>OX393552.1:11999302-12549302 GCA_947650365.1 Chamaelirium japonicum
GTATTCCTTAATGGAAATTTGGAAGAAGACATTTATATGATTCAGCCACCAGGCTTTGAGTCAGAGGGTCAGGAACATCTAGTTTGCAAGTTGAAGAAGTCCATTTATGGACTAAAGCAAGCATCTAGAAGTTGGAACATCCGTTTTGATCAAGCAATCCAGTCGTATGGATTTACTCAAAACGAGGATGAACCATGTGTATACAAGAGGACTGGTAAGACCACAGTAGTATATTTAATACTTTACGTAGACGATATTCTACTCATTGGAAATGATGTAGGAACATTGTCAACGGTAAAGGTCTGGTTGTCAACACAATTCGATATGAAAGACCTAGGTGAAGCGAGTTATGTTTTGGGGATCAAGGTAACACGTGATCGCCAGAACAGGATTCTCTCGCTATCACAGGCTGCCTATATAGATAAGGTTATGGCTAGATTTGACATGCAAAACTCCAAGAAGGGTTTTGTGCCATTTAGACATGGCGTAAAACTATCTAAGGATCAATGTCCTAAGACACCTGAGGAGAGAGCAGAAATGCAGAAGATACCTTATGCTTCAGCATTAGGTAGTCTAATGTATGCTATGCATTGTACAAGGCCTGATATCTGTTTCGCAGTAGGAATAATGGGTCGGTTTCAGTCGAATCCGGGTCCAGATCACTGGACAGCAGTGAAGTGTATACTCAAGTACCTTCGTAGAACAAGGGACTATGAGTTGGTTTACACTTCACAAGAACTGACGCCGATTGGATACACAGATTCTGACTTTATGTCATATTTGGAATCCAGGAAGTCGACATCAGGTTTTGTGTTTATGCTAGGAGGAGCAGCGGTTAGTTGGCAGAGTGTGAAGCAGAAATGCATCGCAGACTCTACCACAAAGGCTGAGTACGTTGCAGCGTGCGAGGCAGCCAAAGAGGCGGTATGGCTCAAGAAATTCCTTATTAAGAAATTCCTTACGGATTTGGGGTGCGTACCAGAGGCCCAGTTACCTATTGTGCTTTACTGCGATAATAGTGGGGCGGTAGCACAAGCAAAGGAGCCAAGACATCACCAAAAGGGGAAGCACATCGAGCGTAAGTTCCACTTGATTCGGTAGTTTCAAAAGCAAGGGCGAGTAGCGGTGACACATATTGCATCTACAGATAATGTTGCTGATCCTTTCACAAAGGCAATACCTACCAAGGCATTCGAGTGACATGTGGACGCGATGGGAGTCAAAACCGTTTTGCTTCGCTAGACCAAGTGGGAGATTGTTGGGATTGATGTGTTCTAAGCTTGTAAAACTTTATGTTTTGGTCTAATAAAGATTGATAGTTATTATTATATGAGATGCATATAGGTGCGTAACATAGTTACGTGTTCTTTTAAGAACAGAGAGCCATGGTTATATGGTAGTCCACTGAGTTGAAGACTGAGTGGATTGGTCCCATATAATCTAAATAAGTTCGCAGCTATGATCAGGTTTGTCGCCTCATCATGATAAGCTGTTGGCGATGACAGTTCATGGGATGTCTTCACCATGTTCATCACCAGGCACAGTGTCTGTGGCTGAACGGAACTAACACGGTGTACAGATCAGTGAGCAGACACTGGTACACTAAGCCGTGTTTCTGCTTAGGGTAAAATGGTCCTAAACCCTGAGGAACCACGTCTGATGGACTAACCAGTTGCGTGGTGCTTTGGCGCACCAATGTGTGAGGATCCATATGCAGTGATCCAAAACCACGGTGTACTGGGTTACCCGGCTGGCGTTGCATTAGCGTGTCACTCCTGCAGGCCATCCACACCCCTGATGGGAGGTGCGTTCCTTGGTGTGACTTATACTGTACCAAACCCAGGCCTGGTGGTCATCAGTTTGACTGTTGACCGGGTTCGATTACTCGACGGGGTAATCAGAGGTACGATGTATAGGTCAACCTGGAAAGAACCAAGTCATATGATCATTCGAGTCTGACGGTAGTCTTCACCGCTCGAAGTGAATCATGGCATCAAGTGGAGGGACAGCGGGTTTACCACTACTAAGCGGAGAGCAGGGGTATGATGGAGAACATAGTAAGTCTGGGTGAATTGGAGTGCAGCCTGCATCGCACTCTGGGTGGCTACGCAGGTTAACTCGAGCTCAGAGGATCGATGGTACACTCGGGTAGTGTGTCGATCGAGCTTGAGTTGGAAGCCATGAACCCCGGTCCCTGATGGTTCCACCTTATCAACATTATATACGGTTCTTGAACCGTCTCCTCGGAACACCATAAGCATAAGGAAGAAAGAAGTATACGCTCCGTGTGTGCTTGACACTAGAGCACGGTAGATGCGTAACTACATACGAGTACTAAGGGTTGAGCCCGAGACTAGTGCAGAGTTGTATGTAGTAATCCCTAGCCATAAGTGAACTTCGCTGCATAGGTGCGATGCACCGAGGTATGTTGTGAGTTGACTAGTTGACTTTGCTAGAGGCACCCTCCGGTGGCCTCAGTTAATAGTAGGTAACTAGTAAAGATCACTTGAGAAGTGGCCGCTAGGTATCGCACGCTAGAAATGGTCAAAATGAGGCGTCGGGGCATTTTGGTAAAAACCTCACTCTGCCGGACCTCACTGTTGGCCGACCCTAGTAGTGAGGCACCTTACTAGGGCCGGCCCTATAATGTAGGGATAAGAATCCCTCATCTATAGGGCCGGCCATATGGATAGGGATAGGGCGATAAAATGGTTAAGATCGAGCCCTAAAAAGTGGGAAAACGGATAAATACAACGAGAGATAAAAAGGAGATAATGGAGAGATAATGAGGGGGGGTCATTATTCCCTTGGATCCTTATCCAAGGGGGTTGGCCGGCCCTATAAAAGGACCTATGGGCGCCGGCCCCATGAGCCAAAAAAACCGAACCCCCCTCTCTCTCATCTCTCTAGTTCTCTCCCGATTTATCTCCCGTTTCCCGCTTGCAACTTCGTCTTCCTCGCTTGGAGTTCTGAAGAAGGAGAAGGGTCGTTCTTCGGAGGCACTCAGAGATCCGAGAGCGACGTTCCGTGCATCGTGTGAGATCGGGTGAACAAGAAGGCAACATCTCTATTCGTACCATCGGCATCTTTACGAACGATCTTCCGTCTCCATCGACAAAGAAGACAATTCTCCGCGGTTAAAAGATCCGTACGAAAGGTATGTATAATTTAATATGTAGATCTAGCGAGCATTATGATTTGCATGCATGCTAGTTAATCATTACGCTAGATTGCCGTTAGGGGTTTTCGATTCTCATGCATACACATGCACACATATGTAGATTAGTTTCGATGAAAGTTTAAATCGTGTAACGTGCACCATGAACGGTCTTTCGACCACCAAATCGCTTCCGCTGCGAGCCTCTGACCCGGATTAACTTCCAACAGTGTTGGGTTCTTCCGAGAGAATGGAAAGAGAGTTGGGTCTTGCTTTGAGTGAATCTAGCAAGAAGAACCCTAATTTTTCTTAGTAGGTCTATGGGCGAACTGTTGTAATTTTTTTAGAGCTTGTCGATTGGAAAAATCATCGAAGCAGTTCCTTAAATGATAATAGCACCCATAGTGAGATGTGATTCATCTTTGGGCATGTTCATACTTTGCTAAGGTTGGTGTTAGGGTTGTTGGGATTAGTGTGTCATACATACAAATTCAAGCAATGACGATGCTTGATTATGATCACATCACTGACACACACACACATTAGTGAGATGTATAAGTTTGTTAGTCCACACTAGTGTAATCGAGGTGACTTAGGTATGTGGATGATGTGGGGAGATTTTCGAGCCGCCTTGATTGGAAATCCCACCCCATAGCCTCTCTTTATCCACTCATCAACCCCCCAACCAACCCATTTTTGGTATGCCATAGGAGTTCTTTTATAACTGAAATATATGCTAATATGGCAGTAATGTAGTGGCGTCAGTATTGGGCCTTCATGCGGGCTGTTGTCCGGGCCTCCTAGCTGGGCCCTTATTAGGCCGTTGTCCAGTCCTAATAAGGGGGTCTTGATTTGCGGGTCCTGTACAGTAAGTCCATGGGCCTGGGCTTGCCTTCTTGGGCCGTTGCATGAGTCCAGGTGCGTTTGGTCCAATCCAGTATAATTTTTGCACCCACAGATGAGATCCATGTACTGGAGATGTGAGTCACCATATATACTAGTGTAGATTCACAATCGATTGCTAGATTGGATACTTAGTTTGTAAGACTGTAATACACTGACCTTTTTCATAGGAGAGATGATATATCTTGACCATCGGTATGTGATGCCAAGTCATGTAGTGTTGATGTAACCGGAATGCATTGAATAGAATCAAGAGAGAAAATCGACCTTAACAACTATCACTCAAGACCATAGAACTATATTGCTAGTTGACTAGAACCATAATCCTAAGATGTGTTGTGAACCTTTAATGTATTGTTTACCACTTCGACCTATCAAATTAGTGTAGTTTATCGCAGACCTAAACCTAGGTAGATTGGCTGGTTTACATTAGGCTTTAGGGAATACAAGCAGTCCGTATAAAGTCTATATTCCTCTAAGGAAATTAGGTATCTCATTGAGTGACTGTAATGAAGGATTGATCACTAAGGCTGGCCAGTCGTACTCATACTAAAATGGTGATTATAAAGTTTTAAGAAATCAGGACTCAAGAGAGTAAACTAATCTGAGAGGGATAATCGGTACTGATCTCAATTAGTTTTACGAATACCAGATTGGAAAGGTTCAAGTACAGCATAGTAGGATAAAGGATACTCGCATAATTACTAATAGCCTCAAAGTGTACGTAACAATACCTTAGTAGTGGTTATAGACATTGTTCACTAGTATGGCCTAGGCCATGGCACCAGTGAGAGCTAAGGTTATTAGGGTTCTGAAGATTTTAACTCCTAACCACCACTAACAGCCAGCGAACCTGATTTAATGCCGTTAGGGTTTATTGATAGTGGGTAATACCACAGAGATCAGTAAATTCAGGGGCAAGTGGATCATGAGTTATATCTTACGTTTACCTAAGCGGTTCCTTTCTAGGACCCTCACGTATAGGAAACCTAGTTTGACTAGGGCTTCTTAGTGGGATCCACCTGGTGGGTCCCATGCTTATGGAATGAAGATATGAATATTGATATGTTGAAGATAGTCATGTGTGATCCCTAGGGTTTCCTAGGATCACTGGGTCTTGACTTAGTTAACTAGGTTGACTTTCTCGGGAAACGTCATATGTGTCAACTAAGGGCTAAGTTGGACTTCGATCATTCTAGGAGAAGTCATTAGAGCCTAGTTAAATAGACTTTAATGACTTTCCTAAAATAGAGGAGGTGCCATAAGTGACCCGGGATGGAGTACGACTCAACCTGGTGGACTAAGAAAATAACCCCTGAGTGAAGGAGCATTATCATAATTATTCAGGAAGGATATTGATAGATAATTAATTATTAATTAATTAGTTTTTTTATTGGTTGTCTAGTTGAACTAGGAGAAGCCATGACACAAATTAGGGTTTGATCGCAATCAAACCAAGTTAACAAGTGCACAAATCTTTCTCGACTTAAGTGGGTGCCATAACCTATGGGTGCAACTTGGGTGTAGTTGGTCGCCCCTATGGTTGCTACCCGTGAGAAATTTGGCCAAGGGATAAACCCTAGTCAAAATCGTTATATGGTAACATCCATAAATGGTTATGATGAGAGAAATTCAAGGGATCTTTATCCCTTTATAATAGGAAACCCTATCTTTAGGGATTTTGGCCTGTACTTAACCCTAGCCGCCCCCTTGGCTCCCATCCAAGCCAAAACCGAAATCCCCCTCTCCCCCCTTAAGGAGTTCGGCCAAGAGAGAAAGGAGAAGAAAGAGAAAGAAAAAGAGAGTGAGAAGAAAAAGAGAAGGAATAAGGTCTTCCTTCCTTCGAGCTTCCACATGTTGGATCCGTTCGTCTTCATCGAGTGTTGTTCGTGAGAATCTAGGAGAAGGAAAAAACCCCCACAAGTCTACCATCGCAGCTCGTGTACGTGGAATATGCATTGAATCAAGATGGTAGCGAGATTGCAACTTCATCTTCAACCTTCGTCTTTATCGGATCTACAACCTTAGGTATCTACAAGTCCAAAGAGGTAAACTTCTAATAATCCATAAATGATGGTAGCCATTAGAAATTATTATTCTAAGACCATGATAATTCATAATTTACTATCATCTAGTTATGATGTGAATTTGGATTTGATTCCACTCAAAAAAATTTGCATCCAACCTTTTCGCCGAATAGTCAAAACCCTAATTCTACGCCATCTTTTGAGTGGTGAAATCGCTTCTACCGCGTGCTCGGAACATCAGGGGTGTCTCTACTTATGAAGAGGGAGTTCGAGTGTCGTCTCAAGTGATTATCGAAGACCGCTTATGTTGGATTAGGTCAAAGGCGGCTAATTAGGAGGCTTGCGAGGAGTTGAGGACTACACCAAAATTAGGATTTAGTAACACTGCCAACTGTTATAAAAATATTTAGTAACACAAAAAAAAACCATTAGGAATATGACGTTACAAATATTTGTAACACTTTTTTTAACAACCGTTACAAATTGCTTATTTTGGTGTGATATTCGGCGAGGTGTAGATCCCAACTCATGGTATGTCTTGAGAGAGTTTGTCTCCATTCTTGTACAGGACCTTTAAAACTTATTCGATTGCTAGCTCTTACATCCGGCTCAGTCGACGAGACTTTTACCGTGAAGGGTTTTTACCATAAAAATATTTGTGTGCTATTGTATAATTCTATCATGCAAGCCTTGTATGCTTTTACCCTGCACTACACATAAACCATGCCATTAATCCAACTTACATAAATCCACATTAATACGATTGCGATGACTGCACATAAGTGGAGATATTTTTAATATACCATGAGCCTTGCTTGGTACCTTCCGGCCAAGGTTGTCCTATTGTATTTGTATAAGTCGGTGTTAGTTGCACACTAGAGTTTCACATACGAGTAGTATCCTCTACATTTTCAAGAGATCAGTGAGGTCGATCTCAAATATTGTGATTCATCTTTAGTGAAGATGCAGAGAGAATTAGAGTAATGTGTAAGAGAAGGGAGGTTCTCCTCCCGGCTAGGTGTCGAGTTTTACTTTCTAAGGTTTAGTGGCAAGACTTTGTACCCTGGTTTCTCTTTCTTGTTCTTTCCGAGTGGGGGTTATAAGAGTGGTGAGGTTCCAAAAATTGTGATATGTAAATCCTCATAATAATGAATTTCCATTATCATTGTTGTCGGTATATGTGTTTGATTTCTCTTAGGTGTGATCTAGACATACTCTGATTGTGACTGCTATGTTTTGTATCAGAAGCTGGTTTCACTATAAGAGAATATTCAAGTGTTTAGAATACTTGGGTGACTATAAGATTTTTTGTGTGCTGTAGATAGAAAGGGGCTGATTAGCAAAAAAATAAGGCACTGATGTTACGATTTGAGGCCCTCGTGTAGTGGAACACGATGGGTGTAAAAGCACCACAGTAGAGACAACCATCTATAAGACTGGTAGAGGCTGAAAAATACACAAGAAATTCAAGCAATGACCAATTGACGGATTTACTAGTATGGAGAAAAACCGAATACAATTAAAATTATCTCTAACCAATCCCTCATACACTCACAAAGAGATACACCCCTTTAGAGAATAGATCCCGCAGCCCTACAACTCGAAGAACACCGAAGAAAACCCTCCCATGAACTTCCGCCTCCAATGGATTCCCTTCCCTATTCTTTGGTGATGGCTACCTTCTAATCTCTCTTTAGGATTACTCTTGTACCACCATGATATTCTAGGTTCGACTTAGGATCACCTATTTATAACCATACATTCGTATCTGACTTAGAGAAGGAGTCCCACGAGAAAAACGTAGGCTGAACCACATCATCCACGTGCTGCCAGTCATAGTCGTGCACACGACCTTGGGAAGTCGTGCACACGATCCATCTTTCCTTTCTCACCCGACTTTTATGCCGATTCCAGTCGTGCACGACCTGGAACAGCATGCGCAAGACTATGTATGGTCGATCCTTCTCCCCTTGGTGCTCTATCTTCCGCCGTTTCTTCGTGTACGAAACTTGGAGTTTTTATGCGGCTTGTTTGGAGCCACATGTTCAATAAGCTCCACCTTGGCTTCATAACAAGACATGAGCACCTCCACGGACCGAATCTTCGTCTCTTTTCACTGTAAATCTATCTCCTGATCGTCGTTGCCGCCTTTGCCCTGGCATCGGGAGCCCAATCACCGAACTTAGTGATTGATCAAGTCTTTCGACTTGGCCGACCTCCTGATCAACCTCACCCTTGAGCATGCTCCACTTGGATACTTTTTCTTTACTGAATACCGTGTATGTGCCTCCACTCTCCCAGCTACCATCATGATCATGGAAACTCCTATCATCACCCATCGACGATCCCGTCGTAAACTACAACCCTTGATTCGCTCTGTGACGCTTCCCGTACCCATTGCCACTGAGTTATTGCCCGTTAGCTAACGCTCAAATATCCTCTACACCCTGTTGTACCACAGGTGTGCCCATGGCTGAGTCCGCTGCAACCACGATCGTCGTCGCCTTTTTGCCATCGTCCATCAACAGCCACCACACCCTACTAGACCACAGGTGTGCTTGCGGCCGTGCTTATCACTACCGCACCCATCAGCGCCCATATCGCCCATCAACAATCCACACCGGTGCCCATCATCACCTCTATCAGTCACTCATCGGCAACCCACATTAGTCTGCTTATCGACAGTTGAACACGATGTCGTCAGTGACTCGTGTACCATCGAGATGCTCCTCCTCGATCTAGGCACCCGCACGTACTGTGCCAACATAATTTGCTGTCGCAATCCGTCAAGCCGGGGAGTAGGTTCCAAGACCTCACCCTCCTCTTGACTAATGCCTTCGGTGTCTCGAAACACCCCGAGGGAGGAGGTACTTCCCCTCAAAGACTCCTCCGAAAACCTGAACCTCCCAGAAAGCACTAAATTGTGCCTCTCCTTACCGTGCCCTTCGCCTAGGGCGCCGGCCGTTGTTGCAACAAGCCTCCGTGGGGGAGGTGCTATACCGCAACCTCTCCCCAGGCCTTCGGCTTCCTCCTTGAGTGTCGCCCCTGGGTCCTCCATCACACCGCGTGCTGCGCGTGCATCCCGACCCCCTTTTCTCGGTCTACTTTGTTCTACGCCATCGACCTAGAGCCTTCTCGGATCCCCAACAAGTGCTCTGATACCAATTTGTTACGATCCGAGGTCCTCACGCTTCGGAACACGATGGGCATAGAAGCACCACGGTGGAGACGACCACCGAGAATACCGATAGAAGTTGAAAAATACATAAGAAATTTTGGCAACGATCGATCGATGAATTTACTAGTATGGAAAAAACCCGAATATAATTATAATTATCTCTAACCAATTCCTCACACACCTACAAAGAGATACCTCCCTTTAGATAATAGATCCCGCAGCTCTACACCCTGAAGAACACCGAAAAAAATCCTCCCGAGAACTTCCGCCTCCAATGGATTCCCTTCCCTCTCTCTTAGTGATGGATACCTTCTAATCTCTCCTTAGGATTACTCTTGTGCCACCATGATCTCCTAGGTTCGTTCTAAGATCATCTATTTATAACCATACATTCGTATCTAACTTGGAGAATGAGCCCCATGAGAAAACGCAGGCCGAACCGCTTCATCCACGTGCTGCCAGCCAAAGTCATGCACACGACCTGGGGAGTTCGTGCACACTATCCTTCTTTCCTTTCTCACCTGACTTTTATGCCGATGCCAGTCATGTGCATGACCTGGACCAGTCACATGCACAACTGTGTCTGGCAGATCATTCTTCCCTTGGTGCTCTATCTTTCGTCGTTTCTTCACGTACGAACCTTGGAGTTTGTATGCAGCTTGTTTGGAGCTACATCTTCAACACTGAGGCCATGAAAAGCATGCATACACCATTATTCATAGTATCCCACAAGTGTACTTTTAGTATTTTATTTCGAAGTTAAGTAACCAACATCCATGGCTTCAATCCACTCATGCAAGATTCATTTCACTTAGAACGTACAATCCATTTGATAGTATGTCCATCTCCCTCTCTCTAAGCATTGGTGCTTTAAGAACAATGCAATTCGTCCGAATCTCTCCTGCATTTTCGATAAAATCGAACTTGGATGCTCACCAACTTGACGAGGGAGTCTGCGAACTTCCGAAGAAAGAGAGCTCCATCGGATGCCAAAGTCACGAGCATCAACGCCTAAGATTTATCCAATGTTGGCGCTTGATCTAGCTGGATGATCCCCTTCATGTCGAGTACCTGCTTATAGTAGCGATCGTCGAAGCAGAACATCGTCTTTTGATCCAAATTCATAAATCGTCACACGACATAGTGGACGGGCACACGGCCTCCACGGTGGCTTTTGCCTGGGTGATGATGTCGAATCCACGGATGCCAAGATTTGCGTCAACCGACAGCTCGGTCTCCATCTCCTTTGTGGGTTGGATCAGAAGCGTGGCATCACAACCTTACAAGTGCATCCAACATATAAAATTATATAAATCGATGAACAGAAAATGATCACCTACTTTAAATTAATATTCAAGGAGATCGAAGATGCGTACACCCACGAAACAGTCGTGGAATAGCATTCGAACCAAGCCTCCAGCGATTGAAGGATCTTTAGGGGTCTTTTGGTTGTTGTGCAAATGATATGTGTACATTTGTATGCACATGTGACATGTGCAATTAAAATTTTATAAGTTTAGGTAAAATTTTATTTGCATAGTTTTATGTGCAAAACTTGGACAAATTAAGCAAGTGTGCATCTATTTACACATGTGACACCTCATTAACCAAACAACCATAAATTATTTGCACATGTGTAGTTTTCAAAATCATGGGCTAAAATACAGGAACCAAACAGTTCCTTAGTGAAGTGCTTCCGCACCACTTTTTGGATGGCGGATTCGGCTTTAAGGGTAGCTGGAAATGGCATCTCCTCAAAGATTTTTTTTTTTGCTAGACCGGCTAGGTGGTCAGAGGACAAGGCACTAAAGTAAGGGCCCAAGGAGGTCTGAAGATCAAAACGGGGGGAGACACCATCAACTATTTATTAATTTCATAATTCCGTGAACATGACATCAATAGCCAAGATTCACACCCGCAAACAAAACACAATGTACGGCCTTGAGGGAAAGTTCGCTCCATGGTGTCTATATCGGGAGTTGAACAAGGAACCTCTCCAACATGGGAGAGAGAAGTACCACCAGGCCAAGATCCCAGTGGTCTCCTCAACATTCCTAATGCCAAGTACAATAACCCCAATCTCCAATTAGAGGTGTGGGTGCCAGAAATATCACCCGCTCATCGTCCACATGGCTGCACGGGTGAGCATTTACGTAGATACTCGACACGTGGTGGGCCAAAGGCAAGCTAAAAGTATTACGAAAGAGGTAGTATTCTAGAGACATAATCATGAGATGAAAGCTAGGAGCTCAGCTATGGCTGGCACATGGAGCACTACTCTAAATCGATCATGCAGGTCCTTCATGTAGGCGACCTGGTGACGTCCGCATTTTGTTCTTCATCCTCCTTCATGCAATTAGGTTGAGCTTTGTGTCTCAGTAGGGCATCGAGCCAACTCGTAGTACCCCATAGTTTTTAGGCAATATGTTATAAGTTTTTCCTTTATTTGGGTCTACATCGATCATAGATTTGGAATTATGGACCATTGGATTAAGATGGGTGGTGCCAGACCGAATAAGTTGTGATCATGTCATATACATGAACGGGTTTGAGACGCATCTCCTGTGTTGGGTCATGTGGGTGCACATAGTTTAAGTGTGGATTTAAACCTAATTGTATAGAAGCGATTAATGAGGGGGCATTAGGTTTCCTAGTTGTGATAGGTGACTTGAAACCAGTCCATATAAATACGGCTATAGTTTTCGCTCTACCCTGATGACAACTCCTCTCGCACGTCATCCCATCAACATGAGAGATTCAAACGGAGGACTAGGATTTGGAATGAAAGGCTTCAGTCATGAGTGGATCTTCCTCCTTTTCGGAAAGCGCGATCATCCATGGAGTATGCCGCCATCATTGTCTTTGTCTTCTCCGATCTACCATGAGACCTTGGAAAATAGAACATGTGGTACCAGAGCCCACTCATCGGTGGGTCGTTGAAGAACGAAGTATTGAAGTATTTCAATTTCATGTTCTTCATTAGTAAGCAATATCTAGCATTTGCTTGAGGTTTTTGACTGATCGTGGTGTCTCCGATCATGGCCAGAAAACCAAAGTGAACGACAACCATGCTTTCCTCATCTCGAAACTCGTTCTAGCCGTCCTCTTCACCTTGGCGACCACATACGACAGGATATGACATACATATTTATTATAAAAAAAAACGGACCGAACCGAACCAGACTAACCAGAGCCAACATGCTTCCACTTACTCTTCTATGTGTTGTCTATTAATTGGTTTCGTATACTTTTCTCTTAGTGTTGCCTACTGGTTTTGCACACTTTTCTTTGTTGCCTATTGACTTTGCACTTATCCTACTAAGTGTTGCCTACTGGCTTACACTTATTATGCAAAATATTACCTACTGGCTTCGTACACTTTCTCTAAGTGTAGTCTACTGAGTTCTACTTATTTTGCTAAGTGTTGCCTAGTACTGGTTTTGTATACTTTTATCCAAGTGTTGTCTACTAGCTTCCACTTACTTTGCTGAGTGTTTCCTACTGACTTTGCACACTTTTCTCTAAGTGTACTACCATGCACTTACTCTGCTAATTAGTGTTGCCTACTATCTTTGAACACGTTTTGGCATCCCCACTTCGCCTCAATTGTTTCCACCAACCTCGAGGGACAATTGTACATCATCTTCGAAATCTTCAGCCACGTCCAACTCTCCGAGGTTCAGGACTCAGCTTGTGGAGGTGGCATGCATCAGAGAGATTCTCAGTCAAATCATTTTACAACTTCTTGAACTGGGCGGCCACTATTTCCCCTTCGCTATCCCTCTCTAGAAAGCTAAGGAGCCCTTGATGTGCAAGATCTTCTCCTGACTCGCCCTCCATTACAAGATTTTGACCAAGGCCAGCCTACTTAAGTGGAGATTTTCAGGGCTCGCGGACTTGGCTTTGTGGCCTATAGAATGAGACCACTAATCACTTTCTCCTCACCTGCCCCATTGCATGTCATAATTGAGCCTTCTTCTAATTGAATCTAGACCTAGGAGCATGGTCCCACTCATTGCGCACTTCGTGGACCTCTTGGAGGAAGTTCTTTGTGCCCAAGCTTTTATGTTCGAGGTGGGGTTTGATTGCTATATATTGCAGTGCTTTGGTTTATCTGATTAGAGAGGAGAATCTTCTCCGGAAAATATTTCACCCCCAATCTGGTTCTCACTAGTGAGGGTAGGCTCTCTCCTAAAAAGGTGGATCGATTGCTTGTCAGCCACGGCTAAGGTGAGGCTCCAGCCTATCCTTAGGGCTCTCTCCTACACCCAGAGTCCTAGCATGTAATCGTGTTCTGTTTTTAATAAACCACTCAGGGTTTATGCCTAACCCTCCCCTCCCCCCCAAGAATCTAAAATAAAAGAAATGAACATGGAGTAACAACATCAACCAAGAACATCCTGATGTGGTACTGCATGGACAACCTCTAATGTCGGTGTGAGCACAATTCACTGTTCGGGATAAGTAGCTGTGATCCGGTGCCACATCGTTGCTCCTGATCCATGTTGCTACTAGATGTTGGAGTATAAGTTTCTCTCTCTTTCTATATATATATATATATATATATATATATATATATATATATATATATATATATATATATATATATATATAGAGAGAGAGAGAGAGAGAGAGAGAGATAGATATATATAGAGAGAGAGAGAGGGAGGGCTGTTACAGTGAGCTGTGGGCTGCCGGGGGGGAAAGTGAGCTGCGGGTATTTTGACCCCCCAAGAAGGTATGGAATTTGATGAAATTTGGTGAGGTTGTTGCCTAGGAAAAGATGATCATCCTCGCCAATTTTCATCAAATTTCAAAACTTCTAGGGGGTCAAATGGTCGAAGCAATTTCTGTCGTCCGCAATCACCGTTAAAATTGCTTCGACCATTTGACATTCCTAGAAGGTTTGGAATTTGATGAAAATAGGTGAGGATGATCATCTTATCCTAGGCAACAACCTCACCAAATTTCATCAGATTTCATAACTTCTTAGGGGGTCAAAATACCCGCAGCTCACTTTCCCCCCCGGCAGCCCACAGGTCACTGTAACAACCTATATATATATATATATATATATATATATATATATATATATATATATATATATATATATATATATATATATATATATGGGCTGGGATCCGTTGACAACCCGTTTCCTTGAGACCCCGTTGACAACCCACCATTTGAAGGGGCTAGAGGTTTTAGAATTTGCTGATTTTTTGTGAGGATGATCACTATGCCAAGTTGATCATCCTCACAAAAAATTAACATATTCTGAAACCTCTACGGGCGCCAAATGTTATACGATTTTCTTAACCGTCTATTTGTACCGTTAATTTGAATAACACATTTGATGCCCTTATAAGTTTCAGAATTTGTTGATTTTTTGTGAGGATGATCACTATGACAAGTTGATCATCCTCACAAAAAATCAACAAATTCTGAAACATTTAAGGGCGCCGAATGTTAGAATCTTTTCTTAACCGTCTATTTGAACCGTTAATTTGAATATCACATTTGATGCCCTTATAAGTTTCTGAATTTGTTGATTTTTTGTGAGGATGATCAACTTGCCATAATGATCATCCTCACAAAAAATCAGCAAATTCGAAAACCTCTATCCAACGATTGAAGCGAGTTGTATGTGGGTTGTAAATTTACCTCCCATTTTGGATTGTCAACGGATCCCACCCCTATATATATATATATATATATATATATATATATATATATATATATATATATATAGGGGAGGGATACTCTTACTCGTGGCCTCTTACTCATATAGTTATCTATGATCTGTGTTGTCCATTAGATCTTGACGTACGGTTTGGATTAGATGGGGAGTTAAAGCAATGATGTCCGCAATAAATGCGGGCTTTTAATATAGGCTTTTAATACGGGCATTTAATGTGGACACCATTGCTTTAAGTCCCCATCTAATCCGAACCGTACGTCGGGATCTAATGGACGGCCTGGATCATAGGTAACTACATGAGTAAGAGGCCATGAGTAAGAGTATCCCTCCCCATATATATATATATATATATATATATATATATATAATTTATTTCCCACTTACAATCCAAGAGGCTACGGATACCTATATAGCACACATAAACGAGAAAAAAATATAACGACAACTAATTATGACTGATCAGTGGCATTACCATACATACTCCATACGAATTCGAAGGTAAAAAGGTAATATGAAGAGGCTATCGAGATCATTTTCATTGAGGGTCTAAATTACCTCTTTCCTCCCCTTATCTCTCTCTGGTGCACAGATGGGTCCTTAACCTATTTATGTTTTATGGTTTATTATTTATAAAACTCCCACCATTTTTTTGGTGTTCGCGCGCTTTACCAATCCCAACCTCAGAAAGAGGCAAAACCAGGACTGCTCTCCCGTTCCTCACAGGGTGCAGAGTAGGGGTTTTTGTATCAAAGATTCTGGAGAAAAAAAAAGGAGACACTTTTCAATTAATGCATGCATAAATACGTAGATATGTCAGAAAACAATATTAAAAAAATTTAAATTAAATGAGAGCGTACTACAACTTCTACTACAAGAAGGTCCCTTTATTTAAAAATAAACCTTACCAATACCTCCTTTCACAACCCACAGAACGCTCGTTTCACAAGAACAGCTTAATTGCTTGGTTTTTTTTTTCAATCACACCCCCACTTTTATGTCGAAATCTGAGTTGGACCTCCATTTTCTATAAATGTGACTAAACCGACACTTAACCCTCAGGATCTGTTAAAAGTGGGTTTTTTTTTTGACCTATCCCCCCTACTTTTATTTAAAAATTTTAGCTACATCTCCACTTTTAAGTGGTCGCTCAAGATCAAGTGATGGATTAGTTGATAAAAAGAAATTTTTAAAAAGATAGGGCTGTAACTAAAATTTCGATATAAAAGGAAAGGTGCAAGTAAAATAGGGGGACTTAGTGAGAGGTCCCTGATCAAGAGATTATTTTAAGGGGAATGACAGGAAGAGATCGGTTTAGCCTAAGAACCGCCCCGCCTCTCTCCCCAGCCGCTGGCGGACCTAACCGAACCCCCCCCCCCCCCTCCTAACTGAACCCCCAGGCCGACTGGACCTAATTTACAGGCTATGGGATGAACCCTAGCCCTAACCGAATCCCCACCGGAGGTCGAGGTCGCCGAGGTCGTCAGCTCGTCGGGATCGAGCCGCCAGAGGTCAAGACGTTGAGGTCGTTAGCTCGTCGGGGTCGAGCCGCCGAAGGTTGAGCCATCGGGGTCAAGCCGCCGGAGGTCGTCAGCTTGCCAGAGGTCGTCAGCTCGCCAGAGGTTGAGCTCGCCAGAGCAGCTTGCGCCTGCTGCCTGCTGCAGCTGTCGAACCCGTTTGCGCCTGCCGCCCCTATCGTTGCTCAAGAGAGGGGAGAAGAAAGGAGGGGGGGTGTGGTAATTTTGGGACAGGGACCTTAGGGTAAAGGATCTTTTGTATATTCTTAGGCTAAACCGATCTCTTGGTCAGGACCTTACACACATTAGCCCTAAAAAATTTCTAAAAAATAACAAATTGCTTCCATCCAATCCGAACCCCATTCCTCCCTCACCTGACCTTCCGATCACCGAAGTTACTGAGCCAGTGAAGTCGATCAGTGGGCGCGCTCTTATCCTCACTGCGACTTCACTTAAACTACACAGTAATAGCGGATGATCCGCAGTAGCTAAAACCCTACAAAGCCCTACCAAACTCTTGGACAAGCGGGGCCCACCAACATGTGGGACCCAAAATGATCCGCAGTAGCTAAAGAGAACGATTTTGTTTCAATCTCCTTAAAGTGGTTGGAGCATCCCGCTCTCTCTCATTTGCCAATCTCAAGGGTTTTTGGTCATTTCACCAGATAAATAGTATAAAATGACAAAAATATCCTTGGAATGGACCAATGAGAGAGAGCGGGATGCTCCAACCTCTTTGAAGAGGTTGGAACAAAATCGTCATAGCAGCCTTAAACACAAGATCACAGGCTGCTGTCTACGAGCACTGGACTCGCCCTCTATAACAGACACTTGGGCATCGTTTAATCTACTATTTAATTATTTTGTAATTAATTAAGGGTAAATTACACATTGACCCGCTGTAGGTTAAAAAACTACATTTTGCCCCCTTCATTTCAGTTTTGATCAGATAAAAATGACCAAATTAGGAAATAAGAAATGCTATTCAGCCCGAATGTTTTCCGATTCTGCTCAATCCGATTGTACGTGGCAGCGTCTAACTGGTGTTGTCAAAGATTTAAATACCGCTAATGGGATTCAGCCACCAGTTGTATGCTGCCAAGTCAATCGGGCTGGCGGAATCGGAAAACCTCCGAGCTGAATAGTGAATAGCATTTCTCTTAGGAAATTAAGTTGTTGACAAAAGGGGTATTGTGCTAATTTTTTAAATTTTAGGATGCGAATTAGAACAAAATAAGTCGAAGGGGGATTAACTGTTTTTGAGCTAAATTTCAGGGGGGCAGTGTAATTTACCCATTAATGAACGAACAATATAAGATTATGAAATAAAAGGGGGAAATAATTAAACATTACAAAAATATGAGGAAATTAAGTTCCATGGATTCTTCAAGGGATTTAGTCTTCTAAAGAGCAATGCAGCAACACAGCACAGATCACGAGATGGAAGCCTTCTACATCCAAATGCTGTTGGTTTTTTTTTTTTTTCAATTCCAGCCCGAGAGTCGGAGAGACAAATCTACAGAACTAGAAGCAGAAGGCGGGGAGGAAGACGAAGCATCACCGGCCGTCCGATCCCCAAACTCCGAATCCCCGTCTTCTGTGCTCTGGTTGTGGGGGAAGAAGTCGTACTCCTTCACCTCCATCGTCCGAGCCGATCCCCCGCCCCTCTGATGCGGACAACGGATAACCAGAGAAAGATATGAGAGAGAGAGAGAGAGAGAGAGAGAGAGAGAGAGAGAGAGAGAGAGAGAGAGAGAGATGACCTGAGAACCGAGAATGGAGGCACTACGATCCATGGGGAGAAACTTGGCGACATTGCAGCCGGGGAGCCCTGGATTAATCTCGTCACAGAGAAGGTTCTTCTGAGGAGGAGCACGGCACGAGGCATCAACAGAGGGTGGAAACCCTAATGGCCGATTGGAGAGGGTTTTAGAGAGGCTAACCCTGGCGCAGGACTCGCAGTGGCCTGAGAGGCACTGCATCTTTTGGTTTGAAGGCAGCTCTGGAAACAGGCTCCCGGCCTGGATCCTCCCATCCGCGGAGGCAGCGGCGGCGGCTCGGTACCGATCCAGCGAGTACTGCTCGTGGACGGCAGATCCGAGGGCGGTGGCGGGGCCGTAGCCGATGAGCCCCCCGGGAGGCGGCGCCATCCGGCACCGAGGGAGGTAGCAGAGCGCCGTCGGCTCCCCCCAGAGACCACCATAGTCGGCGGCGCCGTAAGGGGCCAGGTGGGGTACTGGAGAAGTGTAAATCGGTGGGAGTTGGAGCGGGAGCGGCTGGATCTCCCTCGCCTGCAAGTCGACCTCGGGGATCTTCTTCCACCGCTCCTGCATCCGGAGCCGCTCCAGCTGGGCCACGCCGAGCCCTCTCTGCGGCGGCCTCTTGGCCCCCGCCGCCTTGCCGCCCCGCCTCGCCCTAGGCGGCCTCGCCGCCGTGGCCTCCTTCGGCTCCGGTCCCGGATCGGCGAGCGCGAGCTGGTCGTGGGTGGAGCACCCGCCGTCTCTCCTCTCCTGCGAGGAGGATGAGGAGACGGTGGAGGACCATAGAAGGAACGCCGTCGCCATTGAAGAAGCGATGAGCACGGGGCTAGTGAGAGAGAGCGAAAGCGGTGGAGGGATATTTATAGTACCGCAGGGGTGGAAGTGTACGGCTTAGGTGCGGCGAAGCGCAGAGGTGGGGACGTGGCTAGCTAGAGAGAGAAACGCCAGGGGGCGAGAGAGGGAGAGGGAGGATGCAGCTAGCTAGCTAGCTAGCGTGTATATATCCTAGCGTACTCGCTCACCGGTGTAGTGGTCCCCGCCACAGCACCCGACACGTCGAAGCTGCTAGAAGGCTGCACGTACCAACTGATCGTGGCGGGCATGGTCGGAAAGGGACAGGCGGGTGGCTCTCTGTCTCTCACACAGTCTCACACACATACACACACTGGACTGTTCTGTACTGCTGCAGGGGGAGAACTCGACAAAGATGGTAAAGATCACAGCCGTCCATCCGTGATCTGATCAGAACGGATGAGGAGTAGGTGAGTGGGTAGGGAGCCAGGTGAGTTTTGAGGAATAAATAGGCGGGGGCGTAGCTCATGGGGGTGCTGACCATAATCTGCAACGAGATGGCGAGGCTCGGTAGGCGTGATGAGTGTGTAGTAAAGAGGGAAAGATATTCGTGGTTCTCTACTGAGATACGGTTAATGATTAGTTTTGGTGGTTTGTTGGACCTGATACGGATTTGATTCCATCATCGCAGGTTACACATCTTGAACTGGATCCGTCCTCGCACTCGCAAGGAGACCCAAACCCAACCCATATTCACAGCTCCAACGGACTCTTAGTTGGGAGGAGCTCCTAAGCATTGTGGGTCTCACCTGAGGAGCCGGCCACTTCATTCATATCTCCTAGTCGGGAGGAGCTCCTCTTCAACCGTATCTCAACTAGGATTTCCTAGTAAAGAAACTTGATGACAGGGGAGTACCGTGCTGATTTAAAAAATGGTAGGGGGTTTTTTGTATAAAATCCGTGGGGTCCACTCCTTCAGGCTCCTAGGAGCTCAAGCGTATGTGGGAGGAGTTATAGGATTAGAGATGAAGGCTATACGGTGATTGGTAGCTGGATTGAGACTCCTCGTACCAATGGCAAACACGTATACGTACAAATTAACACATCTCATGCTGATGAGGGTTTCATTTTTCATTTGGCTAACCTCTCTTTGAGATTATCAATATTAATAAAATCAGGTGCACTTGGCCCAGAACGCACCAATAGGAACTTGGTCTAGTGGCAATTTTTCTCTCCCTTGTTGGAGATATTCTCTGTTGGGCTCCATCCATGGATACATTTGAGCAATATTTTTTCAAGACTGTTTCTTTTTTTTTCACTCAAGGCCGTTGTTGTCTTGTTTGCGTGTGTGAATCGATTCCGACCATTTATGTAATATTTATTAATTACGCTGCATCCCCTGTTTGGATCTCTAGATCTTTTTGAGTCCGGCCATGCTCTAGCACCTGTCTTCTGACCGTCTAATCGGTCCATCAAAAAAAATAGTCAAGAGCGCACGTATTTAGATCTTGATGTCATATTTAGCTGTTATATTGCTTCCCCAGTTTCGATCTCCAAATCTCTTTGAGCCCATGCTCTAGTGTCTGTCCTTTGACTGTCTAATCGGTCCATAAAAAAATGGCCTAAAGCGTACATATTTTATTAAAAAAATTTGGGTGCATTAATACCAAAGATAGAAATAAGCTGATTTTTTTATTTTTTATATAACTAAAATTATTTTATAATACAATATTAAGTTAATAGGACATAGATTTTCTACAAATATGTACAATTGTTTAAATCTTAAACCTATCCTTAAATCTTACTTTCCAAAAAAATAAATTATCCATAAATCTTAAAAATCTTTTTTTTTTTAATTTATGAAAAGGACAAATCTCTACTTGGATCCCAAGGACTCACAGGATGACAGGAGGGCTCTCCACCACTCTTTCGGTCCTTAGACTCTGAGTTCCACTAACTAGGGTAACCACCACACTGCCGGGGTTGATGAAGGTCTCTCTCTCTATTTCTCTCTCTAAACTCTATTTTCAAATCCCTAATAATAAATAGAAAGGATATTGTTTAAATTAGTTGAGGGCATATTGGTACTCTTACAAGAAATATCGATAAGTCATGTTTGTCTTTTGTTGATTTGTTACCGCATGGGAGCAGACAGTGTGGATACTGTTGGACTGGGAGTGGGATATCGTCCCAGCGGGGGATGATTGGGGAGGGGGGGGGGACCACCGAGAGCGCTGATCCGGCCGGCGTGGCGCGGTGGGGCCCACTGACACGGAGGGGGGGGGCTTGCACTGGCCCAACTGTCGTTCCTTTTGGGCCCACCACGAACTCTCTCCTTCCCCGCCAGGCCTACTACAGGGGCTCCAAAGCGTCTGAGAAAATTCCAAAACGAGGGCATTTCGGTCATTCCGACAGGTAGTCGCTAGGCCCTCTGCTTCTCTGAGTTCGGCGAGGGAGAAACTGTACGGCAGTCAGGACAGGCGGGCAGAGGAGGGGGGAGGGACCACATCCATGTTTTAATGTAGATTTAAATTTACAAGTAAATTATAGGGTAAATTACATATAGACCCCTATAGTTTAACAGATTATCAGTTAGACCCTCTTATGTTTAAAATCCTACAAAAACTCCCCTTAGAGTTTGAAAAACACGTCACTTGCACCCCTTCATAGATAGGGCTGCAACTTGAGTGGATTGGACCCGACCCAACCCAAGGCCAACCCGAATTTTGAGCGGGTTTGGGTTGATGTATTTGAAGATTGGGTTGGGTTAGGGTTGAAAAAAATATAACCCGAGTTGAATTTGGGCTGGACTCGGGTTCAGGGGTCGGGCAACCCAACCCAATCCGAACCCTAGTACTCATGTATATTTTTGAGTCTTTGATATATATATATATATATATATATATATATATATATATATATATATATATATATATATATATATATATATATATATATATATATATATATATATATATATATATATATATATATATGGGTCAGGATCGGATAACCCATCAAAATTTTTACCCATTAATAACCCAGCACCCTTTGAGGCACATAGAGGTTTTAGAATGGGCTGATTTTTTGTAGACATGTTGTCTATGATATGTTGATCATCCTCATAAAAAATCAGCCCATTCTAAAACCTCTAGGTGCATCAAAGAGTGCTCTTCAAATCAACAGTTAAAATTGACAGTCAAAAACCGTTGATTTAAAGTGCACATTTAATGCATCTAGAGGTTTTAGAATGGGCTGATTTTTTGTGAGGATGATCAACATACTATAGACAACATCCCTACAAAAAATCAGCCCATTCTATAACCTCTAAGTGCCTCAAAGGGTGCTGGGTTATTAATGGGTCAAAATTTGCTGGGTCATCCGATCCTGACTCTCTCTCTCTCTCTCTCTCTCTCTCTCTCTCTCTCTCTATATATATATATATATATATATATATATATATATATATATATATATATATATATATATATATATATATATATATATATATATATATATATATATATATATATATATATATATATATATATATATATATATATATATATATATATATATATATATATATATATATATATACTAGTAAAGCCCGTGCCTGTCGGCACGCAAAAAATTTTGAGGGCGACAAAAATATTTTGAGGGCGTGATAAAAATTTTGAGGGAAGAGGCAATATTTTAAAGGTGGCAATAATAATTTAAAAGTGATGATATTTTTGAGCGAGAGAATAATATTCGAGGGTGATAAAAATATTTTTTGAGCGAAAATAACAATAGTAATATTTGATTAGTCTATATATGAATGCCCGTGCTTGTCGGCACTGTAGCGAGCCACCGAACACCTGTCGGCACTGCAGTGGGCCGCCTTTGGCGGCAACATATCTATCAGCACTGCAATGGGCCTCCTTTAGCGGTAACACACCTGAACGCCTTCGGCAACAACATACTTTCAATGACAACACATGGAATCATATAGACTCCCCCTCCCCCTCTAATTGATCAATCATAGTTGTTTTTATTCGAACGGATTCCTTGAGATCGACCGATGGTTTGGGACGATTGAAATTTCAGCAGACGGATTTATAGCCGTTGATGCAAACAACGATCACGGGATGAACAATCATGCTTAGTGCAGTTTAAATGGGCTAAGATTTTAGGGGTTTAGTGTAGTTTAAATGGGTTGGAATTTGAAACCAAGGGGAGGGAGTTAGTTGACGGGGAAATAGAGATCGTGCGTTAATTTTTGAACTAATGGACATGGAAATAGAGATCGTGCATGCCCGTGCCTATCGGCACTGCAACGGGCTGCCTTCGGCGACAACACACCGGTCGACAATGTAGCCGGCCGCCTTTGGCGGCAACACTCCTCGGGCATCCCCACCCCCACCCCATATGAGGTTGGTGGGTCGCTCTCGCCTGGTCTGTGATGCCAACATCCCCAACCTTCCCTACCTCCAGTCCATAGTCAAGGAATCCCTCCGTATGCACCCTCCTGGCCCACTCCTCTGGTGGGCTAACCTCGCCATCCATGACGTCCATGTCAGGATCACCTCATCCCCGCGGCCGGGGATGACGGTGATGGTGAACATATGGGCGATCACGCACAACGGGTCCATCTGGGCCGACCACGACGTGTTCAAGCCGGGGCGGTTCATGGCAGAGGACGTGAGATTGCTAAGCTCGGACTTGAGGCTGAAACATGGCTTCGATTAGATCCAGCTTTAGAGCAATGCTATTCTGCCATCCAGGTTAACATCCTGATCGGATCAACAAACGGACTTAACATTGCAATAACAACATACTAAAACTGATGACAAACAAAGCTGGAAGCGACCAAATCAAATCAAAACATAAACCATAGTTATGCAGAACATAGATTCCATCCTAATACCAAATGACAAACACCTTACAGAAAGGTTTTTCTGATACACTCAACTACTTAAAAAAAGTCCTTTTTAAGTAGCCAAATATTTAGAGGCAACTTGAATGTGGTGTGAGATGTCTCCTTTAAAGAATATGATTGCAGACACAACCCAAACAAATGGAATGTCTCCTTTAAAACAATTATCCATATGACATTACAGATCTGAATGCCGCGTGAGATGATTTAGTTAAATATATCATACGAAATTTGAAATGTCTTCTTGCCGATTACAATACTGGAGCAGAGTCGAGTCCCTGGACTACTACCACCACGGCTCTTCAGGCAGCTGCAGCTGCAGCTTCGTAACGATTTAATCACGATAGGAAAATGCATAGAAACATGGCTTCGATTAGAGCCAGCTTTAAAGCAATACTATTCTGCCATCCAAGTTAACATCCTGATCGGATCAACAGACGAACTTAACATTGAAATAGCAACATACTAAAACTGATGACAAACAAAGCTGGAAGTACAAAATCAAATCAAAACACAAACCATAGTTATACAAAACATAAGCAAGTCACCGATTCCATCATAATACCAAATGACAAACACCTTACAAAAAGATTTTTCTGATACAACTGTTTAAAAAAAGTCCTTTTTAAGTAGCCAAACATACTTCTTTCTTCTAACTCAAAACATACCCTCTAATTTATTTTCCCAATAATTTGTATTATTCTTGGTCGTGAAGAGCAAAACTAATTAGTTGCAATGACAAACAACATGTCTGTATCAAAACCGTTAAAAATTCAGTATCATGGGTGGCTTGAGCTCAATCCCAACAGAAACAAATTTAAACTAACCGAGGCATTGTTTTCCTTTGAGCTTCAAAATTCAAATGCCATCACATAAAAAGTTTTACACTAATCAATTAAAATTTGTAGAGATAAAAATTCGTATACCTCAAGAGAGCAAAATTATTTCTAGGCTTCTAGCCATCTATTCATATAAACCTTTCTCCAATATTGCAAAATATAAACCAATCATAATTCATTTAAACCAATTCACATACAAAATATAAACCAATCAAAATACAAAATAGGTTGGGATTGAAATAGGCAATCACCAAGCATTTTATAAATTTTGGGATTGAAAGAAGGGGAGCTGACAATATAGTATTCTATGACGCGATTTTGTATAATGTCCCGAGGTAAGGTATAATGTATTCTCAATACTACTGGCGTAATTCATGGTTTTCTCACTAATTAAAACTTAAAAGAGAGCCTTACATAAGAAATGTTATAAAAATAATTAGTGTAAATGAAATTAGCAAGAGAAAAGTATTCGATCAGCTTTGCTAGAAAAAAATCCCAGTAAATGATGAACATTTAATAAATTTATATCCAAATTGGTTGCATTTCCTTAGACATTGATTTGTTTACAAAACCTTTGTGATAGATAGATTTGTATGCCTAGCTTCCTTTTGCCTAATCTCTGTGCACAATTTTTTTTGCAAAAATCCCTTTGCACAAAAAATGGGCGGGTACGAAAAATTGAATGTTCATAAATTAATGTGATATATTTCCTCCAAGTATGACATAATTCTTAAAGCCCTGCTATATATTTGAACATGCAAGGTGACACAAATGTGGGCACAACCCTGATGTGGGGGCATCGGCCAGTGCTTGGTGCAATGGCGAATGCACCCCATCGCACAAAGTGCTGGTCGATGCACCCCACGATGGCATTGTGTCCGACCCTCTATGTTCAAGAGATTCTTGTCATCTGAAAATTAAATGAACATTATTTTTTTCAAACATAACCTGATGTTTTTGGGATGATGTTCGAAAAAAATTTAAAAGAGATTGGAGCATGAGAAGTCAATGCCACATTTAACACAAACAAAGAAAAAGAGAAGTGTGAATTAGGGACCAATTAGAATTAAAAATGGAACAAAGAGCCATGTTGAAACACAAAAATTATACAAAGAAAATTGAAAAAAATTGCTCACAACCTGATTGGAATGATGTTTGGATTGATGCGGCCTCATAAAATCAATGATGACGGCATCCTCCTCCTCCATATTGGTGTCCATCGCAACCTCCTGGACGCGGATCAAGGGTCATTATCAATCACTTGAATATTATCAATCAGATGAAATATAAAATGCAAGTCGACTAAACATGAAGCATAAAAAAAAAGAATATTGAAAATTACAAAACATTGGAGACAATGTAGTCCTCTCCGAGCTGGGTCAGGGCCAGGATCTCCTCCATATACGTCACCACCTCCCTCGAATCGATGGAACCCAACCCCCGAATCTTCAGGGTTGACGAAACCTAACCCGCGGATCTTGGACACCATGAAGTTGGTGTAGTCCTCTCCGAGCTGGGTCAGGGTCAGAATCTCCTCCAGATATGTCACCACCTCCCTCGGATCAGGACCTTCGGGCACTACGACAGAGAGTAGCTGCTTGCTGTAGGAGTTGATCTTGAAGGTAAGACGGGTGAGCTTATTATAGTCCATGTATTTCTTCAAGATTTGGGCGCCCCGGGAATCACACTCCTCCTAGAGCTCAAAGATGGCATACACGATCCGTCCAACCCGCAAAGACTGTGAAGGACCTCATCATTCTTCTCAATGGAAAGAATGATGTCCTTGAAGAGATTGGCGAGGCAGCCCACAAAATCATGGTGGTGGTCCTGCCCCAGATTGGGAGCGACATGGTGGCCGGCGTGCTGCTGGCGGTCTGCGACGGTGAGCTCCTGCAGGTGCTCGAACTCCGGGATTGGTGCACGATCACCCTCCGGAGGTAGGCGAAGTAGATCTGGAGCACTTCCTCCTAGAGGCCGAGCGGGGGGAAGATCCGAACGAAGTGGAGGATTGAGGAGTGGTCTCGGTGGTCGACGGCGGCGGCGAGGCAACAGACTCGAGGTGACTCTCGACATCCAGATCGTGTTGGTCAAAGGCGGACGGGTCACCGCAGCGGGAGCCGATCTGGACGAAGCGGGCGGCGGACTCATAGTCCTCGACGTTGAGGGCACGGCGGGTGCCGCCAAGGCAGTGGGAACGCTTGAGGACGGTGTCGATGGATCTGTTCTAGGGCTTCGGGGCTCCCGAAGTCGACGGAGGAGGCGGGTGATTCCCGACCTGAGGAGGCAGCATCAGCGGAATCAGAGGAATCAGAGGGGGAAGGGGGTCGTGCGATCAGCAGAATCAGATGGGAAGGGGGTCGTGCGATGGGGCGCGGTCGCGGAGGGGAGGGGGTGTGCGATCAGCGGAATCAAAGGGGAAGGGGGACGGGAATCAGAGGGGAAGGCGGAGACTACTCTCCATCACCTGGACGCGCCACCGGAGGAAGCGGCGGAGCCGATCGGCATCACCGAAGACCTGGTCATACATCCTGCGGTCCCTGACGATGCCGTAGGCGACCATCCCCTCCAGCTCCTTGAAGCCCAGCTCCTCGCATAGGCTCGGCACCGGCGGGCTTTGGATCGGGATCGACAGAGGAGGGGGGAGGAAAGGGTAAGTAGAGATCTGATGGCTGGCTGCAGGCGGCAGTTGTAGGGGCCTTCCTCTGCTCTGGTCTCCCCCCTTCTCTTCTCCGGATCGTGGAGAAAGACTGAGAGAGATAAAGAGAGAGGGACGTGTAGATCGGGGGTCAGGTGAAACCCTTGGAGTGAGAGAGAGAGAAACAGAGCGTGCGATGCGTGTAGATCGGGACGTGGAGAGAGATTGAGAGAGAAGAGACGGATCGTGTAGAGAGAGAGAGAGAGAGAGAGGGGGGGGGGGGAGGGGACGTGTAGATCGGGGATCGTGGAGAGAGATTGAGAGGGAAGCAAGGGATCGTGGAGAGATTGTGAGAGAGGGATCGGTGATGACGATGCACAATTGACGTGGCATATGATAACAGCGGCCATTTGCCTGGTTGTTGTGTTTGAATGTGATTCATCGATCAAGGCACGGACGGTTATGATTAGGACGACGTTTAACACATTATTGATCAGGACGGACGATGGTTATCCTGCATAACTACCTAATATAGAAAGATCTTGGCCATAAGATTTTCTAACCGCCTCTTATGTTTGTATCGAACGGCTCTCTTTATCCATTCGTAGTGAAATATTATATATATATATATATATATATATATATATATATATATATATATATGGGGAGGGATACTCTTACAAGTGAAGTCTTACAAGTGGAGGTTACTAATGATCCAGGCTGTCCGTTCCGAAACGGACGGATCCAATTAACCCTCCCCCCCTCTCTCCCTCTCTCTCTCTCTCTCTCTCTCTCTCTCTCTCTCTCTCTCTCTCAAATGCAGCACCCCCGACCCCCATCCCCACCGACCCCGACCCCTTCCCCTCCGGCTCAGGCTCCGGCAGCCCCCCGACCCCCCCTCCGGCAGCCCGATCCCCTCCGGCAGCCCGATCGCAGCCCCTTCCAACGTTGAATCGCAGTCGCCGGAGCTCGACGGGGTCGGGGCCGGAGCTCGACGGACGGGAGGGAGCCGACAGGGGAGTCGGGGTCGACGCCGGAGGGGATCGGGGTCGGCGCCGGAGGGGATCGGGGTCGGGGCTGGAGTTGGACGGGACGGAGGGGATCGGCGGCGCCGGAGGGGATCGGGTCGGGGCTGGAGCTGGATGGGACGGAGGGGATCGGGGTCGGGGTCGGCGCCGGAGATCGGGGTCGGGGTCGGTGCCGGAGGGGAAGGGCGGGGTCGGAAAGGGCCTCCGGAGCCAGAGGGGGAGGGGGGTCGGGCTGGGTCGAGCTGGGTTATACTTGGCAGAGAGAGAGAGAGAGATAGTGATGGATAGGGAATTGATCCCATCCATCCATCAGATCCGATCTGATGGCTGGGATCATTAGTAAACAATGCTTGTAAGACTTCACTTGTAAGAGTATATATATATATATATATATATATATATATATATATATATATATATATATATATATATATATATATATATATATATATATATATATATATATATATATATATAGAGAGAGAGAGAGAGAGAGAGAGGAATGATAGGCTGCGGCGTGCGGTGCCCGCCTGATAGATGCGGTGCAAAATCCTGGCTGTTGGATCGCTCGGATCGGCTGCGGATCGCGCGCAAACCCCCCGCAAACCTCCCGGCCGTCTGATCATCTTCCCATCCGTCCGATGCCGTATAAATCCAGTCCGCTCGGTGTGTTTCTATGAGGATTTGATTCCCATCCGTTCGATCGAGGTGATCAAACGGACTAAAAAATTTTCGCTGTTACTGTAGCGGCTACAGTAACAGCAAAAAACCGTTTAGTCCGTTGGATTCCCATCGATCCAACGGATGGGATCGATGGGAATCCAACGGACTAAACGGTTTTTCGCTGTTACTGTAGCCGCTACAGTAACAGCGAAAATTTTTTAGTCCGTTCGATCACCTCGATCGAACGGATGGGAATCAAATCCTCATAGAAACACACCGAGCGGACTGGATTTATACGGCATCGGACGGATGGGAAGATGATCAGACGGCCGGGAGGTTTGCGGGGGGTTTGCGCGCGATCCGCAGCCGATCCGACGGCCAGGATTTTGCACCGCATCTATCAGGCGGGCACCGCACGCCGCAACCTATCATTCCTCTCTCTCTCTCTCTCTCTCTCTATATATATATATATATATATATATATATATATATATATATATATATATATATATATATATATATATATATATATATATATATATATAGAGAGAGAGAGAGAGAGGAATGATAAAATGCGGCGTGCGGTGCGTGCGACGTTGCACCACAGCCGCCTGATGCACCGCTACGGTGCGTGCGATGCACGCAGCGGTGCATCAGGCGGCTGCGGTGCGACGCTACACGCACTGCACGCCGCATCCTAACACACCCCTATATATAGGGCTGTTACAGTGAGCTGTGAGCTGCCGGGGGGGGGAAAAGTGAGCTGCGAGTATTTTAACCCCTCAAAAAGTTATGAAATTTGATGAAATTTGGTAAGGTTGTTTCCTAGGAAAAGATGATCATCCTCACTAATTTTTATCAAATTCCAAAACTTCTAGGGGGTTCTAATGGTCGAAGCAATTTCTGCAGATTTTAACGATGACTATGGATGGCAGAAATTGCTTCGACCATTTGACCCCCCTAGAAGTTTTGGAATTTGATGAAAATTGGTGTGGATGATCATCTTATCCTAGGCAACAAGCTCACCAAATTTTATCAAATTCCATAACTTCTTGGGGGGTCAAAATACCGCAGCTCACTTTTCCGGGCGGCAGCCCACAGCTCACTGTAACAGCCCGCTCTCTCTCTCTCTCTCTCTCTATATATATATATATATATATATATATATATATATATATATATATATATATATATATATATATATAATAATAATAATAATAATAATAATAATAATAATAATAATAATAATAATAATCACAATCATCCCGAGTATTCATGTTGAGGGGTCGCAATCACGGTCATCCGTTTAACCCAGTTTTATATTATTTTTCTTATTGCTTATCAAATAAAGGTATTATCGGATGATCCAGTAAATTGTATGGATAGAAATGCAAAAAAAATTGTATATTAGTGTTAGCAAGTATAATTTTTTTTTTAAATTTTCATCTTCAAAGGTCAAAATTTTAATCAATGATTGGAAATATGTATACCCAAACCTGCACAACCCGACCCGTCCTACCAACTTGGTTTAACCCGAGCATGGAAATTTTTGCTTGGGTTAGGTATCTCAAGTTGGAGTTTGGGTTGGATTAGGGTTAGGGATCTAGTTCTTGGTTTGGGCTTGGGTTGACCCCCAACCCGACCTAACCTGCCTGAGTTGCAGCTCTATCCATAGAGCCTACCGAGGGGTCTATGTGTATGGTTTTTCAAACTATAGGGCAATAGGGGGTATCTTTAGGGTTTTAAACATAAGGGGTGTAAGTAAAAATCGGTCAAACGTAAGGGGTCTATGTATAATTTATCTTAAATTATAAAGAAGAAAGAAACGGTCTCCAGCGAGAAGACCCTCGGAATAGTAGGAGAGGAGCGGTGCTTTTTAGCATGAGCAGCAAAATAAGACTTCTTAAAAAAAGAAAAATTAAGAAGGCGCAGGACCACAGGAGGAGCCGATCGGTTGTATCTGGACTGAGATACGCAGCATCGAAGAAGAAAGTTGCAGGAGAGAGAGAGAGAGAGAGAGAGAGAGAGAGAGAGAGAGAGAGAGAGAGAGAGAGAGAGAGAGAGAGAGAGAGAGAGAGAGAGAGAGAGAGAGAGGAATTGATAACCAGAGAGGGAGAGAGGGGTGACTGGGCCCACATGCACCAGAGAGATAAGTTTCTTAATTATTAAAGTAATACTGCAATATTAATTTTTGAGGTTTTTTCCAAAATAGCTATCAATTCTTATGAAATGTTGAGAATGGACCCAATTGATTTTTGCTTACTTTTCTGAAGATTTTTTTTGGTTTCGGACTAAATTACCTCCAAGACTTATAAAAGACTTCACTCTTGATTTGTATTTTTTTTAGAACCGCTCTAAGCGAGATGAGATGCGGTTCAACCTATACCCCTACCAGTTTATTAAAAGAAAAAGAAAGTATAGTTAATGTCTTAGAGTCACCGACACCCATGGTGTAACAACAGCCAACAAGGGCTAACAAAATCGTCATGCACTACAAGTAAAAAAAACCCTAAGTCCCAAGACTTTGAAGTCCTCGATCTTTTCAATTCGCGAATCTGTGCTAGAAAAGACCCCGTGCCTTTCCCCTCGATGTTGAAGCCAATAGCTAAAGCTATATCAAGAATGGTGTTGTCCTCCAGCAGGTTGAGGAGAAGGCTCAAATCCTCCCCATCAAGGTTAAGCAATTGACCATGAAGGTCCTACATGAGGGGGATTAGTCAACCATGGCCCGAATGAGCAGTACCCTCGATGAAAGTCAAGCAGGCTGGTAAGGTCGGAACACCTGTGCAGGCTGAGCTAGGTCGTGGTGGTCTGTGGTGCATGTCAAATTCAAGGGCTCTAGATTTAGCTTGAAGCGAAACCTTGACTTCAATCAAGTCCAATCCCCCTATTAGGTAGCCTAGGACTGTGGCACATACTCGATGGGCAAGAGGAGGTAAGTGACTCGATAGCCCAAGTGAAACCCCCAACCACCAGGCCTCCAACTTGTGAAACCACATCACCCGAGGAAGAGACTGCATCAGGAATAGAAACACCATTGGCAGCCACACCGCCATTGCCATGCTTTTGCTCCTCAATCATCCCCTCTCCCTCGACCTCTTTCCTCACTTTGGTATCCACCTTACCAGCTGCCTCCTCGGGAGCTCGACTAGCTGCAACACCCTTGTCTAGCCCGACCCTAGCAGTATCAGCAGGATTACCATTAGGTTTACCCCCTGCCTCTCCTACCGTAATAGCAACATCTACCCCTACCTTGAGCCTACCTGTAACCCCCTTACCTACCTCATCCTCGTTGCTCACTGCATCTATAGCTTTACCTTTAGCCTTATCATGCAGGGTCCCTTGAACGGCCACCACCACCTCCTCTTGAGTTAAATCCAACGCTAACTCCTCCTTAACTCCTATTCTCCCTGTGTCATCAGCAAAACTAAAATTTTCATCACCTCTTGGATCAAGAACAGCCCCCACACCCTCCTCTTGACTCGGCTCTAGCCTGTCTACCTCACCTAATATTGCATATTGATTTCCCGAGAAGAAAGTCTTGATTCCCTTTCCCTTAACTCCTCTCGTCCCTGCACACATCTCTTGCACCACTACAACATCCACCCTTTGCACTGCTACACCATCTTGCACTGCTACAGCATCAACCCTTGACAAACCATCAGCCCTTTGCATTGCACCCATAGCCTTAGTGCTTCCTACTGCATCCATCTGTGCCGAGCCCAAACCTCCAGCTCTATTCACCATACCCATAGTAGCCACTACTGAATTCATTGCCGCATTGTTCTCTGGTTCAACATCAACCCTCCCCATATCATCCAAGTGCTTTGGATTAGCCAAAGTGCAATTGCTACAGCACCTTGAGCCCCCACTCCCCTAATAGGTCTCCAACCCCTTACCCCGATAGCACCCGGCTTGGGACCTCGATAAAATATGGAAGTATAGCTTGTTGGAGCTGGATCCTTCTTAACATTACCCCCACAATTCGATGTTGAATGCCCAAAGTATTGTAGCTCGTGTGTCTTTAGCGTGGATTTTCTGTACTAACATTAATAAAGATGCCTTTGGTTATTACTTTAATTAGAATACTACTATGATATATGTTAATACTCATATAATAAAAGGACCCTAGGGAACATAGTAGGCCACTGAGGCGCATGGTGGATCCATGCTTGGGAGACCCAGTGGACCAGTTCTATGTAGACCTAGAACTAGTTCACAGCTTAGGTGATGCTGGTCGCTTCACGGAGAACAAGTTGTTGGCAGGTAGAGGATGTGGTGAAGTCTCCACCACGGGAACGTGGGATTTTCATTCACTTGACCAAGCATGATGATCGTGTTGAACAGGAACCAAGACGGTTCATAGTTCAGTGATTCAGACACTGGTGCATAAACCATCTTACTACTATAGATAATCTGTCATTAACCCTAAGGGATCATGTACACTGGGCCAACCAGTTGAGTGGTGCTTTGATGTGCCAACGTGTGCAGACCTTTCATTGTCCAATACCACGGTACGTTGGATTACCCGGCTGGCGCTTGAGTGACATGTAATCCCTACAGGTTATCGGACGTCCAGTATTATATGGGTGCGTTTTGATGAGTCAATCTGTCCACACAATTAACCCAGGCCTGGTGGTTGTCAGTATGACTGATGATGTTCCGGATGCTAGGTATAGCACTGAAAGGTGTGTGGTGTTATAGATGACAAGTCATCAAACCCTAGTCAGATGATCGATCGGAATCTAACGGTGCTCCCCACCGCCTGAGTCGAATCATGGCACCAGTAATAGAAGGGACTGAGGATTATCGGAGTATAGTAGAGAACAGGGTTACGAGGGAGTAACATAAGTTTAGGATCACTAGAGTTCAACTCGCGTCGCACTCTGGGTGGCTACGCGGGTTAATCGGATTAGGGCTGATTAACGGAACTTTCGGTGTGTCACCGGAACAGTTAATCAGGGATCCGGTTGGAGCTAGAGATCCCGAACCCTGAAGGTTCCACCATGTCGTTGTATATAGGAATTGTTCTCCGACCTAGTTGGATACGTTGGATGCGAAGTAGCGCGATGGAGCGCAAGCCCGGAGCCTAATAACCTAATTCACATGTGTTACGGGTCATAGGGGTATTTTGGTAAATACTGAAATATGGCTCAGAACATATTGAATATGGATCTTAGAATGAGCGAAATAATTATAAAAGCTCATAGGCACTGACGGAACTCGATTCCGAGTAGCGCACCTCACTCAGTCTCTCTTTTAGTTTTTCACTTTTCGTGAAAGGCGTTTTCATCCAGGCTTCACGATAGACACTTGGAATCCCTAAAAACTGCCCCTTTCTATCCTAATCTATCTAGGGCCGGCCCTAGCTTCCTTGAAGCAATAGGAGACCGACCCTATAAGAGAATAGGGAAAGGGAGGGCCGGCCTTAAGCTTCCCCCTCTCCTCCAAATAATCCGAACCCCCCTTTGCCTCCTCCTTTGTGGTTTCGGCCAAGGAAAAGAGAGGAAGAAGAAGGGACAAGAAAGATGAAGAAAGGAGAAGGAAGAAGAGAGAAAGAGAAGGAGGGGATCTCGCGGCTAGCCATCGTCTTCGCAACGAATTCCTCCATCGGCTCGTAATCCTTGCACTCAGAGACGGGATTTTGAGGATTCTTCAATTCGCAAAGGACAAGGTGCTATCCGATAGTTTCCCTTGCGATTCAAGTGCGGTTCTTCATCGTTCCTTCATCTCCGGATCATAGATCCATAAGGTATGATGATTCTAAACATCTAACTAGATGCATGCATGTCTTCCGTAGATCGTAGTATGCCTCTAGGGTGTCCGCACATATACTAAGATCATAGATTTGCATGTAGATTATTTTATAGAATTAATTGTAATAAAACATACACCGTATGATCTTCGGATCTATCTTTTGCTTTCGCTGGGACTCTGATAAGCGGATCCAATTCCAATAATTTGTATCAGAGCACGCTTTGGTGTGCGTTTTATGCATGAATTCGTGAAAACATCATGTGAATATATGATGGCATATGTTTTCGTCGGGGTTCGACGTAGATCATGCATATGGATTGTGTTATGTATCGTCTTTTGCAGGTGCCGCGCTGAATAGTAATCTGTGATTGCATGCATGCGGGGGTCGGATCCCGGGTTTAATTTTGCATTGATTATTATTGTGCTTGTGGATTTTAAGGCTCTAGATGGGCGAGGGTGGGGGTTGACCATCCTCGGTTCCTTGGCCATGTTTTCTAGGATTGTTTCTTTTTCTTTCTAGCAAAATTGTACACGAACGAGCACTTGCTCGGAGCGTGTTAGTTTTTCGGTCACAGGAAGAAGGAGATGATGCTACATCCACGGTTCGGGTAAGCGATACCATGGCGTGCAAAGACCCGGCAAAAGCGTGCATGTTGGCGATGATGGGGATCATCGTCAGAGATCATACAGAACAGAAGAGCAGGATATCTTGGCTGTGCTATTTAGGTTTAGGGGTCGGACCCTGGACTTGATTCAGTTTGGATGCTATTTCTGTTGTTTCTCTTTATTTAGTATTTAAAGAACCCCGATAATAATGTGATTATCTATCTTGCTTGTGAGTTTGTCTCTAGATCAGGCTTAGGGTTAGTACTAAGCTTATGGATTCATCGGTGTCTCTATATGGTTCTAACACGTGTGAATCCGATGGCTAGCTAAAAGGAAAGATGGTAATCGCCCTCGTGGTAGTTCAGGTAGCCAAGTACTGTGCACCGAGATAGACGCAGTGTTAGATTTGTTTAGAGATAATTAACTAATGTCTCCATAAGAAGTATGATAACCCTAGTGGGATGCCCTTTCCCCACGTGGTCCTAGCGACCAAGTTAGGTTAGGATTTCACTGTGTGATACCCGTTTCTAGATGACGTTTGATGGTAGTATAAACTCATCATGATTTGGTTATGCCACCATTAGGTTGAGGTCCGGCGGAGGTTGTCGGATGTCCCTATTTGGCCAGTATCGAAACCTATAATGAGATGAGATCTACTATGACATCAGGCATCAAATTGTGAACGAGGCATCATCGTAGTGGGAGTCCTTTCCATGTTGACCTTAGGCTAGGCTCCGGATCTTAGGATTATGGGCAAACTAGTGAAGTATCGGGATCCTTGGAATCTATGTAATATGATCCTTGCGAGAAAGGCGAAAGCTGAGTATTCAAGGTAGGGACTATGATATTTTTCGAGGATACTAATGCTTTGCGGAAAGGTTTGTAATCCTAATGGGAGCACGGTAGACTAGGGTCTAAGTCTAGGAGGTCATGACCTTTCTAGATATGCATAAAACCTCATAAAGAAGGGATATGTAAGAGGTTCCCTTCAAAGGGGAGCCCCTGGCCTCTATAATCAACCGGCTAAGAGTCTAGGTGGGAGATACGCAGTTCGATATTCCTACCGGGTGAGAGTTGTGTTTCCTTCCATGCTGGTTCGCCTAGTGGTTTCCTACGGGACATGGAGGATGCCGGTGGTAGTGGGTAACGGCTTTTTTTGCACCGCGGGTGCCTATGAACCCCCCTGCCGACACCACCTAGATTTGTGGGAAACACCCAAAAGCTTGTATGAAGCCGCCGTTGCTGCGCACACGGGTCATATAAAGCTGGCCAAAAGGAGACTGGAAGGTCTTTCAGTTTACCATGGGTAATTCTGATGAAGACTGGGTCGTAAAAACCCCATTGGCAGAAACGGTTGCATGCTCTGACCGAGATGTTGTCTCCAATTCAGGGTCGATAGTCTCAGTGCTCGAGCCCTAGGAATTTAGATTCCTGGATGTCTCCAGTTGAGGTAGTGAAGATATAGCGGCTGGAGTAAACATTATATATTTCTAAATTCTATGAAATATATTGTAGTAAACCCTAATTTTGCTTTGAACCATTGTTTACAGAAATCATGACCAAGCTCGACCCCCTTGCGTCCATACTTAATGATAACAAACTTACAGGACCAAACTACGAGGACTGGAAGCGTAACTTGATGCTCGTCCTAAGGGTTGACAAACATACAATTGCCCTAAGTACCCCTCAACCGGCTATGCCGGGACCAAGTGCAACTGAGGCTCAGTTGAAGGAATGAAAAAACTGGCTAGATGCTGATAAGATGTGCAAGTGCTACATAGTGGCATCCTTGCAGACCGTCCTTCAGAAACAAGTCGAAGATATGGCCTTCGCTTCAGACATGATGCTCTACCTAAAGGAAATATTCGAGGGTCATAGTTGGGTAACTCGTTACCTGACCATCAAGAAATTGGTGTCCACGAAGATAGCAGAGGGGACTTTAGTTCAGGATCATATGCTGAAATTATTTGGCTATATGAACGAGCTTGCTTCCTTCGATGTCATCTTGGATGCGGATATCCAGACCGATATTTTCCTCGCGTCTCTGTCAGGAGCGTTTGAGGGCTTCGTTACCAACTTTAACCTTAACCGGTTGGAGATGTCTAACGCAGAGCTCCTAGCGGCGCTCCAGGCAGCAGAGGACGGGATAAAGGCAGGAGCCCAATCCCTGAACGTAGAGCGGAATTCTTCTCTGAAAGCCAAAGTCAAGTTTTAGAAAAGAAAGTCTAAGAAGCCCGTGAAGATGGGCCAGGTGCAGCTACAGGTTCTTAAGCAGAATGGTCCGACGAAGCCCAAAGGAAAATATTTTCGATGGGCAAGAAGGGGCTCGATCTCCTCAGGTCACGCTCGTATCAAGGTTGAGGATACCGATGCGGGTCTAAAAACCTTATAAAGTTGTTGCGCACAAGACTGACCCTTTTAGTGGCAACGAGGTGCTACTTAGCAACCTAAGATGGTCACTAGTGCGATTCCTGTGCAAATATATCCTTTGGCAAAGCAAGCCGATCGTGATCGACTTTGCCAATTTTGCCATCGACCGATGCGGTTACGACCATTTTGTCGGAATAGCACCATTGAACCCTAAAACGACTTCTAGAATTGACAATGCCGACTAACTGAGACAATATCCTTAGAACATCGTTTTGCGTACCAGTAGACCAGTGTTCGACGACGCTAAAAATTCTCGGCTTGGCCAATCAGGGCCTAAGCCAGCGATATTTTAGTAGCACGTAATGACCAGAGACCCGCTGGTATGTTTGGCAGTTAGTGGGCACGTGGACCAAGTCGAAGACGGAGCGGAGGACGCCTAGCAGCAATAGCCCGAGCATACTTTCCAGGTAACACTGCACGCTGTTTAGATAATTAACTATGCTGTTATAGAAATTAAGGATAGGTGTCCATAACACTGCATGCGGGTCCCGCTGGATATCGTCGCATGTGGTCGAGTGGACCCTGCCTTGCATGCGGAGTCGTGAGTCCGACGACGCATGCTTAATAATATAATTAAATAATAAATTTTCTGATTGTTTGGACACTGTAAGTAGGAATTCTCTTAAGGATAGAAATTAATAATTAAATAATAATTATCGGCCTCACTCTCCTGGATGGAGTGTGGAGACCCGGGCACACGGGAATACGGGTGAGAGTAAACTTTTATAGTTATTGTGATGCATGGGTTGTGAGCATGGTGTGAATCCCGGGGTAAAACATCAAAATTACTTTATTGTATGATATTCTATTTTGTAGAAAAATTCGGACCCCATGCATGCAAGGGCCGTGAACCATCCTGCGCGCATAGCCAAAGATCAGTAGGCTAGGGGGTCACGAGCAGGGATTGTGGTAAAGCCAATAGAAGGTGCCCTTGAAAAGGGTTTAGCCTAACAATCCTGTCCCGGGATAGTTGAAGCCTCCAAGGAAAGCAAGTTGGGCGGTAGATATCCACCGTGAAAGACGAAAAACCCCTTATGATCATATGGATGACTGTGTGCATGGTGTCGGAGTATGCACGGCGTTAGAGTTGACCCTCTACATCAAAATAAAATGCCCTATAGTAATGCACGACCGGGGGCAGGATGAACAAAATATTCGGGGTTCATATTGTGTGTTTAATTTTATTAATTGTAAAATGGTACTCTCGATAACCTAGTGACAATAGGAATTGCATGCGAATGTAGACATTACATGGACACTTAGGACGTGATTGAGAATATAGTTGGACAACTAGGTTAATCAGTAAACTGTTTATAAATACGGGTGTCATTAATTACCGAGGCATCACTAGCCATTTATTTGGCTAATCTCCCAATTCATTTTGGGGGCTACTCATTCCCATGAGTAGGCTCTTCTGCAGGTTCGGAGACTCAGGGGTAGCCGCAGCACGAGGCCAGCGGCGGAGTTAAGACGGCGGTGGAGTTTTAGATTGCAGTATGTCATATAGTAATCATTTTCCTTCTGGTTGTGTAATCGTACGAGATTTGGCTTAGTGTATGTTATTAGTAGCAATGATACAGCGTATTCTTTTTGGGTAAGTCTCTCCTCAAGGCTCCAAGCCTATGATAGCTCACAATAAAATATAAATCTTAAAGTGACCTAATTGACTAGCCCTGTAGATAGGACCTCTAAACCAATGCCGAGTGCCAGAGAGCGGGCGAGGCTACTCGGCTCGCCGTCAGAGGCTTGAGCCTCGTGCACCCTTAAGAGGGACTTTTGTCAGGATGTGGGGCACCGACAGGCCCAATATGTTGAGGTAAATACCCTAGTGAAGGTCGAGTTTGGTCATTTTCTCTTATCGACAATACTCTGTATCTCCCTGAGATACAGAGTATTTTTGTAAAAATAAGTTTTAAAATTCCCCTTGTTCTCCCTGATCCTTCTTCTTCATTCCTGAGAGAGCAGAAGCCTTGTGAGAAACCCTAATTGGAGTAGACAGTTGACCAAACCCTAAAACCCTTGGTTTTTCTCACCTCACACCCCAGGGATCGGTTCCGGATTTCTGGGGCGTGACAAGATACATATGAGACATGCTTTCATATTTTGAAAAGCCTGTCATTTTTATTTCTTCGAAGTCCATATAAGTGGCTTGATGAATTATTTAACCATTTATTTTATTCATTAATTTCAAACAATGATTGTATGACTTATTTTTTTAGTCTAGGATTCACTTATTTTACCACATATACAGGCCACTTTGAGCAACACATATTGCACCCGTAACCCATGGCCTCATAAAGAAACCATAGCTTATTGCACAAACCGATGACTCACAACACATTATACTCTCGTGGTCTTTTTTTTCATGTGTCTTTTGAATTTTATATTAACCTATATTCCTATTAGCATATGAAATTATCTGTATATCTTGATGATCTTTTCATACCGAGGAGGATGTTTATTTTTGCTTTTAGGTCTTCGCTTGGTGTTGATGGGCAGAGGATGCCAGATGGAGTAGCTGAGCACTTTGTACTGAATACTTGGCCATCAGACCCGAGAGAGTAGTTATAGCAGATGTAGTGGTTGCAACTAGTTCCAAGCTAGGAGAGTCCCCCGCCTGATCCGGGGCCTTTCTTAACAGGTATCGAGTTCTTTTGAATCTGGGGGACTTGATGAAGACGAGCTCCGACGTATAGGTTTCTACAGTTGATGGTGTATTTTTATTCTCTACGGAGATCTAGGAGGCCAATTGTTGATCCGTCTACATCGTTAGAAAGCTATTTCAATTACTTATGACTTTGGTTTTTATTTTTTGTTGATCCAACTTATGGATCTTGAGTTATTTATGTTTTTATTTCAGGTTTGGATAGTTACGAGCCATGTTCGCATCCGGTTCGAGCCATAGATGCTGAACTGACTCATTTCTGTATTTGTTTAGTTGTCGTAGGATCCTAAGTGAGATAGAATCTCAATAGATGAGATTTAAAGAGCCAAAGAAACCCTAAAACCCATAAGGCATCCCTCTCTACCAGTTCTCTCTCTTCTCCCATGGCAATACCTATGCGCAACCCCCATGGGATACGTGCCCGCGATCCCTCTCTCACTGTCATCCCGTGGCTTCCTTTCGACCTCTTTCTTTTCTTTCCTTTTTTTTATTTCCTTCTTATAAAGGCCTTAACAAACCCTAATGGCAGGGGGATGGATTGATGAATTGAAACCCTAGAACAGAGAATTGGGTTCACTTATTCGGAGTCTCATATAAAGAATCATCTTGCTTCTAGTCTTCTTCTTCTCTCCGCAAGTTTCTTCCTCATTGTCACGTTCTCGTGTACAATTTCGCGAAAGATCAACACGGAGATTATCTCTTCTCCAAAATAAAATCATCACAACTTCTTCATCCCTATCTTCCGGACCACACATCCCCTAGTCCATTCATCTACAACAATGGAACCCTCAATCACGGTCGGCATTGACCGAAGCACGGTTTGAATCGTCCCTCAATATATTCATGTGATAACCCTCATCATAAACTGACCTATTGCTGATTTTATTTGGTCTTTCAATCTATTTGGCTTCTGAAGGATCTCATCCATAGGATTGTATTTGCTTGGATCTATGTTTTGTTGAGCTTTTGGCTTATCTATTTGAGATCTTATCTTGCACCTTATTGCTGAAATTTTCTTATTAAATCTGAAATTAATTGTTCACATGCTAGTTTTATCACTTTGTTAAAGTAAAAAATTATTTGGGCATGTTCGGATGATGATTAGTTCTTTTTATCCTTGCTGAAATTTGAATAAAAGATGTGCAAAAATTTATCTCTAATCGTTTAAATATATCACTTGCGTTCTTTTAAGCACCTTGCATCCATCAATTACTCCGAAGATAGTGGGGTTGCGGCTAACAATTGACTCCCTGTCGGCGACGAGAACGGCGATGGGGATGGGAGCCGTATTCGTTCCTTACCAAATCCCCACCCACCAATTGACTTTGGCACCCAAGTGGTTGACCCTTCGTGATGGGATGATGACCGACCATGGCTATGAAGGTTTGGGCATCCATCCGACTATGTTATTCTCCAATCGATCGGCCCCGGTCTGTGAGCCCAGTGCGCATCACAGCTACAGGTAACCCGAGAGTGATCGTACTCCAATTGTTTGCATGCGGCTGTGAAGCCATGTGGGCGCCGGGACAAAAGCCCTGTGGGTGCCCAAGCGAAACCATGTGGGCGCCTGGGCGAATTGCTCGAAGCGATTACCCCAGGGCACCCAGGTGAACCCGGCCGATGCCTGAGCGGCCCCCTTGTGACCCTGTGTTGTTTGGTTGGGCTTTTATAATCCACAACCCCAACATGGTTGGCGCTCCTCCTCCCATAGAGGAAGTCCTGGTTCGAGTCTAATATGGATTCCAAACTTGAATTCCCATGTGTTGGTAGTAAGGTTGCAAATGAGCAGAGCCAAGCTTTAATTTGTTTGAGCTTGTTCGTTTATTAAACAAGCCTAGATTTCTGGCTTGGGCTTGGCTTGTTTAATAATCGAGCCAAACCGAGCCGTGCTGGGCCTTCGTGTGCTTGAGCTTGCTTTATTAAACGAGCCTAGATTTCTGGCTTGGGCTTGGCTTGTTCCATAGCTCCAAAAATCAGTCAAAAGCCTAAACAATATAAGTTAGGTCTAATAAGCCATCTATGAGCCTATTCAAGAGTCTACTCACGAGCCCTGAACAAGTGCATATATATTCGTGAGCCCAACCGAGCTGGGCCTTTGTCTGCTTGAGCTTGCCTTGTTTATTAAACGAGTTTAAATGCTATGCTTGGGCTTTGGTTGACTAATAACTGAACTAACTTTTATCGAGCTTGTTTGTGAGCCGCTCATGAACATGCAAATTGGTTCGTATGCAAACACACAACAGAGGAGAAACAGAGGAGAGGGGAGAGAGAGAGAGAGAGAGAGAGAGAGAGAGAGAGAGAGAGAGAGAGAGAGAGAGAGAGAGAGAGAGGCAAACAAGGCTAAACTTGTTGAACTTTATGTATTCCAAGATTGATACTCGTAGTCCCACACCCTGTAGCTTTTGCTGCTCAGTGGAGGTACAACTTTATTACAGGTCAAGTGCGGTAATGATTGAAAGGAGATGGAGACGATGACCTTCCAACACCCACCAATCTACATGATCGAGAAGTCTATATATATGCTTAAACAATGAGGCCAAGGGGCCAAAGCCATGCTTACTATGAAACATGCCAACAACCAAAACCCTAAACAATGTCCCCCATCCCATCAATGTGTTTTGGTCGTGTCTCTACCATCCGAGATCGACATCCCCAAAAGCACCATCAAGCCTCACTAATCAAACTACACACATTAAATAAAGTCTGCCCACGTGTCACACACGTTTGGTTGGGCTCATCTATTAGGCTTTGTCGAAATATATAATAGCTAATACCCTTAGTTAGGGGTGGCAATTAATGGATCGGTTCGGATCGGGTTGAGACATAGGTACAAGGGTAAAACACCCAATCCGAACCAGACCCGTTTAATAAACGGACCAAAAACTTATACCCGAACCGACCTGTTTAATAAATGAATTGACCCAACCCAACCCGACCCGTTTAACCCCGTTTAATAAATGTGTCGGGTCTGGTTGGGTCAACAGGATCCAAATAAGCAGGTCCGATTTGATCGAGTTGGGTCGGATTTGATCAGATCGGGTTGACACAGCCCATTTGATAAACGGATCAAGTCGGGTCAGTCGGGTTATAAGTTCAAACCCAAACCCGACCCATTATTTAAACAGGTCAGCCGGATCAACCTGTATATGACCCGAACCGTTTAGGCCTAACCAAAACCCGCTAACTTTGTGTCGGGTTCGGGTCAAGGATTGGCACCCCTACCCTTAGTCTAGTTTTTGGATTCCAATTCCAAGCACTTGATCAAACCATGAAGACACGAAACCCTACCAAATAAATCATAATGATCACGTACACACAAAAAAAAAAAAAAATCGGAGGTCTTTTTGGTGATGTAAACAATGAGTTGGTGGGAGCATTAGCTTACTTTCAAGGACGGAACTATGTATGGACAAAGGGAGCCCCCCCTCAATTATAATTTTAAAAAAGTTTTGTAGTAAAAGGTTTCTAGTGCCGTCTCTGCTTTTTTTTTTTTTCCCTATAAGAAGCTAAACTAGCATTAAACCTTGGTGATGCCCGAAAGCAGATAAATACTAGGTTTTTGATAAAGGAGTAGAGAAAGTAATTTGGGACCCGCGCGAAGTAAGCGGGTCTGGGTCAGCGTTAAACAGGTTCGGGTCGTAAACGGGTCAACACGATAGACCCGTTTAATAAACGGGTCGGGTCCAGGTTTAGGGTCTGGACACTGTAGACCCGGGAAGAACTGTTTAAAATTCAACGGGTCGGATCTACCAGCAATCCGATACTGTAGTATGTAGTACCAGCAATTCTATCGGGTCAAGTCGGACTGGGTCAGATCGGGTCAACTGAATAGACCCGTGTGGTAAATGGGTCTAACGGGTCTTTTTGGGTCTATCCATTTATAAACGGGTCGGATACGATTTTAGGATCTAGACACGATTAGTTAAACGGGTCGGGTCTGAGTCTAGGGGTTTTGGACACGATCCGAAACTAGACACAGACACGAACCCGACAAGACACAACCCGTTGCCACCCCTACAAAGGAGAGGAGTGGACTAGCGCTTGTCGTTGTCGCGAAAGGAGTCACACTTACCGTTATTTTATTTTTTGGGATCTTCGATGAATCAGTGTTTTGAAAACCGGACCGGACCGGACGGTCGGACCGGGTTGACCCGGAACCGGAACCTTAGCCGGTCTAAACTAACAAAAAACCGGTTGCTGATTGAGACCGTTTGGACCGGCCGGTTTCTTGAGTAAACCGGAAGAACCGTTGAACCGTCCGATTAAATGCGAACCGGAATGTCTGGAATTGGGGGCAACTAAAAGGGATTTTATCAATTGTTACAATTCCACCCATCCCCAACGAAACCCTCATTCGATTTCCCCACCCTCCTCTTTTTCAGTGACTTCAGTCCTCCTCCATGGCCCCATCGAAACCGTTCAATGGGAGAGAGCCGGATTGTGATGTTGTTGGACGAGCAACACTCACTCTCCTCCGTTCAGTCCTTCCTTAGGTGTGATTGCGAGCACCTATGAGCTGGATTTTTTTTTTTTTTGCAGAACAGAGAGCTGGATTGTGGTCATGGTGAGCAACTAAGCCACTAGGTATATATATGCACAGATATGCTTTCTTGTAAAAACCGGTTAGACCGACGGTTGAACCGGATTGGACCAGATCGGGCCCTCTACCGGTTCATAGTCCGGTCCAGTTTTTAAAACACTGCGATGAATCAATAGAGTGCCATGTGAATTGGGTTTTTAATGTAGTGCCACGTGGACAGATAGAGGCTTCCGACTACTATTTTCCTATATATTTCTTATTGTCGGAATGAGATAATATGTATGGAGGGTATTTTGGTACATCTTGTTAGTGAGTGAGGTTTCTATTTTCACTAGATACTTAGGGTGTGTTTGGCACGGGGAATTACTGATCCGCTTAAACCTAATCCAGAAGAGGGTATTTTCATCAATTGGTATAGAAACAGACAAAGTGATAAATTATCGTTTCCAAATCCTTCATTCAACCGCAACAAATAGTATCCGTTGGGTTTAAAATGTAGAACAACGAATAGAAACAGACAGGGTCAAAACGATGCCAAGCACTTCCTTAATTTCGGATCTACTGCTTTATACTGTATCAAAATTCCATTTATGATTGAGCAGTGCCGGACCCAGAAACTCGCCATGTATAAAGATTTTTTTTTTTTTTTTTCAAAACCTCAATGGGTCTTTTTAGAATTTTGCTTATTTTGGAGGGGCCATGGCCCCCCTCAGCCCCCCTTGGTTCTGCCCCTGTGATTGAGAGTTAAGGATGATAAAAAACAAGAAAAAAAAATTTATTATTTTTTCAAGGGTTCAATAATGGAAATTTCATTTATGGTCCACCGACCTCAAGATGACCAAAGATAAATCACATGCAAAGGAAACGAAGCAAGACAAAAATAACTTGTGGGATTTACCCCAAATTCAGGACTCCATCCATCCAATGCAGTCCTTGAAGGGACTCCACGAGCGGAGATTATAAATGTTTCCGCTTTGAAAATAACTCGGCGAGGGAGGAAATTTCAGAGCCGGGAAAATCACAAGAAGATAGAAATAAGTAGGGTAAAAGTTTAAATCTACATAAGGTAAGATATAGTATATTACATGAGAAATTTTAAAAAAAAATACATGCCCATATACAATAGTATAATTAGTCGTATTGTAACTTGATTCTTTTTAAATATAATTGGTCGAGAGCTGCCTAACCCCCCCTCCTCCCTAGAGGGCCAGGTTCTAAAAAAAACCATTAATATATTTAGCCTATGATAATTATTATGTAGTAGGCCTTGCAAAATAAGCACAAATATTTTTTTAATTATATCAATTATTTTGATGTTTTTGATCCACTGGATAAACCAAAAGAAAAAAAAACCTCACCATCACCGTGATCGCAGGGTCGATCCTATTAGGATCACCAACGTCCTAAACATTAAAAACAAAAAACAAAAAAAAAAAAAAAAAACAGCAATGATATTCAACTAAACAAAAGGTTTACAGACTCTTTACGTAACGCCATCACAGTTATTTGTGAACTTAGAATCGCATGACATTTTGTGAAGAGATAAGCAAGAGAGAGTAAACAAAGTATATCCTTTATTTTCATTATAAACAATTAAATATCACAAACAAGTATAACAATCTATTTGTAATTAATATTAAACCCCCAAGGACAACATCACGACGGCATCCAGAATTTACAGCGGAAAAGGATCCGACAAAGAAACGGGTTTCCCCCCCACCCGCCACGCAAACATAAACCGCCAGTAAACCTTTTTTATATATAAATTTCGAAAAATAAGATTTTTCTTTCGTCCCTTTTTTTTTTTCAAATCCTCCGGTTTCTCTCCAAGAGGCCCTCCAAGACGATCCGCTTCTTCTGGTACTCGTCGCACCCCTTCCGCCGGAGCTCCAGCGAATCCTCCACCCCCGGCCCGGGATCCGGCATCCTGACGACCGGATTCCGGCGGAGAACGAGGAAGAGCCACGCGGACGTCCACAGGATCGCGCAGACGCGGCCGCAGAACTCTGTCACGAACAGGCTGACTAGCAAGAGGATGAGCCCGATGGCGGGATCGCAGCTCCACCGCGCCGGCGCGGGCCGGCGCGGCTCCGCCACTGCCGGTGCCTTCTCCCGTAGGGATTTTGACTCCGGTGCCTTCTCTCGTGCTGATTTTGACTCCGGCGCCCCAAAAGATGAAGAAGTAGTTGAAGAAAACAACGAGGAGGAGGACGCCGCTGACGATGCCGACAAGGAGGAGGAGGCGGAGGATGACAGAGAGGAGAATAAGGTGGTGGCGTCCGGCCTCCGATTGACGTCGTCCGTCGACTTAGCCCGCGCGTCGGAGGCCTTCCGCGGCAGCGACCGCCCCGTATCCTCCCGTGTCTTCCCGCTAGGATCCTTCAAGATCAGATAGAAAAGAGCAAGAGGAATCAGACACCGAATAAAGAGACGGACATGGAATTCGAATTCCAATAGAGAATCTCGGGACAGTAGATAGCAGACCTGAGCGGAAACGGACATGACGACACCGGTGAGAATCCGGCGTAGGAGCTTCGGTCGCCTCCGCCGGAGCTTCGGCTCGAGCCCCTCGCTTCCTCCGTTGGGGGATCCGGTGGAGATGGATCTCTCAATCGCATCCTTCTCCTCCTCCTCCTCATCGGCAACCGCATCGGCCGCCAAGCCAAAGCAGAGGAAGCGGCCCCGCCGCCGCCGTCCGGCTCCCATCTCTCCGCAGCGGTCGAGGTTGATTTCTAGGGTTACGATCTGAGGGAGAAGAGGGGATTTCTAGGGTTAGGGTTTGGATTTTCCCGGTCGCAGAGCGCCGAAGCTTCGTGCTGGTGAGTGGGCGAGATGCCGGCGAAGGCGGCGCATTGGTCCGGCCCCCGTTTTTGTTTTGTCGTCTGCACCGCTATCCGCGTCAACGGGGGTCGCTGGGCTTTATAAAGCCGTGGGATAACGGCCGTTGCCCGGACTGCCCGTTACGGGCAGGCGGGGAGTTATGCCTCCGTTCCATTAATCCATCTACCCCCGTTGCGCGAAAATAAGGTGCCACCGTATCGATCGACCTGCCTTTGACATAATTGCCCCTTGACTCGTTGAAATAGTCTACAGATACGGGGTCTTTTGGTCTTTTCGGGTGTTAGTCCAAACTGGCTTTGTCTGGCTAAGTCACGTGTCGCGCGTGACCGTTTTAAGCGGCAATCGTTAGGCTCTCACCGCTCGTCTTCTTCTTTTTTTTTTTTATTTTTTTAGGTAAACGCTTCGTCTTCGTTGGTGCGGGACCCACGGGAAAGACAGCTTGCCACGTAGTTTATTCCACCTGTTAATTTGCGTCCATGGAGATATTTGGGGGAACGAATCTATTTAGGGCAAATTACACTTTGCCCCCTGAGTTTAGCTCAAAAACACTTAACCACCCCTATAATTAAAAAACTACATTTTGCAACTTCAATTCAGTTTTGAGTGACTAGATAAAATTAAGCGGAAATGGGTGCTAGATCCCATACGGCAAATCGGATTAATGAATAGGACACTCATAAGATCTCTTTAAGAAGAGGTCCTAAATTTATTTCATAAACCCAAAATTGCCTCCTCCCTCCTCTCTCCCCCTTTTATTGTTCTCTCTCTCTCGAGCATCTGGCGACAGCAGCAGCGGCAAGCAATAGCGGGCGACATCGGCAAGCAACGATAGCGTGATGAACAACAACGGCGAGCAATGGCGGCAATTCAGTTTAGGTTTTAGGATTGGGTCTCGGGTTCATCCCATGACCTGTAGATCATAGGTTTTAGGGTTCATATTAGGATTCACCTTATGACCTGTAGATCTTAGGTTTTGGGACTAGGTTTAGTTTATAAGGGAGTGGCATACAAATAAAAAATTAAAGCATATTGAGGGGCATTTTTGTTTTATATCCTAAGGCTTAAATGGATCTCATGTTTTGGAGTGTTCACTGAAGTATCCCAAACATTTACAAATGAGGAAATTAAGTAGTTGAGAAAAGTGGTTATCGTGCTGACATTGCAAACTCTAGGGAGTGATTTGGAACAAAATAAACTACCGGGGCTTAAATGTTTTTGTTTTAAACTTTTGGGGGCAAAGTATAATTTACCTATGTATTTATTGCTATATAGCCAACGCGGTCGTCAACTGTAGGTTGCCAACTTTAGGTGGCACTCGATCGGTCCGTTTGCCTGACAGTTGGGACTCAGACCTATGCATCAATTGGAGCCACACGACGCAAATCGAACGGCTTCGGTCCTAACTGTAGAAAATGGAACCGCAGAAGATTCGAATCCACAGTATTTTCCTTTGTAAGACCGCTAATCAAGTGGCTCCATTACCTTTTGATAATTCTATTTGAACAATCTCCATGGACAAAAACTTTGACAAACCAGACCCATGCCCTAGCGACGGGGCCTAGGGCTCAGTGCATCGAAAATATCTTTGGTATACCCGTGATACCATATCACTAGTATCACGGGGCAAATCAAACGCTGGGGCACTTATTGAGCATCACTACAAGTGTATCATAGTCACATGATTGCAGCCACCACGACAGATGCATCGCACTCAGCCTTAACTGCACCTTGACAGTTTCTCTGATTTAAAGGATCATTGCGAAGAGAGAGGTTGGCATTAGTGGTGTTCATGGTTCGGGTTGGTTCGATTTTTTGATAAATTTGGAGCCGAATCGGAGCTAATCGGTTCTCTAGAAAATGGAACCGAACCAAACCAAACTGAAAAAATTCAGTTTGATTCGGTTCGATTATGCAAGTCTTTCAAATCGCTCGATAGCCTCAAAAATCGCTTTATTGACTCTTTCCAAATACTTGATTGAAAAAAATAATGAGATTGAATTGGCAGTAAACATCCAACCAAATGTTCTTGAATTGGCAGTGAGACATGAATGGCTGACCCGCTGAGTTGGTTCAAATTTTACTTTTAAGCCTTTAACTTTGGGTCTGCTATATGCCCCCACAGAATTACTAGCAACACCCTTAACTTTTCACTTTGAGATATTCATAAGTTGGGATTTGGAGGTGCTAGTAATTATGTGGGTGCAAATAGAAACACCCTTCACTTTTCAGTTTCATCACACGGTTGAACACTTGAAAATCTTGAATGCACCGAATGATAATGATTGGGGTCATCGGCCACCATGTAATGAATAATATTAGTGACATTGTACAGTAGTAACTGCTGAGGGTATACTACCAATGGTTCGGGTTGGGTTGGTTCGGGTAAAAAAAACTCACAACCTAGAATCGAACCAATCTTAGCCGGGTTTTTTTTTTTGAAACCGAACCGAACGGTCAAAAATACCCAATCCAAACTGAACAAAATAGACCGGCTCGGCCAGGTTTGGCGGGTCAATCCGAACCTATGAACACCACTTGTTGGCATCGACGTTTGCGAAAGATTCGTGATACCACCTTAGTAAAAACCACGGTTATACCAAAGTTTTGTCGGCATTCGCACCAAGCAGGCCCCAACACCAGGGCATGGGTCTAGTTTGTCAAAGTTTATGTCGACAGAGATTGTTCAAATAGCATTTCTTTGACCTTTTGGGTTGATAATAGTATCTGAACACACATGAAGACACGTAAGCACACATGCCAACGTGGCATGCGTCGGCCACATCGGAAAATGGATAGACTGTTGCCCAATGCACACTACCTAACATTTCCCCAGTTCTGTCTACCCCTTGGGTGTTCAAAAAGTAACGTCCCCATTTCGTGTCTCCCTTGGGTGTTAAACAAGATAAATAATCGGAGTATAGCTCTTGTTGTATTTGTAGGTGTAAAATCTTGCTAACACCCAACGATGGAACTCATAGCCCTGTCTGGGGCCTACGAGTCCAGTAATGGGACCCGCAGTCCTGTCGAGGGCCCACGAGTCCAGCAGTGGGACCAGCAGCTCTGCCTGGGGCCCACAAGTCCAACAGTGGGATCCACAGTCCTATCTAGGGCTCACGAGTACGACGGTGGGACCCGCAGCCCTGTCTGGGACCCACTTGTACTATTTGGGGTCCGATAAATCCCCCCGGGTATTTACCAAACACCGGATATTTCGAAAATATTCCTAGAATATTTTCCAGATAAACCAAGCCTCTATAAATAGCAGACCCTGTAAATGATTCCAGATGTTGAAATCAGAACCATAATCCCACTTTTTGTTTTCTAGAGCTCTCCGAGCATTCTGGTTTTCAGATTCCCTCTCCACCCTCTGCCAGCTTGTAAGAAGCACTCATCGGCCTGTCGAGAGTAGCTCTATTTTATTCAGAGATAGTGGATTCGAAGGCTGCGTCTTACCGCACGGAGACGTAGGCTTCGGCCGAACTTTGTCACCACATCTAGTGTCAACTCTCTCTCTCTCTCTCTCTCTCTCTCTCTCTCTCTCTCTCTCTCTCTCTCTCTCTCTCTCTCTCTTCTAAAGTGCTTGTGTGATAACCTAGCAAGTTACAACTCAGTGCTTCGAAGCGCGCCACATCCCGAAGGGTAAAACCTTCAATCGACTGTTGAAGGAGGGTCACGTACGACGGCCACGAAATCCTCCCCCATAGTATTTTGAGTCTTTTTTTCTTGGTAGTTCAAGGACGGGGGGGGGGGGGGGGGGGGGGGGTTCAACTGACCTCAGGGAGGCGTCACATTCTATTGCAAGCAGAGACCACGCACGACAACAGAGAGACAGAGACAACAGCCAAATCGGACAAACACAGAGGAGAAAACCACCTCTCAACGGCGAGACACCAACCCACAACAAGGTGGGATCCAAAAATCGCCAATAGGAGAGAGAGAGCACCAACGCAGGCGTACAGCGGCGCCGTCGTAGCCATTACAAGACCTAAAGAACGAAAAGCAAACAACCACAAAAAAAATGTCCAAAATCCAACGAACCTCCGCCCACCAACAACACAGCCAAAAGGGGATGGAGTCGTTGCCAAACCTCCTCGCTGCCTTCCACCACCGTCGTTACTCCAAGCCGCCAAGGGCCGCTCACCTTCCCAAGGAGACGGTCTGAACATCCACCGACTTTGACTCAAGCCTTTTTGAATCTACCTATAAACAATACTCTTTGGTCTAGCCAATGAATCCGGCTATAACAATATGTGTTGTTGAGCGTGATGCCGATAGGCCTTGATGCCTTCTCAAAGAGCTCTTGACTCCGCCTCAAAAATGGTAACATTTCTTAAATGACAACATCCAGCTTCCATTGAATAAATAACCTGGTAAAAAACTAGCTAGCTCATCTGGTAAAGTCTCTTGGTGGTTGTACCAGAGATTTGAGTTCGAATCCCGCCTTCATCTAATAAATAACCGGTAGGGGTCCAAGCCTTAACCCTCCTCATATGCAACACTGATGGATTTCTTTAAAAAATAAACATCCAGCTTCCAAAATATTTCCATAACTATCATGCAAAATATATCCCGTTCCGTCCTTTCTTGTTGCTTGACCGACAACACCATCAAAGTTAAGTTTAATTTCATCTTGATTTGGCGAACTCCATTTGATCAAAAGAGGTTCCAATCTAGGCCTGACATCCTGTATGGATGAAGATGAAGTGGAGTACAATTATCGATTCAGTGGGTTCCCATACCAGCTAATATTGTGGCACACTAGTTGGCTCAGTTGGCTCTTAGGGAGACTGTGGAAGAGTTTTGTTAGTCTGAGTTTCCACAGGCTTTACTTGCCCTTGTAGTGGAGTAGGCCTGTCAATGGGTCGGATTCGGACCGGATCATGATATATCCGGATCCAATCCGATATCCATCATATATTATAAAATATGATCGGATTCGCAAAAATAGACTGGCAGCGTATATCCTCTTTTACTTGCTTTATATCTTTTTAGAAGACACATCGCGTAATATAAACCATGTTTCATCATTTATTTGTAAACTCTATATCTACTCAGTCCAGTTTGTCAAGAGCTTTTCAACATCGCCTTATGCGTGATGATCCGACTTCTATTTGAAACGATATGACAGCACGATGTTTCTACAAAAATTTTCAGTGTGGGCACTCGGGAGGTCGAAACCCAGTAAAATTATACTGTTGGATTCACCTCGACAAAAACGGAAGAAGAAGAAGCGGAGGAGCAGCAACGACAATGTCGTGTATCCTCCCCCTTCCCGAGCGGTTCCGGCTCCTGTCATCTCGGGCGAACCATGTGCAATTCAGTCTCATGCCATCACCCCCTGTGTTCTTTTCGTGGGGAAGATGAGGACAAGCCCGTTATTTAGGGGTTTTGGTCCCAGGGTGTTTTTGTAATAAAAGTTTTTGGGCTGATGGTGTACTGAGTGACAACTTATGTTGTTTTTAGGGGTGCCTTTAGTAGATAATTTAAGTGGTTGGACCCAACCCGTTAACTAGTGACCCGACCCAACTGTGTAATGCACAGTGAATCGGTCTGGTTCACTTCAACCAAACTATTTTTTGGAATTTCGCACCCTACTTATGTTTTCTCACTTAAATATTAAACGTATATGATCTTTAATTAATTATAAATAACATACTTGATATCGTTATGCCTAAACTACATAATCACACTCCACTAGATCCATCACTTTCATCATGTGCATGAAATCCAATGATGAGAGTGCTAGGTTCAATGGTCCGGTCGCAAAGTACATGTTTGGATTTGATTTTCAGCCCTCAGATTCTAGTTCTTGATTCAGCTAGAATCAGATTCCTACAAAAGTTTGTTTAGACGCACTGCTAGAAGATGATTCACGCATAAGCTAGAATCAATTTTGTATAGAAATATCAGATTTCAGCAGAAACACTTGAGCATAGCTTTCACCACCTGCTTCTGGATTCTATAGGAATCTGATTCTGGGAGAATCTGGTCGGTGCAGAATCACATCCGAACAGGCCATATCGACTATGGGATGGTAAATCAACTCCAATAGATTATCCACAATGCACTATATGTGGGGGTGGCAATTTTTCATCTGACCCATCCAACCATGCGACCCCGTCTGACCTGGAAAGAATTGGGTTCGGACAATGATTTCTTGTTCGTAATCAGGTTTCAGATCCGTCTAGATTGTCCAATTTAAATCTGGGTCTGGGTCGAACAATTCGGACAAGTCGACCCGTTGTCCGAATATATATATATAATATAATTATATATATATATATATATATATATATATATATATAACAAATTTTTTTTAAAATGTATATATAATTATTATAAATAATTACAATATATCATCAAATTAATGCATGCAATTTATTCTATATTTGAACAATCCATGTTGGTTTCGGGTTATTTTGAAACCAGGTTATTTTCGTACAAGCAAGGCTGAACGAAATCCAGATCTGGATCGAGTCCGGGCCAAGCAAATAGTTATAAGTATAGGTTAGCTCTTGTCCGATCTGGATCCGGATTTTTACACCCTCAAACTATACGTATGGCTGATATTATGACATTTATCACTATACGGCTGACAAAAGGCTGCCTAGAAATTGATCATAGGTTGAAATATAATTGAAGCCAACCTATCATGTTCATTGTCATCCTTCCACTTGGGTGGTGGAGGGTTCTTGAAATACAATTGAAGGCAACCTATCATGTTCATAGTCATCCTTCCACATGGAATGGAGAAAGCAAACTCCCGACGAGTTCCTGATAACCTCTGACAAAACAATGAAAAAAGTGAATTCCTAGCGACTTTCCAATTAACGACCTCCGCTACAGGTTCCACGACAAGAAGGAACACATGTAGTGGATTTCTCGGCAACCTCCAATGAAGGAATGTGAAAAGCAAACTCTTAACAACTTTTGGTGACCTTCGACTAGGGTTCCATATAAGCCGAACACAACCAATGAAAGTATAAACCTAAGCATAACTTGACGCAACCTTCACACTACTTCACCTTCTTCCTCCCATCGCCTCAATAACTCAACCTTGGTGCAACCTAGATGCAGCTTCATCTGCTTCCTCTTGACGCCGACAAAACTCAATCTAAACAGAACCTTGACGCAACCTACGCGCAACCTTAACACAGCTTCAGTTTTTTTTCACAACGCTTTCAAAAAATTCAACCGAAGCACAACTTGGATGCAACTTCACTTCCTTTCCCCCCGATGCCTCCATAGCTCAATCTAAATGCAACCTTGATGCAACTCACACAAACATGATGCAAGATCACCTTCTTCCTCCTGACACCTCCAAAACTCATTGATGGCATAAACCTAAACGCAGCCTTGATGCAACTTCACCTTCTTCCTCTCCGATGAGGGTTCACTCGCTAAGCAACCTACATCCAGGGTTTCCAGACATAAATGGTCGTCCAGCAATTTCCCGACAATGATGCTCGTGCAGCCCAACTGTCTGTTGTTTAACACAGATAAGCTCAGTTGTCCGGCCAAGAGGACTACCATCGAGATTTTGCACCCCATCAAGTAAGCAACATGAAATAGATCGATGTTGGAATATCAATCAAATGGTAAGAAAAGATCGCAAAGCATAGTACGTGATTAGGGATGGCAATTATTCGGGTTTAACTGGTTACCCGACCCGACCCTAATGAGACGGGTTTGGGATGCTCAAAAACAGATTTGGGACGGGTTTGGGATATGAATTTGAAACCCGGTCGGGTTCGGGTCGGGTTCAGATTTTACTCCAACCATCCCGATCCGACCCGGGTATATAACTTATCAAGATTATATAAGAAGTTGACATGTGCTTATAACTACGTGATCGTAATATAGGAGAAACATTTGCTATATAGAGCTGCGATTAGGTGGGCCCAAGAAGTTAAATATATAGTTTTTATAAAGCCGACCCGACCCGCAATGCATAAACAGGACGGGGAGGGGCAGGCACGGATTTTCCCAATACTAATTGGGACGGGTTTGAAAATTACTCTCAAAACCCGAAGCGGGTTTGGGACGGATATGGGACTGGATAAAATATAATGGGGTGGGTTCGCGATAGGGCCGACCCGCCCCAAACCCGACCCGTTGCCATCCTTATACGTGATGAAAGATTATGGCATTTATATAAAATCGCTATAAAATAAAAAGGACAGCTTTATCTAAAAACTTATTGGTCGTTATAAAAATAACTTTTTTAAAGAAAGGAATCGAATATGTCGTAGCATTTATTCAAACCCTTGACCATAGTTGGAGACATAAATAAAGTAATGCTTTAAGGCCGTCGTTAGTTTGAGCAATACGGCAAAGTTTGTGATCATTAGCCTACTGCATCATGCGGGCGCCTCTATGAGGATCTCCAACAGGCTCCTGGGTACCTTCTTTATTTTAGGAGCTTCTAACTACCACATAGGCAAAATAGGCGTGGGGATTTAAGAGCGCTCCAACGAACTCCTAGGACTGCCCTATTTCTCTGGTGGGTTTTTTTTCCCTTTTTCTCTAGTGGGGTTTTGATCCCCGCTGTCCTTTGCGTCCTAACCCAATCTATGAGTTTCTATTATGCAACAAAACACCGTAGAACCTGTGCAGTGTGGACCAATGGGGATAAGCAATAACAAGAGAATCCGCTCGTCAATTGTGACGAGCGGGTTAGAAGAAAGTTATATCTGGGAGCAACTTAGGAGTCCGTTGGAGCCAGATTTTCTCCTCCCGCTCATCCCTTCCAGCGATGGAGCAGATCCTAGGAAGCCCATTGAAGATGCTCTAACTTTGGATAAAGGCAGAAGAATGATCAAAGTTCAGCTTATCAAAGACTTGATAGGTTTGCAACCATGATGGCATTAGGGCTATTTATCTGATAGCACCTTTTACGCTAGCGATGAAAATTAGGTTTTCGGACCCAATCTTAGAAGGTTGGCAACAATGATACATTTATTTTTTCGAGATTTAGTCAATACAAACAGAGCAATTTACTCGGAAATCAAATCACGCTCCACAGTCGGCGGCAACTTAGAACACATACAGACTCACAAGCCCACTTCTGACTGCAGGGAAGTTGGGCGGAGATTCCGCTCATAGTTCTTTTGCGGCAACCTCCGGTGCATCAGAGAAGTAATCTTGCCTGCAAAGTGGGAGTGGATTAAGCATCAAGTACAATCAGCCCTCGTCCATAATCAAGCATCACAAATTTAACTTACTTGGAGTTTCCAAATAATATCAATATGCGAGGGAGAAAATAACTAAGAAAGGAATAAACAATTGTTTCACTGAAATGTAGGCCAGTACCAAGGTTTCTGCATTAGTATTCCCAAGGTTTCTGTTTTCATTTCACTATTGCATTGGGTATAATTATCTATACTGACGTGTAATTAGCTTATTAGGTTAGGTAGAAGGTGACATGTCGCTGCTTGATAAAGGCGGCTCTACCCTGTGCTCCATAGTTACCAAGTCGGAAGTCGGGAAAAAATCAGCTAGGGGAGAAGTTGGAAAAATTAGAAAAAAGTCAGAAAGATCATAAAAGAGTCGGGAAACAAACGGTAAAATTTTAGAACATGATTTATATATAGATATTACAATAGGTTTTTTGAGCAATACATGACGGGATTATATCACAATTAATCGGGAATAAAACACGTAAATCGAAATTAAAACATGAAAATCGTGACTTTTTATAAAATCGTGACTTTTTCAAAACATCAGGGAAGAGTCGCGTAGCAAACATTTACTGAATAAGTCGTGTTTTAATCAGACTTATTCAAAAAATCGGAGTTTTTGATAACAGAGCTGTGCTCAAATACTAACCGGCTATCGATAGAATGGCCCTTGAACAGACCAAGGGGCCTCCGATATGAGAAGCTAAGGATGAAGGAGTAGAAACTATTCCTTCAATTGTTCTACCTCAATTCGTATCCAAAATCCTTCATGTCTTGCATAATTTCGCATCACCTAAAAACCTGAACTGAAGCAGCACTAAAACATATCAGAACCTTAGTTTTTTGTTATCACCAAATGCCCTCATATCAAGATCCTATCATTCCCAAACCTTTCCAACACCAACCCTAGCCTTTCCAACTCTAAAAGCATTAAAACAGTGAAAATTTTGGATCTGGACAGCATGTTATTCAAATATGAAAATCAATCCTCTTCCCATCTTTTCTTCGCCCTAAACTACACCTAGCCATCACCACATAAGCCCCTTACAAGCCCAAACCAAAACCCCAAAGGTTGTCCTTTCTTCGTATCCGCGATGTATGAGCCTTTCTGCCATTGAAAATCTGCATGCATATTTCCTTTTAGCTTGAAATTGAGAGCAACCCTTCGTTGTGGATTATTGTTGGACTTCCCTACACAAAGCACAAAGTACGAGGTACAACCAAACATCCAAGATGGCAACCGATCAAGCGTCCCAAGGCTCCAAAGGGAAGATTCATATCACCAAGCCTCGTTCTTAGATTTATTTGCGGTTGCTTTGAGTTCTATGATATTTTATAATTTAATTGCTTAGATTAATCAGCTAATTTCAATCCTCATTTAGTCTGCAAAGCATATAAAATCATTGATCCGTTGGACTAGCAATAGATTGATACCGAAGTCGCATCATTGCATATAGGTTGAACTTCTATATCTTGTGTCTAACGTCCTATATTTATAGATTGCATATAATTCATTATTTAGTATCACATTGCATGCTAGAGAGTCCTATGCCATCCTACGGCAAGCAATAATTTCATCTACCAACTCAATCTATGTTGGATTGCGATTCTCTTGCCTTCTTGATTTATATGTAGTAATGACATTTCATGCAAGACCAACCTTGTTTGGCCTACCTCTCAACCAATTAAGCACTATGCTGGAAGATTGATCAATTCTCCTATCCTTGTATCAATCGATTCTTTTTTCTGTACAACTCGAAGGTGTTAAATCTCTAACTTACCGTCATGTTATTTTTGTTGTTCAAGGGATGACCCAAGGAGCAGTATACCTAATTTAGTAATCTTCTGCTTCCACCATTGTTAGGATAGCTTCAAACTCATAGCACCATCCTTTGGTGAAACATTTGACTGTAGGCAATAGTAAAAAAAAAATCTGCGAAAGCATAGCACCACGTTCCTTTATTACAAAGCATTCATCATATGCAAACTAGATAAGAATCGGTAACAAATTTTCTGCCTAATAAGGCATTAAAAATATCAAGATAAATATATAATGGTGATGATAATAACATATAGGGGAAAGTAACCTACCATCCATGTGGTATTTGGTTAACATGACAGTGAATCAGTCCCCATCTTATCCGGAAGTTCAATCAACTAAGTTATAGACCAAAAAAAATGGAATTAGTCTCACATCTTTTTTTTCCCTTATAATTTGTTTTGGAAATCTGCAGAAGAACTTAGGATCTACATGTGCATGCTTGAATCTACTACTCGTCGTTAGAGTCTTGTTCCAACTAATGTCAAACTAAAGCAGCTGTCAGTTCACATCATGCACATTGATACAAGAGAAGTGTGATGGAAAAAGAGCTCTATTAAGGATGCAGACTGAAAATGAGATACTTGAGGTCAACTTGAAAAACCATCATTTTCCAATATTTCACACATATATGAGATTTGACGTCATTTTATCTAAAGATCTTGGGTTGTCCTACATGGGAGAATACCGTATATAATTCCACATGTATTACTATTGTTGATATATCCTGATGTATGCTAAAAAATAATAGGACCATGGGACTACATAATTCAAACGAATCAGCAAGCTCAAGCAGCTATACAACTTCATACACTTTTTGCAATATAACCATAACTTCAGTGCTAACAATCATGCACCGTACCAATAAATATTAATCTATATTATCTTGCTCTGTAAATCATATAAAACATGAATTTTTTGCTATTGCTTTACCCTTAAAACCACTACAGCCATGTCAAAAAAAAAGACTGAAATCAAACTTAACACATACCGAATTTTGCGAGAAAGTTGATAAATTCCTGTCCCAGCCATTGCAACATTTACACTAAAAAGGTTCCAGTTCTTCTGCAATCCCACAAAGATAAAAGAAAAGGATAGAATCAATAGCAAGTAATAGCATAAAGCCTTCCATTATGTAATCATTTACATAAATTAGATGCAAACTTCATACAAATGGCAAATAAAGTTATCAGGAAAATGTTGATACACTGACTTGAAGAAGTCTATCAATTAAGTAATAACTGCAATGCCTAATACCAAACATAGTAAAGTCTATTCAATTCAAAAGTAATGGGATAAATTTTTAAAATATGGAAGCAACCATAAAGAAAAAGTCTTATTCAAACTATTTAGTTAGGTGATGGGGACATCAGACCACCCATCACATACGTGTACAAACGTCGCCGGAGGAGGACCGCGCACCTGATCTCTCTATGGATCGGAGATTGACAAGCCCACTAGGCCCAATAGCTGCTTGGAAGTCCACAGGGTTATTTGCTATTTTGAGGTCCACAGGGGGTTATTTGTATATATGTGTTATTTCTGGGTTTTTTTGTTGCTGTAGTTTCGTCTACTTGTGATGATGGTGGTAGCAGTTGTACAAATGGATATTGAAACTGAAATGGAAAAGCCCTTTGCTCTTGGTGTTGATTCCGAGACCACTCCCATCCCCTCTGACAGCTCTCTCTCTCTCTCTCTCTCTCTCTCTCTCTCTCTCTCTCCTCTATGCGAGCCATTTCGAGCGATCCTCCCATTCTGCGCGAACAGACTCCACAGGACAGCCGTTTCCACACGCCTGACCACCGCGACCCCCTCTCAAGCCCCACTGGCCTTATCCGGCGCTTGCAGGCCTGCCCGCATGACGAGAGGCCACTGCAGCCCCTGGTGCCTCGCCGGCATGTGCCTCAACCCCGAGTCGACCCCCTTCCTTTAGGCCTCCTTCCTACGCACGCAATCCCAGCCCTACGCCCCTCCATGAGCCATCAACGCCAAATTTGTTCCGGCAAGAGGCATACGAGGCACTTGTCGATTCATTGAGGTCCTACTCGGACGACCTCTTCTTTCCCACTAATTCCCCCGTTGATCGAGCAAGATACCAGCAACCATTGCCACCGCTTGTGTCTTTGGCATCATCCCGGGCGAGAGCTTCAAAAAATACATGCTACGAACATTTACGTGCCACGTCCTTGTCGTGGATTTCTACGAGCGACAACTGGGTTAGTGCAATGTCACTCCTGCTGCTTGAATATATTCTCTTTGTCCTGTGGAAATTTTGTTCATTGTGGATTCGTCAATTTGTTCCACACACGTACATGATGTTCACCCCAAGTTAGTTCCTTCCTTCAAGCATGATTAAGCATTAAGTACCATTGTTGGTTGTACATGTTGATAATCCTATGTATTCAGCCCTTGAATCAACCCATTGAAACTTGAATCTTTTGAAACCCCTTTTGGTTATCTAGCTTCCTATTATTAATTAGTGAGCCATCCCTACACCGACGGAAGCTCCTACGCTTGCAAACGACTTACTCGCTCCCCTGTTTTAAGTAGACACGCACTAAGAGATTGCAATTGCCTATCCGGTCTCACATTCGCCTATTGCTAAGTTTAGTTTGTAAGTGAATCTGAATTTGCTAAATTTTATAATTTGGTACTTGTTACAATTGCTTGTTGATTATTGCACCTCATCTAGGCATCGCATTAGTTGTCCTACACCAGTTTGGTATCAGAGCCATCTCGGATTCACGGTGAGTTCTATCTCGTCGAGAGGTTCTCGCGTCATCAATCAGCACAGACTCCCATGGCCATTGTTCATCATCCCCGTCACCACCCCACCCCTGCTCACTTATGTTAGGCTCTCAGTCTCAGTTACATCATTAAAATAAAGAAAAAAAAAGTATCAGAGCCACCCAACCTGCTCAATCCACCAACCTCAGTCCTCTCCACCCAGACCTTGCATGGTCCTGTCGGCCGCCTCCCATTGATGCGACTACCCATCGCACCACCAATCACGGTAGACCGACGCCAGCCAGCCCCCTTCCAGTGCAATCGGGACGCCACCTAGGGGCCATCTTAAGGTTCCTCCGGCCCCACCTCCAAAGCAAAATATTGAATGGATTGAAGCTATTAGAGCTTGAGGTACATGGGGCTCTAATTAGGAAAACATACGATATTCTAGATGATTAACTGTTCATGAACACAAAATGTGTGTAAACAATAAAAGCAAATAATTAACAAATAGAAAGAAAATAAGCATTAAAATAGGGAAATGGCCACAGAGTAAACAAGAGTGCAACGTAAGATGGAGAATTGAAGTTGATTACATGTGCTAAACCAGGTTTTCACACAAAAACATAGAATTGCTATAGTAAATCGAGCATAAAAGGCTTCATTGCGAAGAACACATGCGTGAAAACACTAACAAACCATCAATGGAAGAGGAGCAATTTTCCAAGGAAGCTTCAACGCTAATAATGGAAGAGAAATAGGCCATGCCCGAAGAACTGGAACTGACACTCGTTGGATATACATTTCACTGGCTAGTCTGGTTCCCTAATCAACAATCCAACATCATGACAAGGATCTTTAGGCTGTCATGCTCCTCCATGTCAAAATTCATCAAAATCTAACGATGCTTCAATCCCTCAAGGGTGGAAAGATTGCTTGATTTCAATGATGGTTCAGCAATAAGGTCCAATGAGCACACCCTAGCAAAGAACGGGAGTAGGGCTTAGAACGTTAAACAATTGTTGGATCTCTATTGCCCGATGTCTGGAAGTAACGAGTCGCTCCTTCATAATTTGAGGGAAATGTTTGATAATGGGAACTTAAAACATGAAGTATACAAACATGAGTAAGAAGGAAAATACGCACACTAAGCACCACTACAATTACATTTCTCTAGAATGGTTATATGGCCCTGGTTGGTAGGTTAGGAGAACCCCATTTACATAGAGCTTCGTCTAAACTTGGGAGCATCCAGCTATATAATTTCTTGTCCATGAGTAATACAGCAGGGCATATTAAACGATCAATTTGAATCGCTACTGCAAAAATGTCCTACTTGAAAGAATCTTGGAAAATCGTCGAGGGGAGCATTATGATATGGTGCGTTACGACCATGCAATGTACTATATATATGATTCTGGTCGGTATAAAGTGAAGACCTTAAATGAAGTGGAGGTGAAAGTCCTGGTGGAATCTTTAAAATGTACTCGAAAGCCAAGACATATATCATATAATGGGTATATGGCCCTGGTTGTCAAAAATAGAAGTGGCAACCACCTCTGAAATTCTGCTTCTCTTTCTGAAAAGGTGCGGCGATTTCTCAAGCGGGATGTGCATCTTTTGATCACAATCTTAGGGTAGCTGCTGAAGTGGCAGCTCCCTTGCTCGTATAAGTGCAGGTGAGCTTGAGAATTTGTAGATAACTTAGCTATAACTTTGTCTGGGGTCATTGGAGAACTTAGTGTTAGAATCTTTTTATTTGTAACATTCCCCTTTTAAGTAAAAGTAAACACTTTGAATTCATAGTTTATCAACATCAATTTGCCTTAAGGTTGACATACTAACATAGCAAAATAGTGTGCTTGGGGAAAGTTGGTGTGCCAGTTTTGTACATAACTTACACCATCAAATAACTTTAAATAACAGCTGGGCATAATGTCCAGAGCCACAACTTTTCATGATTCACATGAAAACCATTTTCTATTCTAGTGTAATCAAGGCATCATAAAGAGTAGCAACGACACATGATAGATCCAATGTGGAGCATCAAAGGAATCCTAGTATAGTTAAACATGATGGACAGCAACTGTGAAGATGGCTCTTTCAGCCAATTGCCCTGGATTTCCAAATTTGAATAGGACCCAAATAAAGGACCCATCTCAAACAGTGATTCAGCATTCACTGCAAAAAATACCAGTTCATTTAATTTTAGGGTAGTAAACCAATTCCTCAAAAGAGACTAAGGGAAGAGCCAGGCATGACTGTCAGAAGGAAAAAAATTGGAATAAACAGTATATAAAAAGGCGGATAAACATTAGGAATCCGTTCATAAAATTGCTCAGTTCCTCTGCCAAACAGTACAACATAGAGAAGATAGGAGGTCACAATATGGAAGGGAAGATGGATAAGACTAGCATAATAATCCATCAAATTTAAATCATATATGAAGCATACATTTTATCATTTTAACCATGACATTTCCAGCAAATACAAAGTACATTCAAATCCTGAACCAATTAGATACTTCATATGCATAATGAAACTAAAATCAACAAAAAATTATACAATCAACTGAGTCTGGGAAGAGATGAATAGTATAAAATACAATTTCATCCAATATTGCTGAAGATTATTGACACAAGGACTTACCGGTGTAATCACTTGGCTGTAACGAGACCATATAAGTCCAGTGCAAGTAACAGCTGGATACCATCACATAAGATGATCAATACATATCTAGGGAAAAAGTTGGAAGGAAGTTCTTTCAAATAAGTAACAAGCAATACCAAACATGAGGAATCATATATCAATACAACATACCGATTTGCTGAGGGTAGGAGATCTTCTCAGGTGGCTTGGCGAAGTCTGCAACATTAGCAATGCTGATAGCCCATTTGAAAGTTGGGGCCCAAAAGTGAACTGTAGAAGAAAAAAAAGTATAATTTTTGCCCATAAGAAACAGAAATGGTGTAGATCTAACTGGCAAAGATACCGAAAATAAATAGCAATCACAAAAAAAAACCTGCCATTCTCATTCATTTTTCACTAGTTATTACCTTTCTAACTTCTAAGCATTCACCGAGATACTTTTGAAAAAGAACATGCTATTTCAATTGGTAGTAATTTAACAGACGACTGGGAGTTGAATAATTCAAAACCTTAGGTGTATAATACAATAGGACATTGTATATTATGTTGTAGATTCCCCTCTTAAACCTGCTTAGAAAGAGCATTTATGAGGACAATGTTACTTGAATACTTCTGGTAGGGTGATGCATGTCTAAATTAATGTTTCTGTATCAAAACAATAGTTATTGGGATGCATGTTTCATGCAAGGTTTTCAGGATCGGTTTCAGTTTAAGTCCAAGATGGAACAAGTGGTTTGGACTGGATTAACGGTTTCGGCAAATTCGGTTTCAATTTCAGAGGTTTCGGTTTGGTTTTATTTTAAAAATTCTAAAAAATAAAAAATTCTAAAAACGTAGGAAAACTTTGAAAAATCAATATAAGCAAAAAAAAAAAAGAATGTGACATTAATATAAGAATCAGAGAAATTTCACACGCACTTGTCCAATCAATACAAATTGGAAACATAACTACTCCTAAAATAGAAATACATAGCTATAATGAACTCGGAAAGAAATAGAATATACAATAACTAGTCCGAAGGTACTCGGAAGTCGACTCACTACATGAAGCCAACACTCAATACAACATGTTAGGGCGATGATCAAATTGTGCAACACTGTTATCATCAGGTCACACTTGTCGATAATACTGCCAAGGATAATAGTGTTGGAGGTGCTCGAGCCCAAAAAAGGATGACACCTTATATTTATAGTGATCATTTCAGTAAAAAAGCACTATAATATGAACAAAGTTGCAATACTTTCAGAGGTCTATAACTTGACCAAAGTAAAACATCTTGGAGTGTCTAACATTCCAAAGGGTATCCCATGAATCTTGTCAAGAAGCCTAACATTTTTTATGATGATTCTGAACCGCTACTTAGTCTCAAGGTTGAACCCATGGAAAATCTGCTCATAACTTGATCAATATTGGAAATCGACTTAAACCAACAATCAGACTAACCAAACTAGTTCAAGATTCCAGGCCAAATCAATCTCAAAAAATAATGTAACAGACAAAAAACTAGATTGCACCCAAAAACTTAAAGTTCGTTCATTATAGTGGCTAGGCCTATAATATGAAACGATGAATCTGGAGATGAAAACTTCGAATTTGAACTACATCATCTATAGGTGGAATTTTCTGAAAGCACATCAGTTCCGTTGTTGGATAAGAGGGCGTAGTGAGAACAAACTTGTCTTAGGACCGGCAGGATGATTCCATAGGGCTTGGATCTTTGATGCTGCCATAAAATGCCTCCTTTTTCTTCTGCTCTTTTTTCTCCCACTCTCTCCCCTACATGGAAGGTAAATCCACCGAACAGATGTAGTTTATGTGATAGATTATATAAAAACAAATATGGAATGCCAAGAAATCAACAAGAAAAGTGGTATGCAAATGTTGGTTCTGAACGTCAATCATTTTCTCGAACATAGAAAACAATATTATACTTATGGACTCTAGTAGAAATTTGTTTCCTTCATCTATTGTTCGTTCTCACCTTCTATTCCCAAATCAATTACAGACCTTGAAGTAAAAAGAAAGGAATGTAGTTGTAGGAAATAAGCATAGATGGAAAATCATGGGTCTTAGTTTGTATTTAAGCGAGAAAAAGATGAGGACCAACTGGAAATTCATGCGATAGCCACTTCTCTTTTTCATTACTATGGATATGGGATATAATTCTAATCAAATAAATCTCTATTGTTATCAATAGTGTTTGCCCATTTGAAAGCAACTAGATGAGATCAAAACCTATGTCCAACCATAGAACTTTGAATGACTTTTGTGAGCTAAATCCTTTGTACCAGCACAAACAAAGAACTTTGAATCGGTCTTATCATTCGGCTTGCATCGCTCTCATTTTAGTTCGACCGAATCCCAGCGCCAATTGTCACCAAAACCTAAATTGATCCACACATGTTTCAACTGGGGAAATAAATTTTGGTCAAAGTTTCGATTTTGGAATCTTCGATAATAATTACAAAAAAAAATTAAAAAAAACACTAAACAATGTTCTAAAGAATCATAGAATCTTTGAAAACATTCTCTCAAAAAAAAAAAAACATGAAAGATCAACATAGGAATGGTGGGCAGATTAAAAAAAACCAAGCAAAAGAGAGTGCCACAAGTATACATCACCGCCGGGGAGCTTTGAGAGGCCATCACCGCCGGGGAGCTGCAGTCCGGTGGTGGTGCCATGGGGGATCCCCTTCTTGGGGGCCCCTCTCATTACCCCCCTTCCTCCCGAGGTGGAGGGCGTGACATCGAGAGTGTTGGAGATGGTGATGGGCTGGCGGCGAAGGTTTCTTCCCCTCTCCCTCGAGACCCGATCTTGGATGAAGGTGAAGGTAGCCTGCCTGGTGCTTCTTCTTCCTCTTCAGGTCGTGGCAAAGGGAGATCGGTGCAGGTTTCGGGTGATTCAGGTTCTCTTCCGGCGGAGGTGGACTCCGGTTTTTCAGATGGTGTTGCGAATCTGGTCGCAGATCCCAGATCTGGTCGGGAGGTGCTCAAATCGGATGATACGGTGCCCAGATCTGCAGGAAAGGGTGTTGCTGAGCCCGATGAGGTTGCTGCGCCTGATGCTAATATGGAATCGGGTGGGCTTCAGCATGAGGGTGCTCGGTTCCCTCCCCCCCTTTTCTATTCCCCGCACAGCCCTAGATGTCTTTCAGGTAGTACGGGCGATGGGGCTACTGCACCTTCCTTTGCAACAGTCGTTAAGCGCAGTGCCGGGCAGGCGTTTGTGGAAATGTCTAAGAGATGTGAAGATGGGTCTACTGCAGTTCTGAATTCAGTAATGAGCCCAGGTGCACCCCAGGTGCCTGTCGGAGTGTCTGAACCACGGAGGTTTGCATATGTTGGGGAGAGGGCAGCGGGTTATGCTTGGAATGGTCCTCTTCACCTGTCTACTTTGACTCTCGACGAATATAAGCTCACTTTCATTGAACCTATAGTGATCGACGGAAAGAAAATTGCGGTTTGTCCACAGGAAGAGCTTGCTAAATCGGAAAGCTTCTGGGTCAACGCTTTAGTGGGCTTCATCTTGGGGCGACGGCCTTTCTTCCCTTACCTTAAGGCTTCGGTGTTGAGTCTTTGGAAACCGAAGGGGGGAATGGAGATGTTTTCTCGAGAGAATGGAATTTTCTTCTTCAAATTTGTGGATGCTGAAGACTGCTCAAGAATTTTGGCTAGCGGTCCGTGGCACTTTCAAGGGCGGCCTCTTGTGCTCAAGAAGTGAACGAGTGACACTAGGTATGATAGGGAGATGCTCACTCATATTCCTGTCTGGGTCAGATTCCCTAGTCTCCCGGACAAACTGTGATCGTTTGATCCCCTAAGTAGGATGGGCAGTATTTTGGGAAGACCTGTGGGTATGGACGGCCCCACAGCTGCAGCAGTTGCTCATAAGGAAGGGGGCAGGATGAACTATGCGAGGATTTGCGTGGAGATTAATGTCGAGGATGACCTTAGATTTGACGTTGAGGCTCGGAATGATGCGGGCACCTTTGCCTCTGTGCAACCTGTGACGTATGACTGGAAGCCTACTCGATGTAGAGCGTGTAAGTCTTTTGATCACAATGAGGATAATTGTGTGTCTCACCCGAAGATCTCCGACAAGGGGAAGACCTTTCAAGGGCATAGGCCTAATCCTGTGAAGAAACATTGGGTGCCAAAGGATAAACCTCCATTGGACACCAATGCTTGGATCCGAGCAAGCCCTAAATTCAGAGCTTCGGCTAAGGCAGTGGGGGCACAAGCTAGAACTGCTGATTCTGGTTCTAGCTCCAAGGTAGGGAGTGCCTCTCGATTTGCAGTCTTGGCAAATCAGGAGGGAGACTTTGAAGGAGCGTTGGGTGCTACAGTAGGTCCTCAAACTACTAATTTTGTTGATGCTGCGACTGTATTAGATGCAGTGGACGCTGGAGTCCCTGATATTTCGCACGCTGTGGATGGTGCTAATGCAGCGGATTTTGCCTGTTCAGCAGCATGCGAGGCTGTGACAGACGATATGCAACATACAGTTATAACAAAAGGGATTGCAGATGTAGAAGCTACGCAAGACTCTGAGGGTACTGCTAAACCTATTGCAACAGATCACATGGCAATGGCAGTTGCTGCTGGGACGCTTGCAACTGGCACTGATTCTAGAGAAGAGTATACAGCGACAGTGTTGCAGGCGGAAGTCAATGTTACGCGACCTGTAGATTCTGCAGGGCTTGAGTCTGAAGATGTTTCGCTTGGTGATACTGTGGTAATTGCTGGAGGTGCTGCAGTTGACGAGGAGCAGCAACAAGTCCTCGAGAACAACCCAGGAGTCAACATCGGTGGGGAGGTCCATGGGATTTCTATTCCAGAAGGGGCCCTTCCCCCAGATGATGGGGCTTCTCAAGTTGGAGGCTTAGTGGAGGAGGGACTAGCTCGCCGCAGTCCTAGACTAGCCAACCGAGGATCGGAAACGATTGAAGCTAGGGCTTCGCTCCGAGCCAAATCTCGAGCCCTTGAATCTAACTTGCACCGACGACCGCCACGGCCTAAGATCCCACTCATGCAGGAGCTTAAGGATCAGTTGTCTAATTTTGATGGAGCGGATCTGAGCCTACCCATTAACCTGCTGGAAGACAAGACCATCCTCGATTTAGCTTCGGCTGCCGGCCTCTCCATCAAGGAGAAAGACTCGGGATCGCTCCTAGCTCTATTCCGTGATATGGAAAGATCGAGGGCTTCTGAGTCTTAGGACTTTCGACTTGTTATCTTTTTCTTGCTTGTTGTGCGGGGCATTTTTGTTAGCCCGTGTTGGAAGAGGGTGCACCTTGGGTGACGATGCCTCTTAGGCATTCTCTGTTCTTTCTTTTAATAAAATAAACCCGTAGGGGTCTAGGCCGAACCCCCCCCCCCCTCATCCACCGAGAGGGATTCTCAAAAAAAAAAAAAAATCTTTGAAAACAATTGCAACACATAACTAAGGAATAATCAACATCAACACAGGTCTGCAAAGAAAAAACAAATAATGATCTAAAAAAAACATCAAAAATTTCGAATTAACCAAGGGAAACAATAATCCAAGAGGAGGATCAGATCAGATCAGCTGCTAGGGACCTCTGGAAAGCCTAAAGATCGAATAAACGAAGCAGAAATGAACAGAAGAGGAGATTGAAAGGCTCTGTCTCTCTCACCCTTGGGAGCGCAGAGGAACAGCTTCAACCTCTCCTGCGATCGGATCAAACCGGACGGAGCCGACCACCGGCGTCTTGTAGTCCGCAACCTGCGGGTCAAAAATCAAAATCCAAGCAAAATGGGGACGGGGTGGAAATGGACGGGAACGGGGAGGGAATAGGGATTCGGTTCAATCGCTGACCTGGTCGAACCTGTCCCTCGCTCTGGCCGGTCCGACCAACTAAATGTTTGAGAGAGAGAGAGAGAGAGACTCTTTCTGAAGACGAATGTATACTTGTATATAAAACTAGTGAATGCCCGTGCCTGTCGGCACTGCAGCGAGCCTCCTTCTGCGGCAACACAGCCTCTGAGTATCGCCACCCCCAACCCCCGAACCCAAATCCTCTATCCCATTTATCTGCCCCCAAGTTACAATCGTCCATTGCACTGTACTCAACCGGTGCAGAGAATAGGGCAGAAGATTTGGGTTCCTCCCGTGCCACCCTCGGAGAGAGAGAGAGAGAGAGAGAGAGAGAGAGAGAGAGAGAGAGAGAGAGAGAGAGAGAGATCTATCGTGGCTGTCATCGTGTGGCTATGATGCAATTATAGTTGTGTTAAACGGTTTGATTTGCCTGTGATACCAGTGATCTGGTATCATGGTTACACCTTAGATTTTCTCGATTGTGAGAGAGAAAATTAGTTAGTTAGAGTGAGGGCACGCGCGTGCGAGAGAGAGAGAGAGAGAGAGAGAGAGAGAGAGAGAGAGAGAGAGAGAGAACTGAGGAGCAGTGTTTTCAAAACCGGACCAGACCGGGTGGTCCGACAGGGTTGGACCGGAATCGGAACATGTTTCGGTTCAATCTTTCAATAAACCGATTTGTCTGTTAACCCAGGAATCAAAATTTTCATTGGAGAATTTAGTAAATATCTACTTTAAAAAACCTATTTTATGCAGTTGAAACGGTTGAGCCAGTGGTTTGAACTGATTTGGACCGAACCGAATGCCTTTTCGGTTTGCCTTCCGGTCCGACTTTAAAAACATTGCCGGGGAGTAGGGGTAGCAATGGGTCATGTCGGGTCGGGTTCGTGTTGTGTCTAGTTTCGGGTCGTGTCCAAAACCCCTAGACCCGGACCCAACCCGTTTAACTAATTGTGTCTAGATCCTAAATCCGTACCCGACCCGTTTATAAACGGGTAGTCCCGATAAGACCCTTTAGACCCGTTTACCACACGGGTTTATTCAGTTGACCCGATCCGACCCAATCCGACTCGACCCGACCTAACCCGATAGACCCGCTGATACTATATATTATAGTATCGGATTGCGGGTAGACCCGACCCGACACGATCGTTGAATTTTAAACGGGTCTTTCCGAGTCTACCGTGTCCAGACCCTAAACCCGGACCCGACCCGTTTATTAAACGGGTCTATCGTGTCAACCCGTTTACGACCCAAACCCGTTTAGCCCTGACCCAGACCCGCTAACTTCGTGTCGGGTATGCCGTGTTGGGTCCGAAATTGCCAGCCCTACCAGGGGGAGAGAAAGAGTTAGTTAGAGAGAGAGAAAGAGAGAACCGGGGAGGGAGAGAGATAGAAAGAGTCTAGGGAAGAGAGAGAGAGAGATGGAGGAGAGAGAGAAAGAACCAAGGGGATAGAGAGAGAGAACCGGGGAGGGAGTGGGTGCCGGGTGGGAGAGAGAGAGAGAGATCGGAGAGAGAGAAAGAGAGAGTCTGAGGAAGAGAGAGAGTTAGTTAATTAGTTATAGAGAGAGAACCAGGGGGAGAGAGAGTCGGAGGAAGAGAGAGATCGGAGAGAGAGAGAGAGAGTTAGTTAGAGAGAGAACTGGGGGGAGAGAGAGATAGAGAGAGTCGGGGGAAGAGAGAGAGAGATGGAGGAGAAAGAGAGAATCGGGGGGAGAGTGACTGAGAGAGAGAGTTAGTTAGAGAGAGAGAGAGAACCGAGGGGAGAGAGAGAGTCGGGGGAAGAGACGGAGAGAGAGAGAGAGAGAGAGTCCGTGGAAGAGAGAGAGAAAGAGATAAGAAGAGAGAGATCGGGGAAAGAGAGAGAGAGAGAGAGAGAGAGAGAGAGAGAGAGACGGAGGAGAGAGAGAGAGAGTCGGGGGAAGAGAGAGAGATACCGAGAGAGAGAGAGAGAGAGAGAGAAAGAAAGAGACAGGGGAAGAGAGAGAGAGAGAGAGAGACAGAGAGTTAGAGAGAGAATCGGGGAAGGATAGAGAGAGATCTGGAAAGAGAGAGAGAGAGAGAGAGAGATCGACGGCTGTGATCACTGTTCTTTTTTGTCTAGTCAGCATTTGGTTCCATTTTGTCCTAGTCAGCACAAAACCGTCGTCCCTTGTTATATAGATTATGGTGTCCTGAGGTTATTATTGCAAAATAGTTAAGGACCTAGAAATAATTAGCCGAATTTAAAAAATAACAATGGTGGACATAAGATAAGCATGAGAGCCACGTGAGCCGGGTGCTAAGGGTTGCAACATTTCCCGCTACCTTGAAGTATGACTTGTCCTCAAGTCGACAATTCATCATATCCATCTTCTTCTTCGCAAGGACAATAATCTTCTAGGAGAAGTAGTTGTGTCCGCTTGCATTTATGACCTGGCTTGAATTGCTTGTTGCAATTAAAGCAAAGACCTTTGTTTCTTCGTTCCATCATTCGATAGGAGTAAGGCGCCTAATTGGAGGAGGGTCGGACAAGCCAGTAGTGGTCATAAGTGTAGTGGAATTAGAAGTGGTTGATTTAAGACGTTCGGCTTTTTGAAGTGTAAGATTTTTATCATAAGTCATGCAAGAGCTATTGCCTCGAAAAGTGTTTGCAGCTTGTGTGCTTAAACTTCAGTCTGCATATCATCACAAAGGCTACTAATAAAATAACTTAAGAATAGACTTAATGGCCAACCTTATGCTTGACAAGAGAGACCTTCAAATATGGCTTGTATTCTTCACGAAAGAAGTTTGGCAAAGCTTTGTCAAAACTCCATCAATATTTTCACAAGCAGTTGGCCCTAATTGTGACAATAGGGATGTGACAAACTCACTCCATGTAGGGATTTGTTTGTTTTTTACCGTCCATATAAACCAACGCGAAGCTTCATTTTCAAGATGAAATGAAGCTATAATAAGTCTGATGATAATGGAAAAATCGTTCCACTCGGGCAATCCAATTGAGTGTATATTTGCCCTAGTTTGGAACATCCAAGCGAACCGCCCGTGATTGAAAACGGTAGGCCAATTGGTCAGAGGGAACTCGATTGAGAGATGAATCTTTCTTCGAATAATCATCGTGCTGTGGAAGTACTTGAAGAGAAGCTTGGATGCAACTCATTTGAAGTTGGGGGGCATGATTATGTTTTTCAATGCTGATGAACCGATCGTCGAAACTCCTCCGTTTGATCCTTGAACATTTCTTCATATTTGGAGATGTTAGAATCTTGGGTGGAAGTATTTTTGGCTTTGGTCATATCTATTCCGAGAGCTTTAATACCAAATGTTGGGATCATAAGCCTTAATGCTAGAAATAGAGAGAATTTAAGAGATTGAGTGTTTGAGATAATTTTTCACTGATTTCATTCATGGAACCCATTACATTTAATAGAGTTCAACTACAAATAAACAACAAATTTAAAAATAACAATTGATACACATAAGATAAACATGAAAGCCATATGAGCCGGGTGCTGAAGGTTACGTTGTGGGGGGGATTCTTTTGCGCCATCACATGATCCCCCCAGCAATCAATTGAATAGATTTGGGTAAGTTAAAGAACTGTTGATTGAGAGTAGAGAAAAAAGAGTCGACACCGAGATTTATTGTCGAAGTTCGACCGAAGCCTACATCTCCGTGCGGTCGCAACCTTGAATTCATTATCTTCTGAATGAGTAGAGCTACCCCTCGACAGACCGAGGGGGCTTGTACAGATAAGTGGGAGAGAATTAGAAGGTTAGGGCATAAGAAATGGTCTCACGTTCGACTAGCCTAGATGCAGAGCTCTGCAACTCCACACGAGTTTGCAGGTTCATGAACTGTGCCAAAAGGTCCTTCTGCTGTTGTCATTTGGTATATTTATAAGTGATGTCTTTCAATAAATGGCGGAGTTGACGTATCATTCTTCGATTGGTCCACATGATATCCTACGATTGGTCTACATGTGGGATTTTGTTGGCCCATATGTTGATCTCTGAATGGGACACGAGCTGTCCTCGTGGGCTTGTGCTAGCCTGCTGACGGGCCGTAAGCTGCATGTCCTCGTGGGCCTCCAGAGAAACAGGTCTCTGCTAACCTACTAGTGAGCTCTATGTCTGTGAGCTGGCCTTAGCCATTTTTTGCACCCACAAGTTGCAACATTCCCGCTCCCTTGAAATACGACCTGTCCTCAAGTCAACACTTCTTCATATCCATCTTCTTCTTTCGCCAGCCCAATCACCTTGTAGTAGAAGTAACTGTGTCAGTTTGCATTTATAACCTCGCTTGAATTGTTTGTCACAATTAAAGCAAAGGCCTTTCTTTCTTCATTCCTTCATTTGATAGGAGTAAGGCGCCTAATTGGAGGAGGGTCGAACAAGCCAATCGATGTCGAAAGTACAATGGAAGCCAAAGTGGTTGACTTAAGATGTTCGGATTTTTGAAGTGTAAGCTTTTCTTCATAAATTCATGCCAGAGCAATTACCTCGGAGAGTGTTTACAGCTAGCGAGCTTATATTTCAGTCTGCACATCATCACAAAGGGTACTAATAAAATAATTTTGGAGTAGACTTGATGGCCAACCTTATGCTTGACAAGAGAGATCTTCAAATTTTTGCTTGTATTCTTCATGGAAGAATTTTGGCAAAGTTTTATTAGAATTCCATTAATATTTTCGTAAGCTGTTGGCCCAAATCGTGTCATTAAAGATGTGACAAACTCACGCCAGATATATATTTGTTTTTTTTATACCATCCCAACAAATTAACCAATATGAAGCTTCAATTTCAAGATGAAAGGACGCTATCATAAAAAAATTTGTCTTCCCTAGTCTAATGATAACAGAAAAATCATTCCGCTCGAGCAATCCAATTGAGTGCATATTCGCCCTTGTTTGGAAAATCCAAGCAAACCGTCTGAGATTGAATCGGTAGGCCAGTTGGTTGGGGGGAAACTCAATTGAGAGATGAATCTTTCTGCGAATAATCATTTTGTTGTGGAAGTGCTTGAAGAGAAACTTAGATGCTACTCATTTGAAGTTGGAGGACGTGATTATGTTTTTCAATGCTAAATAACCGATCCTCGAAAATCCTCCATCTGTTGGAACATTGGTTCATATCAGAGATGTTGAAATCTTGGGTGGAAATGGTCTTTGGCTTTGGCCCTATCTAGAGCGAGAACTCTGATACCAAATGTTCATATCACAAGCTTGAATGCTAGAAATATAGAGAATTTGAGAGATTGAGTGTTTGAGAGATATTGAGAGCTTGAGATGATTTTTCGCTACTTTCATTCATGCGACCCATAATCTTTAATAGAGTTCAACTATAGATAACCTTCAAATTTAAGATTCACATGAATCCTTATTCAAACAACTATCCTATGCAAATAGATAGGCATGATAGCCACGTAAGTCGCTGCTGGGGGTCCCAATACTACAATTATGGGACATAATCATTTCAAGCCTTGGAAATGGATAATAATTCATTCACCACTAAGACGAATCATATTATATTAAATAAGTCTATTTCCAAATAGTTAATCGAATCACATAGGTCAAATCTAGCTAACATCTTTCATATATATATATATATATATATATATATATATATATATATATATATATATATATATATATATATATATATATATATATATATATATATATATATATATATATATATATATATATATATATATATATATATATATATATATATATATATATATATATATATGTCATCAATTGATAATGGAACTTGTTATGGTGAAACTTTAATCTCAACCTCTCTTATCATTATTCTTATGTTTACGTTTCCTGGAGTCTGGGCATAATCGTTACCATTACTTTTTAGTGTTTTATTGTTTAATATGGATGTACCTATCCGGTTAGAGCAGCACCTGTTAGTGTTTACACACAAGAGAGACTAAGGTTTGACGCCCGCAACTACCACATGAGTGCAATTTTTTTTTTTGCCCACGGAAGCACCAAATTATTATATGCCATAGCGGCGTAGGAAAAACTCAAATTCGATCATGTGGCCTCCAAAGAGAGAAACGAGTTTACCACTGGGATGCAACCGTAGTTGCCTTTCAGAATTTTATTAGTCTCTTAGAACTAAATAGTGGTTCTTGATCGCCGTGCTGTGAACATATGGTGGGGTTGTATTTAATACATTTACAGGTTCATACAACTAGGGGTGGGACTTGGGTGGGTCTGACCCGAACCCAACACGCCCAACCCGAACAATGGACAAACATGAGCAAAGCTAGTTAAAAACTTGGACGGGTTTGGACAAAAAAAGATCAACTCAATTTCAATTTGGACGGGTTTGGGCACCGATCTTCCGAACCCAAGGAACCCGAGGAAGTGACACACAAAGGTTGAATGCTTTGGAAGTTCTTTTTATGGAAATCAAAGAGTGTCTCTTTGATGTTGAATGCTAAGAGTCCGTTTGAAATATGTAAGGATATGGGTTGGACTTTATGTTTTCGCTATGCAATTCAAAGATTTTTTTTATCTAATTAAAAAATATGTTGCGTTTTTTTTCCATCTATTTATGTGCTCAAGCATTTCTAATTGGGCAACTCATCCATTATTTTGCAAATTGGGCAACCCGAGGAACCCAAGCAACTAGAATGGGCAAGCACGGGTTGGGCTTCCACGAGTTCCCCGGGTTCCACGGGCAAAATGGGTTAAGGTTTGTGCAAGTCGGGTTGGGCATGGGCAGATCCTTCAACCCGCCCAAGTCCCACCCCTACATACAACTCCATTACAATACTTCTGGATGATAGCTATAGATGAATGGTGTTGTCTATTCTATTGTCATTGCTTTCGGTTCCATTTACAAGGTCTAGAGAGACCAAAGGCCTAAGGCCCACATGGTTGTGATCAGACCCCAAGCTAATCGCAAGAACAACTCTGGTAAAGGGAGGGAGAGAGAGAGAGAGAGAGAGAGAGAGAGAGAGAGAGAGAGAGAGAGAGAGAGAGAGAGAGAGAGAGAGAGAGAGAGAGAGAGAGAGAGAGAGAGAGAGAGAGAGAGAGAGAGAGAGAGAGAGAGAGAGAGAGAGAGAGAGATGCTTTGTTATTATTTTTTCTTCACCTTCACCTGGGGACTTTTAGATAGACGTTTGTCCCCAGCACTAGAGAGGTGGACCCCCAAACACAGGGACACACACAAGGGACACAATACCATACAACAACACTCCCCTTCAAGTTGGTGCATGGATATCCCGCATGCCCAATTTGTTACAAACCGAGCTAGTTTTGGAACTTGATACACCCTTTGTAAGAATGTCTGTGAGTTGATCCCTGGTAGCTACATATATAGTGTCAATTTCTCCAGAGATGACCTTTTCCTTGATGAAGTGTCTATCGATCTCTATGTGTTTGGTGCGATCATGTTGGACCGGATTATATGCAATGCTAATTGCCGCCATGTTATCACAAAACAACTCCATTTTGTCTCACACATGGAATCCGACCTCCTTCAACAATATCTTTACCCAAATCATTTCCTGCATTCCTAGTGCCAAAGCCCGAAACTCTGCTTCTACACTGGACCGAGCAACCACAATTTGCTTCTTGCTTCTCCATAACACCAAATTACCACCAACAAACACACAGTAGCTGGTGATAGACCTACGATCACTTATGGAACCTGCCCAATCCGCATCCGTATAAGCCTTAACTTTGAGATGCTCATGGCAACCAAAGGTAAGGCCCTATCCTGGTCTCATCTTCAAGTATCTCAAGATTTTGTAGGTGGCCGCCAAATGCACGGTTCTTGGGGCATGCATAAATTGGCTAACAACTGCAACTACATAGGCAATATTGAGTCAAGTAAAGGAGAGATAAATGAGCTTGCCCACAAGTCTCTGGTATCTCTCAACATCCTTCAGGAGTTCCCCACTTTCGTCTGCCAATTTATGATTCTGCTCAATAGGAGTGGTTGCCAGTTTGCAACCCATCATTCTTGATTCTTTAAGGAGATCAAGGACATACTTCCTTTGAGATATGAATATGTCCCCCTCTCTAGATCTTGCAACTTCGATGCTTAGGAAGTATCTTAGCTTTCCGAGATCTGATCTCGAACTCTTGAGCGAGTTTCTGCTTGAGTCTTTGAATTTCACCACTATCGGAGCCGGTGATCACAATGTCATCAACATAAACCAAGAGAAGCATAATCGTGCCATCATTTTTCCTAACAACGAGTGTATGATCTGGGTGCCCTTGCACATAGCCTTCTTTTCTCATAGCCCCACTGAACCTCTCAAACCAAGCTCTTGGAGATTGCTTGAGGCCATATAAGGCTTTCTTGAGCTTGCACACTTTGGACCTCCCCACAGCTGAGTAGAAGCTAAGAGGTTGTTCCATGTAGACCTCTTCAGCTAGGTCCCCATGTAAGAATGCATTCTTGACATCAAGTTGATGTAGTTCCCACCGACGGTTAGCCACCATGGATAGAAGGATCCGTATAATATTCATCTTGGTGACTGGAGCAATGGTCTCATGGTAGTCTATCCCGTATGCTTTGGTAAATCCTTTTGCTACGAGCCTTGCCTTGTATCGTTCAACTTGTCCGTCGACCTTGTGCTTGATGGAGAACACTCATTTGCATCCTACTACTTTATTCCTCTGTGGCATGTCCACAAGCTCCCATGTACTATTTTTTCCAAGGCCGTCATCTCTTACCATATTGCACGATGCCAACATTTATGGGTCAATGCTTCAATCACATTTAGAGGTATAGAAACATTGGAAAGAGAGGTAAGAAATGCACGATATGATGGTGATAGAGATGCATAAGAGACAAACTTAGAGATTGGGTAGCGAGTAGATGGAGTACGAGAACGAATTCCCCTTCGAATGACAATAGAAACATTGAGTTCATCAAGGGGCATATCTTGATTTTGTGGAGCATCTTGTGGATCTAGGTATGAAGAAGGGTCTTGGAGAGGACATGGGGATGGTGTAGACTCTAATCCCGGTTGAGGACGTCGGGAGTAGACCCGTATTGCCTCCTCCGTTGCCTTCTCTTACCCCCCAACCTCCTCCGGAGTCTGTGATGATTCCACGTGGTGTGGCACCTCGGGTTCCACAGGTAGCGGTACCGGCACAGATATAGAGAACTCTTCCCTAATACGATTCTTCCCCTAAAGAGGAGTCCCGACGGCAAGAAAAAAAGAAAGCTCTTCGAAGAAGGTAACATCCCTTGACACAACAATGCGATGACTTGAGGGATGGTAACATTTGTAGCCCTTTTGCGTGGGAGAATAACCAAAGAAGACACACTTGAGTGAGGTGGGGTCCAACTTGGTTCACCCAGATTTGGGTAAATGCACAAAACATGTGCAATCGAATACCTGCGGTGACAATGGAAACACGGAGGTGGAGGTAGGTATGAAGCACTCTAGGGTCGCTTAGATGCTAGCACACGAGATGGGAGACGATTTAAAAGAAAAGGGGCAGTAAGGACGGCTTCAGACCAAAACCGAGATGGGACATTCATTGTAGCAAGGAGGGAGTGAGTCACCTCAAGCAAGTGTCGGTTCTTACGCTCAGCCACCCCATTTGTTGTGGTGTGTACACACACGAGGTTTGGTGGAGAATCCCATGCTCAAAAAGGTACTGAGAAAAATTGGAACTCAAATATTCTTTATCATTGTCAGATCGAAGAACCTGAACTTTAGCATTAAATTGAGTGAATATCATTTTATGGAATGTAACAAAAACAGATAATAACTCATCACGGGATCTAAGCAAATACAACCATGTGACACGGGAGTAGTCATCAATAAAAGATACAAAATAATGATGTCCAAGAAATGACACACATGGTACAGGTCCCCATATATCAGAATGTACTAGAGCAAAAGGAGTAGAGGACCTATGACTACTTAGAGGATAAGAGGACCGACATTGTTTGGAGAGGACACATGGTTCACAACGAAAGGGTACATTATAATTTAACGGAACAAGTTTGGAAAAGAGGTGGGTGAGAATAGCGGGTGGAGGGTGGCCAAGGCGGTGGTGCTGGATGACCGTGGTTGCGATGAAAGTCGCAATAAACAAAGTTATTGGCAGTGAGCTTGGTATCGGGTTGCAGAGGATTGGGCCGTCGAAGAAATTCTTCATGTTGAATCTGGTCGAGAATCTGCTCAATCGGGAGGGTCCAATTGGTGAATGTTGTTTTCTTCGATGGCGATCTACGGCCGTCTTCTCTTGGTCGCTTGGCTGGCGAGGGTGCTGGTGCTTCTGCATTGTGGGCTTTGGCCGTATACTTGGGTGCTTCCTTTTTAGCAGGTCGCCTTCTGGTTTCACGTCCCTTCCAGGCGATCTGATCGTCTTCGACCTCAATCTCCCTCTGGATTCGATCAAACATTGAGCCTAGAGAAGGCGGAGGGTTGTGGATAAAGTCATTGTAGATGTGCAGATCGAATCGGAGGGCATTTCAGAATGCCAGCATAGCCTCGTCGTCGAGATGTCGTCCAGAAAGGGCAGCATGCTCATTGCGAAATCTTCGCGTGAAGTTGCTAAGACTCTCATCGGCTTTCATCCTCAAATGATACAGAGAATCCAACTTCTTCTCTGTTTTGAGGTCGAGTTGATAGTATTGCACGAAGTGGTTCGCAAGGACTCTGAACTGGGTGATCGATCCAGCCAAGGAACAAAAAATCGATATATTTCGTGAAATATCGTGAAATATAATAGAAAAATGAAAGCCCGATACGAAATATGACCTGCAATCTTGAGTAGAACAGAAAATATCAAAATATCGAGCGATTTCGCGAAATATCGCGATATTTCGACGAAATATTTCTATCTCCACAAAATATCGCGAGATTTTGTCGAAATTTCGCAAAAATTTTGAAAAATTTCAAAAAATTTCAAAAAATTTATCCGAAATTCTGTGACTGACTGATTATAAAAGAGGACTGGGGGGCCTGGTTTTCAGCAGCTTATTTACATATAATAATATTTAAGTAAATATCGTTTTACTTAATTTTTATTTTCTCCATTTACTTTAAGTTCTCCATTTACTTAACTGTTATTATATGTAAATAAGCAAATACCCCCCCATTTGATTTCAATAAAAATATCAAAAACATCAAAAAAAAAAGGAATCAAAAATTGAACTTTCAGTTTTAGTAGGAGAAAACCATTTTTATGATTTTTTATAAAATCTACATGGTGAGAAAAGTGATTAAATCAACTCTTTTTTAGCTCAAAAATTCCACAAGATGTAGAAGTACGAGTGCATCTAGAAAACCATGGTCCGTCTTAGAAAATTTTTAATGTATAAAAAATTTTCTATATAAAAACTCTTTTTTTCAGACTTAGTAAAAAAACAGTGTTTCACATTTCAGCATAACTTTTGCACAATTTCAAATTTGCATAACTTTCTTGTTTTAAGTCCGCTTTCAAAATCGTTTGAAATATTATTTTAACAATCAACTAATCTTTATTTCAAAAATATTTTTATCCAAAAAAAAGATTAAAAACATTTGAAAAATATATCAAAACCGAACCAAATAAGATTGCACAAGACTCACAGCCTCAATACATTGAATATATGTTATGTGAAGCTTGACACCCCTAGATAGGGTACAAATATTATTTGAGTATTCCAAAGTGTGTATCTATACTTGGTTTATGACTATCCGGAGTTTCACTAAAAAATTCCATCAAAAAATCAATATTTCCACCATTTCTACAAAATTGTAATATTTCTACATTGTCGAAATATTTCCACGAAATATTTTCATATCAAGAAGGTCGAAATTTCCACCGAAATGGAGATTTCGAACCTTGGATCCAGCGCGAAGGTTGTGATACCAATCGAGAGAGAGCTCGTAGAGGCTTCCGGCAAAGTTTCGGCAGAGCACATTATTTTCTTCCTCGTGCAGCGTTAAAGCCTGCTTGAAAGCTAAAATATGGAGAGTTGGATCTCCCTTCAAGCAATTGAACTTTGGCAGCGTTGGAGTTCTCCAGCCCCTAGGGAAGGGCGCTTGAAATAGACTTAGGTAGAGCGGTCCTGCCGAAGAGTATCATTCCCTATGACCTAGTCCCCATCCTTGATGTTGGACTAGAGGTAAGATCGAGAGATCTTGGTCCGCATCTTGGATTATCGTCGGGTGGGCTCGGTGATGAAAATCGATTTGGGTATCTCAATGAAAGGGAGGGGACGAAGAGAAACAGCCTTTCGATGCGGTCTTTTTCGTCCGATATCTCACTCGTAGATTGGGTTTGGACTGTGCTTGCTTAACACAGTTACGACCCAAAGATGATTACGAGGATTGATCATCGATTCGATCCCAAATACTCTGCTTCTGTGGAGCTGCTGAGGGGGTGGGCTCGCATCGGCTTCTCTCTCAGTTTGCATGATCGATCGCCTGGCTCATAAACTTCTGTTGCTGGGAGTGGACAGATCGTCGAGGCAAATCGGCTCCTTCATTGATATAAGGGATAGGAAGAACAAACCCAGCGTCGGAGGCTGCCTTCTTAATAGCGTCCCTCTCAGCAGTGAGAGTGACGTTCTGTTTCGCCAGTTGCAGCAGTTAGAAATCGAGTACCGAGATCTGATAAATTGGCGGAGGATCTTCCGTTGGTGTGGGAGTAGTTTGACCGATCGACTGCCGAAGTGATGGGGGAATCGGTCGATCGACCGATCTCTCATTTCCCGAATAAGCTGCTATCTCGGGATGAGTAAGAGGAAGTCCGAAGTTAAGTGCTGACTCATTGATCGGGTTTCCGGGCGAGGTTGGTTATGTTGAGTGTTACTTCCCTCTGGATGATCATGATGCCCTGTCTTCACCATTTAGTGAAAGCGAAGGAAGCAACCAGATAGTCAGAGTCCGATCGGTTGTCTGCTCAACCAAGGGGACTGAGAAGTATGGTTATCAAGATCGGTTGTCTGCTCAACCGATCTGATATTATCGTAGAGTGAAATGAGCTTCTCGTTGGATCCCACAGACGGTGCCAAACTGTGGGGGATGATTTCCGTGCCGACCCGAAGACTCCGGCTAACCAGTCAATCGAGTCGAGTCGAAGGTCTGATCGAACATATGTCTAGTCTACAGATTCGGAGGTCGGTGCCTTCGAGTTGAACTTCTGAACGGTCAATAGATAGCTAACACGAGATGTGATCTCGGAGTTCAGCCGAAGCCTTCGTCTCCGTGCTATAAGGGGCAACCTGAATTCACTAACACTTGAATTGAAGTCACCTTGACAGGTCGAGTGTCACTGGTTTCTCTTCTAAAAGAAGATCGAAAGGTTGGAAGGTCAGAGCTCTGGATTTTTCGGAAGTCTGATTATGAAATCAGATATTTGATCTTGTTACATTTGCCGGGCCTGCAATTTATAGAGGTTTTTGGAAAGAAATTGGGGTAGAAGGCGGTTTTTGCCGCCTTTGTCTGGGTTTCGGCGAAGGGCCGATGGGTCCCACAGTTATCTCTGTGGACCCCAAGCATGACTGGTGGGCACGCTGTCGTCTTTGTGGGCCCCGAGGCAGAGCTGGTGGGTCCCGTCGCGGGGCGTTTGACCAAAATTTGCACCCACAAGTAGAAGGGGAGGAGGTGAGGAGGGTAAATGCGATTGCGGCATATTAGTGCAGGGAGGAGGGTAAAAGAAAGAATAGGCAAAGCAAGAAAGCTTTATCGTCTTGGAACCCCCTCACCATATTATGTCTGTCTAGTATTTCTTAAAACATTGGAAGAAAGGAAGAGGAGGGCAAATCGGACAAGGAAGGAACATAGGAGAAATGATTAGAGTGTCCTCACCATAAGGGTGCCCCTATCAAATCACTGGTTCATGTATGGCTACAAGTATCAATTTGGGGACCCTTACTGATTGGTGGGATGCAAATAACAACACCCTTATACTTTTAAGAAACAAATTATCTCTAACCACTTCTACTATGTGTTAGTGATCACTGTCATCTTTTCTGGAAAATATTTCACAAAACACATACTAAAGTTAGTGACTAGGCCTAGCAATAGGCCAGGCCTAGGTTGAACTCAATCGGGCCGAATATTTTTCTTTGGCCAAGCCCAAGCCCGTTTTGTAACGGGCTTTAATGACAAGTTCCAAGGCCGAGGCCATATTAATTGTTCGGTTCTGGGATTGGCCCTGGCCAGAAAACCATCAACGGTTTAATTTTTTTTCTATAGAGTTGCTTTGGCATCAATGGAACTTCTTACCACTTGTTTTCTTGTTCTACCGATTATTTCGTGCAATTACTTGTCAATTGTGTTTCAAGATAGCAATGATCATTAGAAACTCCAAGATTTTCTCTAATAATCATTGTTATCCCTATAAGAGGAGTGTCAGCCTAGAAGTAGGGGTGACAATGGGTCGTGTCGGGTCGGGTTCGTGTCGGGTTGGGTTTCGGGTCATGTCCAAAACCCTTAGATCCAGACCCGAGCCGTTTAACTAATCGTGTCTAGATCCTAAACCCGTACCCGACCCGTTTATAAACGGGTAGACCCTATAAGACCCGTTTACCACACGGGTTTATTCAGTTGACCCGATCCGACTCGACCCGACCTAACCCGATAGACCCGCTGATACTATATAATATAGTATCGGATTGCGGGTAGACCCGACCCGACCCAACCGTTGAATATTAAACGGGTCTTTCCGGGTCTACCGTGTCCAGACACTAAACCCGGACCCAACCCGTTTATTAAACGGGTCTATCGTGTCGACCCATTTACGACCCGAACCCGTTTAGCCCTAACCCAGACCCGCTAATTTCGTGTCGGGTCTGCCTAGTCGGGTCCGAAATTGCCAGCCCAGGCAGCCCTACCCTAGAAGTCCATTCCGAAGAATAAAAGAGGAGTGAGATAAGTTATGGCCGGATCAATAAAAATCCAGTCCGGGCCCATTTTGATTGGAGGCCGGAAAAACAAGTCCGAGCCCATTATGTTTTGGATATAGACCCAAATCCTCTCCAAATGGATCAGGCTCAATAGAGCCTGCTGGGCCAAATCCGGACCCATTGCCAGCCCTATAATTAGTGACTCATCATCTACTAAGCCATATCCTATGAAGTCGAGGTCGACTATAGCGAACATTGAGAAGAATTTTTCAACAGGCTGTCAACCCGATATCACCCCTCTAAGATTAGTTTCCAAAATCTGGCCTAAATAGCTTGGCAAGAGAACGGCAGACCCGACACGACCCGATACGAAGTTAGCGGGTCTAGGTCTGGGCTAAACGGGTCGACGCGATAGACCCGTTTAATAAACGGGTCGGGTCCGAGTTTAGGGTCTGGACACGGTAGACCCGGGAAGACCCGTTTAAAATTCAACGGGTTGTGTTGGGTCGGGTCGGGTCGGGTCGGGTCTACCCACAATCCTATACTATAATATATAGTATCAGCGGGTCTATCGGGTTAGGTCGGATCGAGTCGGATTGGGTTGGATCGGGTCAACTGAATAAACCCGTGTGGTAAACGGGTCTTACGGGTCTTATTGGATATACCCATTTATATACGGGTTGGGTATAGGTTTAGGATCTTAACACGATTAGTTAAATGGGTCCGGGTCTAAAGGGTTTTGGACACGACCCGAAACTAAACACGACACGAACCCAACCCGACACGACACATTGCCACCTCTACTCGAAATCACAAATTAACATTGAATCGTTTGTTTTAGAAAAGTTCTAGGGTTTTTTTAGTCTCCCTTCTATAGTGTACCACCAATAGTGTGCCCTCCACAGTAACCAAGGTATTAGAATACTAACACTGATCTTTTCATTAATCCGCGATCATGTGCAGAGCTCCGATACATCCAAACAAATAGTTACGAGTACTATATTAGAAATAGGGTAAATTACACTTTACTCCCCTAAAGTTTTGCAAAAAACACAATATAGGTTATTTTTTTTCCAAATCGGTCCCTAAAGTTTGAAATGTTAGCACAATCTCCCATTTTGTCAACTACTTAAGAGCATCTCCAACAGCCTTCCTACCTCAAATCTAGATTTGGTAAGCCAAAACTAACATGTTTTGGTGAGTGGATTTTGCTTCTACTCCAATGGCCTCTCTACCCACTTCCTACAATATAATAATTCTGAAAGGTTTTGTTTTTGACTGGCTCAAGAGATTTAATCGAACAGCTCATTTCTACTTAATCGAATGGCCTTTATTGTAGCAGACCTCATTTGTACTTGCTAGCGATCCCCGAGCGAGGGTCATCTGGCGATCCTTAAGCGAGGCCGTTGAAGGGTTACATGTTGGGTTTATCGCCACATATATTGGAAAGAACACCTTAAGGGAGGCCATTGGAGATGCTCTAATTACCTCATTTGGTCATTTTTGTCAGATCAAAACTGAATCGAAGGGGTAAAATGTAACATTTTAATTATGGGGGGTCGGGGGGGGGGGCAAAGTGTAATTTATCCTAAGAAGTATAGTATTACATCTGTCACATAAACATCCTACCTTGACATTGGTCTTCACTTCTCGAAGTTGTGTATAAGATGTTAACGGCCCCCCAGAAAGAAACACATGTAATTCTCAAGGACAAAGGTGCCTTCTCACATGGGGGGGGATTTGTTCTGATGCCATTAAATTGGGGGGAAACGTTTGAGGACAGCTCATAGGGATTTGATTTCTCACTGTGCTGACTAAAACCCCAGGCATTGTGCTGCCCATCAGTCCCCACACATCTCCAACTCTGTGTAAGAACAAGCACCAGAGCCAAGTGTCACCTGTCTTCTACCCTTCAAATGTCCCCAACCCAACTGCCCCTTTATCATCTCTCATGACCCACATCCACAGTGGCAGTTGCTTTAAATGTCCTAAATACCCCTGACAATTAGAATATAGGACAAAGAATAATGCTATTCAGCTCGAAGGTTTTTTCGATTCCGCTCAGCCCGATTGACATGGCAACATGTAACTGATGGTGTAAAAGGCTTGAAAATCGTTAGTGGGTTTCAGCCACCAATTACACGCTGCCTACTATATCAATTGGGTTGGCGAAATCGAAAAAATCTTCGAACTGAATAGTATTTCTCATAGGACAAATTATGAAAACCTTCTCCACCACGTTTTATATTGGCCCTTAATTTTTTTTTGAAAATAATTTAATCCCTGAACTATGGTCCTTCTTTTAGCCCCCTCTATCAATTTTTAAGCATAAGTTAAATATTTCAAAAAAAATCGAGTCTTAATGAAGATAGATAAGGATAGTTTCGGGATAAAAGTCCATAGAGGTGGACTAATTTTGAGTCTTAGTGGAAATCGCTGAGGGTATTTAAGTAACCAACATGAACATTGGTGTATAGTTCAGGGGTGGGTTTTGTAATTTGTCATTAAATATGCCGTGGCATTTATTCAAACCATTTCCCAAGACCACGGGGTGCATGTCTTACCAACTAAGCTATTAGTTTGCGGCACAAATAAAGCAATTCAATCTTAGATAAAACTTTCATAACTACTATAAGGGTGATATCACTAGGGTTGATAGATTGACCATCATGGCTTAAATCTATATAACATGGCACGTCGGTTTTGTGCTGACTAGACAAAACGGACGCTGACTATGATAAGTTGATTGGACAAAAATGAACCGAATTGATCTAACCATTCGTTCAAAAATCAACGCACAATCTCTATTTCCCTGTCAACCAACTCCCTCCCCTTGGTTTCAAATCCCGACCCATTTAAACTGCACTAAACCTGATCGTTCATCCCGTGATTGTTGTTCGCATCAGCGACTATAAACCCGCATGCTGAAATTTCGGCCGTCCCAAACCATCGAGTCGATCTCGAGGAATCCGTTCGAATAGAAACAGCTATGATTGATCGATTATAGGGGGAGGAGGAGTTGGTCGCGTCGAAGGTGCTCGCTTCATGCCAATCGGTACCGGCGAGGAAATGATTGTCCCTATGAATGTCGGTGTTTTCGTCGAAAGTATTTTGTTGCCGAAGGCGTTCAGGTGTGTTGCTGTCGAAAGCGGCCTGCTGCAGTGCCGACAGATATGTTGCCGCCGAAAGTGGCCCACTGCACGAGCATGCATTAGTATTTTATAAGGAAGGATATTTGGGGGAAGATAGAATGGGTTGGTACTTAAAATAAATGATGGGGCCATTTTGGTCATTTTAAATGGATGGGAGAAAAGACAGGAATGGAGGCCAGCAGGACTTGGCTTCCCATCAAGGGGGTGGGGGGCTTATAAAAACAAGGACTAAAGGGTGAGGTGTTTGGTTGGGTTTGGGTTCCCAAAGTCATTGGAAGGGTGACCAAAGGCCCTCTATGTTTATATTATATTGCCAAGTAATTTATTGTTTTTTTTTAGAATAAAGAGAAAATTAAAATATAAAAGAGACCACAGGCCCTCAATCCTCTCGTACTTTCTTTTTGACTACGGGTTGACTACGCCATACCAAAGTATTTCACACGACTATAATCTATATTCAGGGATCTGCTGCTTGTGCCAAACAGCTTGCAGCGGTTTTATTTTTATTATTATTGTTATTATTTTAGGGGGGGGGGGGGGGGGGCTTTAACTATAATAGGCGCAAGCCACGCAACATTACAAAATTGGCTATTCACTCCGAAGGTTTTCCCTCTTAAATCCGGAAAAATGAAGAAATCCTCAGACTTGAAATATTAGAGGATGGGACAGCAAGCCGAGGAACAACAGAAGCTTCAATAGTTAGGGCAAGTATTTGTGAGATATGATTGAAAAATCCCTTCAATGAAGTTGCACTTTGGTATAGTGTTTGATGCTGAGTGAGCTTTTCCCCTTTTCTTCTTTCAAAGTGGGGGGATTTAATTCAAGCCCTATTGTATCTTGGATTACTTGGGTAATGGTCATAAAGAAAGATAGGGTGTGCCTTGTTAGGGTTTGAAGGGAGATAGCATTGGAGTTTTTGTTCCTCATCTTTTTATTTTTATACCCTTCAACTTCTTGAAATACACTTCAGGTCTACTTTCAGTATATTAGGCAGCAAAGATGTTATTTTTGTAACGAAATTTTGTTCTGAAGTGAATGAAAAATCATTTTTTTATATTATCTCATTGTATGTGCGAAAAAGGTACGGGTCGGCTTTATTGTGCAAAACCAGATTACAAGTGTGGCCGGGACCCGGGTGGCTCGGGTGTAACGAGTCCGGGTTGCGGCGAGTTTTGATCAGAGGATTTGTGGGAAAGATCTTCTGGAGGATCCCTTTGATCCGCGTCTCCACGTGGTGTTCGTGCGAGAGCTCTGAAGGAGTTGCCCAGGACAGAGGTCTTTACAAGGTGAGGGTTTTGGAGAGGCTAAGGAATATCTGTTGTTTCTTCGGTCCCTTCCGTGCTTCGCGCTTTCTCGGCTAGGGGGTCTTCAGCTTCGTTCCTCGGTCTTCGTGTCTTCCTCGCTCCTTGCTTGACCTCGGCATCCTTGATCGTCGGTTCGCGGCGTCGATCGTGCTTTTGGGCGTCGGCTTTGGCCTTGGCTTTTTGGCTTTGGCTTGGCTCCGGCGTGGCTCTGGCTTTTGCTTTGCTTCGGCGCTTGCGCTTGGACGTAGCCGGGAGAGACTTGCGATGCTTTCGTTCTTCCGGACTTCGCGTCGTATCGGCTAGAACGTGCGGTGCTTTTGCTCGTGGCCGGCGTAGTCGCTTGGCTTTGACACTTGCGTTGCTTTGGCGCGGGCTTTACTGGGGCTTTGCTTTTGGCTTCTTGTGTTGGCTTTAGCTTCAGCGTCAACTCGGTCTTCTTCTTCGAACGACGTAGGCTACTTCTCCGGCGCTTCGACGGTTTGGGTGTCGGCTGGACTTCTCTTCTTCTCCGGGCTTCCTTGGCGTGATCGGGGTCGAAGAATGCTTTCGAAGATAGTGGGGGTAGCACCGATCTCCGTGCGACGGTTGTAGCGTCGACTTTTGTTGATGAAGACAGCGGGGGGTAGCGACGGTCTCCGTGCGACGGTTGTAGCGTCGGCTTTTGTTGATGAAGACGGCGGGGGTAGCGACGCTTCAGGCGGTCTGCTCGAGGCTTTCTTCTTCGTGGATGGCGTAGACGTTTGTCGAAGGCGATGGGGTGATGACGCTTCGTTTCTCTTCTCCGGGCTTTGGAGCTTGATCGGAGTGGAGAATTTGTTGGAGCCGACGAGGTAGTGCCGCTCCGAGCTTCTTCTCCGGCCTTTGCTTATGGCGTCTTCGGAGTCGAAGGGTCTTCTTCTCCGAGCTTTCTTCTTCGTGCACGGAGTCGAAGTCTTGATCTTCGTGTGCAAGGGTCTTCACGTCGATGAGGGCTTTCAATGGACTAAGCCAATCCCGAAGGGACAGGCTTGCCCGTGCCTCGTGAAACCTTGGGTCGATGAAGGAGCGTCTCCTCTTCTGCAGGGCTCCCGCACTTCGTCTTCAATCTTCGACCTGGCGACGGTTGTGGCGTCGGCTTCTTCTCCGGGCGTATTTGGCGTAATCGGAGTCGAAGGCTTTGTTGAAGATGACGGGTATAGCACCGCTTCTCTTCTTCTCCGGGCTTTTGGGCTTGATCGGAGTCGAAGGCTTGTTGGAGACGACGGGGTGTAGCGTCGCTTCTCTTCTTCTCCGGGCTTTTGGGCTTGATCGGAGTCGAAGGCTTGTTGGAGACGACGGGGTGTAGCGCCGCTTCTCTTCTTCTCCGGGCTTTTGGGCTTGATCGGAGTCGAAGGCTTGTTGGAGACGACGGGGTGGTGCCGCTCCGATCTTCTTCTCCGGCCTTTGCTTCTGGCGTCTTCGGAGTCGAAGGGTTCTTCTTCTCCGAGCTTTCTTCTTCGTGCATGGAGTCGAAGGCTTGATCTTCTTGTGCAAGGGTTTTCACGTTGATGAGGGCTTTCAATGGACTAAGCCGATCCCGGAGGGACAGTCTTGCCCGTGCCTCGTGAAGCCTTGGGTCGATGAAGAGCGCGTCCCCTCTTCTGCAGAGCTTCGCTTCTTGCCATCCGACCGACCCCTTGAGCCTTCCCCCTCCCCCTCTATTTATAGGCGAAGGGGGGAGGGAGAGATATGGGAAGTTTTAATTTTAAATCCCTTTAATATCTCCCCCATAATTACCCAAGATTTATTCATCCATTGATGAGGGGAATAAGTCTTTATTCGCTTTCCTTTTCTGGCGGGGCAATTATGGCTGGATTTTGCACACGAAATCGATGGCGATTCGGCTTTTCTTCTTGTCCGTCGGATCGAGGGATCGACGCAGATCCACGTGTGCGCATACGTCATATGCAACCTCCCCCCGCGCATGGCGGTGTTTATTTCTTTTTCTTTCTTCTCTTTCCTTTTCTTTTCTTTCCTTTTCTTTTCTTTCCTTTCTTTTCTTTTTCCTTGCAGGGCCGGCCGGCCCCATGGGGTTCAGGTCCAAGTAGGGGCCGGCCCCATGGGGTTCAGACCCTAGTAGGGGCCGGCCCCCCTTAAGTGTGGGGTCCGCTCCTCTTTTGCTGGGTGCGAGTCGGGTCCGGGTCCGCACTGGTGCGTGCAAGTCGGGTTTGCATCCACGTTGGTACTCGTAAGTCGGGTCCGAGTCGAAGCGCGCGTCGGGTTTGCATCCGCGTTGGCACACGTAAGTCGGGTCCGGGTCAGACGAAATTCGTGTGTCTACACTCATATTGTCAAGGGGAAAACTATTAATATATATTAAATAGGACTCCTTTCATAGGGCTTTGTAGCGTCCTAAGAACCATACCTTAGCCCACCACACACACACATAGTGGGCTGGGCCAGCCCCGTCAAGCACAAGCCGGGTCTAGGTCACGGCTTTGTGAGCTGCGTGAACATGAATGGGCTTTGGGCCTCCTTTTGTATTGAGTTTCAATGTTTTAAATGTGAGAGTTTTACATTGCTGCATGTGATGCGTTGTGAGTGGGGGGACATTACGGGTGAGGGCCTCTATATAAGAGAGGGCCCAATGAAGCTAGAAACACACAACTCAAGCCTTAAGCTCTCTCCCCTCTCTTTATCTTTTCTTTGATGTTCATGTTACTGTTTGGAGTACGCTGAGAAGTCCCAAAGGGGTTCCCTTCGTTGTTGAAGATGAGTCCAATTGTTGTACCTCCGGGAGAGTTTGCTAGAGACCTTCAAGTACCTACTGAGCCAACGAAATAGCTTTCAGGACATTATGCTAGAACAGGTCTCGACACTGATAAGTCATCACTCTCATTCCATCCCTTCCCTATTGCCATATTTGTAGATTGTCTTATGTTCCCTCCAAACCCTTATTTGATTGTTATGTTAACTCTGCTAACTAAACCTCTTAACCATAATACAATTGTTGTTTCTTAACTAGCAAGTTAATCTTGTTATATCTCGTGATAGTTAATGTTTGCTAGCCTAAATAGAGTAGAATCCCAACAATTTGATCTGTTTAAGCATGGCTCGTTTATTAAACGAGCCTAGACTTCAGGATTGGACTTAACTTATTTAATAATTGAGCCGAGCTTTGATCTGCTTGAGCTTGACTCGTTTATTAATCGAGCCTAAACGTTATGCTAGAATTCACTCAATAAGTGATCAAATAATTTTGAACTGTCCCTTATCGAGTTTGTTAGGTGCATTCAAAGCTTTTATGATCATATTCACGAGCCTACTCCCCATCTTGCTATCAAGCCCTAAACAAGCATGTACATGAGCCGAGCCGAGCCAAGCTTGGGCGTGCTCCAGCTTGGCTTGTTTATTAAATGTTCCTAAATTCTAGGGTTGGGCTTGGTTCGATTAGTAATCAAACAAAATCGGACGGCCTTTTCATCGAGCTTGTTAATTTGTTGACTGCTCATGAACAGCTTAGTTTGTTTGCAACCCTAGAACTTGAGTTACACCCAACGGATCATTTACAGGAGGAGGAGGAAGAGAAGGAGAAGGAGAAGGAGGAGGAGAACCAGGAGGAAGTGGTGGTGGTGTTGATGCATGCTGGCCCCCGCTACATTCATTGGTTTCAAGAGAATGTTTTTTATCTATCAATTTCCTTGCTACTTGGAACCCACAAAAGTTTTAAATGCACCCTCCAACCCCTTAAAGAGGGGTGCCCTGCAGCAACAGCAGCTCTTCATATGGCGAGGACCCGGACCAGACCCAGATACTCATTAACATGGGGAAGATAATGATAAATATACCCTCCTTTTGATAGGAAGCAATCCTATTCTGCCAGCCAGCTTGCCAACTTGACGAGGCACCTTGCTTATAGCCAGGGACGGAACCAGGATTTTATATTAGGAGGGGTCAAGGCATAATAGTTTTATCTATGGGGGCCAAAGTATCAACCAAAAAAAAAAATTATATACTAAGACTTATGGCTTTTACTATATAAAATTTTAAAAAAAAATTAAGGGGGGGGGGGCCATGGGCCCCCTTGGCCATACATAGTTCCATCCTTGCTTATAGCGGTCCGTTTGCTAGCTAGTTGTGACTGAGTGAGATTCATTAATCGGGGCTGGGTGCAACGAATGGTTGTGTCTTTGATCGTTCCATGTCAAGTTGGTAATGATACCGACTGCCAATGTTGGTCGGGGCAAAGTTCCATTCACCGGTCGTGGGTGCCTACCATCAGACGGCGTTGATGCATCCCTAATGGGATTAATTCTCATGGGACAAACCAAATAGTATCCATACCTTGAGTCAAAAAATATAATATATAATAAAATATTAATCTATTAATATTCTCAATGATAGTTTCTATATTAATTTTGATCGATGAAAGAAAATGGATTTCTCCCCCCTTCGTTTCCTCGTCCCTCTTCACACATGTTGATCCGACTTGCATTTCCATCGAGTTAGTTTATAAATAGATTTTACTTTCTTAAAAAAAATGGGTTTTTAGATGCTAGTATCTAAATCTTCATTATTTGTATACTAGCATCTATAGTTCTTATATTTAAAAAAATCTAAGTGCAAGATGGATCCAAAGTTAGGTATTAAGTAATAAACCAATATTTATTCTACTTTAATTGCAGAAAAAATTTATTCTATTTTAATTTGTTCAATATGAGGCCTCCTTATTTCAACTTTTCGATAGCATTATTTTGCCTTAGCAAAGCTAGAAAAGATACATGCATCCTCTTCTTCCCGCATGTCTTCACTCATGGAACCATCTTGTTGGGATTGAATGTGTTCTACAATCCAATCATAGTTGCTTTAGACATTAAATCAATAAAACTATTTTATTATGTGAGAAAAGAACAACCTCAAACATCGATGAAAGGAACCATTCAAGAAGAACCTGATCTTTTGTTTTCCATGTGATGAACCATGGATTAGTTGTTGGATCCGTGGTGAATAAGGTATGAGGAGGAAAAGGGATCATCCTATCAGTGTGACCTTAGAGATGATAGCCCTTCAAGAGGGGGATGAATTGAGTGTCATAGTAAGTAGTTGTGGCAATCGAGTTTTATAGATATAAAGTCGTGAACATGGGTGGTTTGGTGAGTATGAGGTGTTGATGCGAAATAACTCTAGCAAGGTTGATCCGCTGCTCGTCACTTTCGGAAGCGTTATAGGGTTTCAGACTGAAAGATGATATGAAGAGAGACAACAGAACAATCACAGAGCAAAGAAAACAATCACAAAAGACATGCAAGATCTGTTCATACAATTTGAAAAAAGCCATACAAGCCTCTGCGAGTGTCGGTCACTGCCTCTCAATGTATTATGGAATTATAATTGAAGATACAACACTCACCTTCATCTTCCCCGTGCCTCTGATCTTAATGAAACAATTCCTATATTGATCTTTGATTTTCCTTCGTATCTCTAAAGACCATAGAGAAGCCCCGAGGAAGAGATCCTAACAAGCCATCGATGAAACCCTCATCCAACGTGTTTCTATTGGACCCGGAAACACTAAATCCCTTTTTATATGAAGAGAATCATGTCCAAAAATAACTTCAGCAGGCACAAATTTCGCCCGGGTGACTCGGGCTCACTCAAACGAATTACCAGAACGCACAGCCTCACAGAAATATGCACGAGTTCGTTCGGACGACTGAGGACCTCATTTGGGCGACTTTTTCTATCGTTCTATGAGCATAACTATGTAGCGATTCGCTCGGGCGAATCCCAATTTTGCCCAGGCGAAATTTATAGTCGACAACTCCTTCGTCTGCCCCATCCACTGAAACTAATCTAAAACCAATAATCTCCACCATGGTTAAGTTTCTGGCCAATACTTTCGTTCTGCTGAGCCCTTCAACCTTTGCAAGTCTCAACTTGCCTTCAACTGCACCTAAGGTGGTGAGGTGCTCTCTCAACTATGCTAGCAGGAGACAAGATGGAGCAAGTTCTTGCAATGCTCAAACTCCTCCCTGGTAACCAACCATCTTCGTGAGGAAATCGGATGCATTCTCGTATGTGTGAACTTTCTCCACCTCGATTTTTCCATTGTCCAATCAATCTCTTATCCGTGGTACCAAATATCAATGTGCTTAGGTCTTACATGGAATACCAGATTCTTCGCCAAATAGATCGCAGTCTGACTATCGTATTGTACCGTGACTGAGTTTTGCTCCAGTCCTGGTTCGCCAATCAACCCCTTCAATTAAAAGGATGTATCTAAATTGTCTCCTACTTGACACCTGATCACAGCCATCATGTGGTATATGACTTTCACTCTCGCTATCTCTTCGTCGACTTTTATTGTAACCAAAATCACCTGCTCACTTTAAGGGAAATTTTATTCACAGCCCAAAAAATAGTACCTCTTACCCCGCTTCCCTCTTGTTTTCCATTTTTTATGTGGGGTATGACCAACATACCCCCCATTCCCCAACACACCTCATCCTCTGACGTCTCCACCGTCCACTTTCGACGCCACCGCCTCTCTTCCTCCCCTTCTCCACCTCTTTCTCCACTGCCTCTCCTATTCTTTGTTGGAGCCTCCTTTTCAACCCAGCTATAGTTGCCTCCGCTTGCCCTTCTCGTCGCACAACCTGGTTGGTAGTTTAGTACCGAACATGTTCAGCATTGGACTGTTGAACCTTCTTAGCAATATTCGACAGTTAACTACCGAATATTTTTCATCATGCTCAGTAGTTCAACATCGAATAGTCTCGGTACTAAACTACCAAACCTATTGGACGACGGGCAGAGGAAGGGGAGGCAACGACAGCATCTGCGATAGAAAAAGAGACGGGGGGGGGGGGAGAGAGATTGGTGCCGGAAGTATCAACGTCGAAAGTGGACGGCAAACACGTCAAGAGTATGACGTGATGAACGTGCTGACATACAGGTGATGGGTTATGGAGGTTTAGGGGATAGGGTATGGAAGAGGAAGGAGGATGGGGTGTGTTAAAAATAAAAAATGGGATATTCTTGTCGTAAAAGAAAAAATGGGGAATGATTTTCCATTGAAAACATTGTATACTAATCATTTTTGGGGTGTGAATAAAATTTCCCCTCTTTAATTGATGCATCGTATGTACATATCTTCTGTCACAGCCGTTCATCGTACCCATACCCAACCGGTGAAATTCACACTCAGCCCCAACCATTAGGCAAAGGATGGCTTCCATCAGGTGCCTTGCACGAGCCGATATCATTGGACAATTGCAACCGTCCTCCTGCCTGCTGGTTGGGGCTGAGTGGGATACACCGGTCGGAGCTGAGTGCGATTCATCGAACGGCTGACATCATAGTTCCGTAGTGAACGACGGGTTCGCACGACACGTGCAAAGAAAAAAAAGCATCCAACCGTCCAAAAAAATACCCCAAAATGCATCGAACGGCTCAGATATTGAAGTACCGTTCACCCCGCTTTATGATGGGTACTCATACGATCACAAACACACCCCATGCACGCTGCATGCACCAGACGCAAATACGTAGACGTCCTCGAGATCGCTAGACCCTGACACGTGTCCACATTCCGCCAGACAGGTGCGGGAAAACGCCCCCAGTGACGTGGCGGCTTCCCCCAGCCCGACACGTATCGGATCCACACAGGCCGTTGACTAGAGCTTTTTCAGAGAATTAAATATAAAGGCAGTTAATTAGTTATTTACCATTATCATATATTTTAGATATTTAAATAGAAGAGAAAAAAACGTGAAGAGGAATTATAATCTCAAATCCAAAGCGTTCTTTTGTCCTCTCCGTTCGTCTCTTTTTTTCTCGAGAAAAAAAAAAAAACAAAAAAATTACCCCGACAATTTTAGATGAGCAAACACTTTTTTTTTTTTTCTTATTTCTCTAATTTTCTTTTTTATTCCGTTCTCAGTCGCCGTGATCGGGCGCCGCCGCTTCGCCAGAGGTCCGGCGCTTCTTGAGGTCGCGATCGCCGCCGGACGAGGGGCCGGTGGTCTCGGAGCTGGAGCAGTGGTGGCGTAGCACCGTCATTGGCGTGTCGGAGCTCGAAATCATCTCGTCCGCCGCCACGTCCCCCATCGCGTTGCAGCACTCCCACAGCTCCTCCTTCGTTATGATGGAAAAAAAAAAAAACTTTAAAATCATAGATCAGAAGAAAAAAAATCAATAAAATACGTTTTTTTTTCTCTTCTGCGTACGTTATTTACAAATTCACAGGAGGAGATGGCGGAGCGGAAGTCGGCGAGCTGGATTGGGAAGAGCTCGTGGGCGGCGGATAGCAGCGCCGCCGCCGCGACCACCGACGGCTTGAACTCCAGCATCTTGGTCTCTGCATTGAAAGAAGAAACGCGCGAGGTAATATTCGGGGTCGGATGCCAATAAAAAGATCGAAGATTTGTGGTTTTGCGATCGGCGATGGGTACCGTTCTGGGCCTTGAGGAGGGTTTGGGAGGCGCGGGACTTGAGGGCGTGGAGGAGAGGGGGGTGGGAGGGGGAGAAGAAGGCGAGGAAGAAGCGGAGGAAGGGGAAGGGGGTGATGGATCGCATCCTCCAGCCCAGCGCACCGAGGACCAGCAGCTCCATCCGGCGGATCGTCCGCGCGTCGAATATGAAACCCTCCTCTCTCTGATCCAACAAGATGCGATCGAATCAGGATTTTTTTTCCCTTTTTTGAAAAAGAAAAAGATTGCTAGAAGAGGAAAGGAGGCAGACCTGGAAATCGGCCAAGGAGAAGTCTGTCTTCTTCATCTTGAAGGCGAGGGAGAGGCAGGAGATGGAGAGGAGCCGCACGATCCACGGCTTCCCCTTCTGCAAACCGAAATCAATCAATCCCTGCGCTCAGATCAGATTGCAATGTCCTAACAACCGATTCGATCCCTCTCTCTCTCATCGGGGACGATAGGATTACCGGGATTTCTTGCTTCGATAGGAACCGATCGACATAGTTCACGGCGAGGTAGGTGGCGAGGGGATCCAGATTGCAGGTGAACTGCGCCTGCACGCACAGAGAGAAAGTGAGATCGATCGATCGATCGAACCCTGGATGGAACAGAGCACAGTAGAGATTTATCGATTTCTCTCGATTTTTTGTTTGTTCACCTGGAGGATGAGGGAGGCGGCGTCACGGCGAGCGGACAGATCGAGGACGCCGCCGGCGACGCCGCTCATGTGATCGGACTCTGCCGCGAAGAGCGCCGAGATCGATCCGGAGTCGGATTGCTGCTGGTCGTCGGAGCTCGTCAGGGGGCTCTCGAGATCGAACTCCATATCCTCCTGTTCTATTGATTAAGAGAGAGAGAGAGAGAGAGAGAGAGAGGACTCAGAGGAGAGCAGAAAGCAATGGGGGAGGGAGGGAGAGAGAGAGAGAGAGAGGGAGGAGAGGACTCAGAGGAGAGCAGAAAGCAATGGGGGAGGGAGAGAGAAAGAGAGAGAGAGAGAGACAGAGAAAGCTTTGCTTTTAAAAGTGGTGAAGCTCTGCAAGAAGAGACTTCTACTTCACTCATTCATCACAGCTAAGCTCTGAGACCCCCCCTCCCTCTCTCTCTACTCTACTCTCTCTCTGTCTCTCTCTCTCTCCTCCTTTCTCTCTCTCTCTACTCCTTTCTTTCTCTATATCTCTCTTATCTATATGGGACACATCAAATATTCATAAATTAATATAAAATTCGGATTTTTTTATTATGCGATTTAACAAGGCGAGCGCAGAGATATGGTGAATGGTAGTTGCTTGGGAGAGATGAGGAAGATGAAGAGTGAAGAGAGAGAAAGAGAGAGGGAGAGAGAAGAGAGAGGAGAGAGAGAGTAGGGCATTGAGATGTCGGAAGAGGCTACAGATGTCACTGTCGCATTGGGAGGGGGCGCAGCGGCAGAGTCCTAATGATACCGTCTCATATCTCGGCGGCTTCTCCCATACTAATTTCTCTTTTTATTTTTTTTGATATTTCACATCTCAGATCTAAATGGGCTCCTACCAGCCTGAGGCCCATTGGTCTGGGCCGTGTTGTCTCAGTTTTGGGTCGATTTGGGCCTTGGTTGGACTTGGTCTAGCCCGAGATATCCAATTTGGGCCTGGGTTGGATTTGGGCACATCTCGACAAGTTCTGGCCAGGTCGGGACTTAGGGTGGCCTAACCGAGCTCGGACCATTTATAGCCCTACAAGAGTGAGTGGGACAAGTGCGAACGTGATGGGGCTAATGTGTTGTACCCTTTTAGGACTGCAAGAAAGATTTTGCTCTCATTGGTCTATTCCAAGGGCTTCTGATCATTTCACCTCTCTCATTGGTCCATTTCAAGAGCTTTTGGTCATTTCACCATGATTAATAGTGCAAAATAACATACATGCCCTTGAAATGGACCAATGAGAGAGCGGGTGATCATCTTGAGGGAGGTTGGAACAAAATCGTTCTCGGCTGCCTTGAGTCTGCTACACGTGGCTTATTTATGAAAGTGTACCTATCATCGCAATCTTCTATTGCTATCACATAAATAATGATTTACATTTACCTTTCGATTTATAATTTATACCACATAAATGAATGTAAATTCCTACATTAAATTTTATCGTCTACCATCTTCCTTTTTTTTTCCGCCATACTATTATCCAATGTAGGATGTCCATGGAGGGGTGCTCCCCGATTGCATGAGTTTAAACTGTGCATGCAACAAGGTGATACAAACAAGGCTTTTTTTTTTTCTCTTTGAGAACCCTCAAGGTGAGGGGGGTTAGGCATGGATTCCAACCGGTTTGTAAATAAAGAGTACAATACCTACAAATCAAGTCATTGCCAATGCATCACAAATTGCCCGTAACTTATCACCCAAAAGTGCGTCACAACCGACACCCCGCTACTGGATCGTCGAGCGGATACTTGAAATGATATCTTCTTATGATCTTGTCACCCCGCGGAAGACTTTGCCATTACGTGTCTGTAGACACACGAATTTCGTCTGACCCAGACCCGACTTACGTGTGCCAACGCGGATGCAAACCCGACGCGCGGACCCGACTTGCACGCACCAGTGCGGACCCAGACCCGATTCGCACCCAGCAAAAGAGGAGCGGACCCCACGCTTAAAGGGGGGCCGGCCCCTACTAGGGTCCGAACCCCATGGGGCCGGCCCTACTAGGACCCGAACCCCATGGGGGGCCGGCCGGCCCTGCAAGGAAAAAGGAAAGAAAGGAAAGAAAAGAAAAGGAAAGAAAAGAAAAGAAAAGAAAGAAAAGGAAATAAATACAAGCATGCGCGGGGGGAGGTTGCGTATGACGTCTGCACACACGCGGATCTGCGTCGATCCCTCGATCCGACGCACAAGAAGAAGCGTCGTATCGCCATCGATTTCGTGTGCGAAATCCAACCATAATTGCCCCGCCAGAAAAGGAAAACAAATAAATGTTATTCCCCTCATCAATGGATGAATAAATCCCGGGTATGAGGGAGATATTAAAGGGATTTAAAATTAAAACTTTCCATATCTCTCTCCCCTCCCCTTTGCCTATAAATAGAGGGGGTAGGGGAAGGTTCAAGAGGTCGAAGACTGAAGACGAAGTGCGGGAGCTCTGCAGAAGAGGAGACGCTTCTTCATCGACCCAAGGCTTCACGAGGCACGGGCAAGCCTGTCCCTTCGGGATCGGCTTAGTCCATTAAAAGCCCTCATCGACGTGAAGACCCTTGCACACGAAGATCAAGACTTCGACTCCGTGCACGAAGAAGAAAGCTCAGAGAAGAAGACCCTTCGACTACGAAGACGCCAGAAGCAAAGGCCGGAGAAGAAGCTCGGAGCGGCATCACCCCGTTGACTCCAACAAATCCTCGACCCCGATCAAGCTCCAAAGCCCGGAGGAGAGGAACGAAGCGTCAGCACCCCGTCGTCTTCGACAAACACCTGCGCCATCCACGAAGAAGAAAGCCTGGAGCAGACCGCCTGAAGCGTCGCTACCCCCGCCGTCTTCATCGACAAAAGTCGACGCTACAACCGTCGCACGAAGACCGTCGCTACCCCCGCTGTCTTCATCAACAAAAGCCGACGCTACAACCGTCGCACGGAGACCGTCGCTACCCCCGCCTTCTTCATCAACAAAAGCCGACGCTACAACCGTCGCACGGAGATCGGTGCTACCCCCACTATCTTCGAAAGCATTCTTCGACTCCGATCACGCCAAGGAAGCCCGGAGAAGAAGAGAAGTCCAGCCGACACCCAAACCGTCGAAGCACCGGAGAAGTAGCCCACGTCGTTCGAAGAAGAAGATCGAGTTGACGTTGAAGCTAAAGCCAACGCAAGAAGCCAAAGCAAAGCCCCAGTAAAGCCCGCGCCAAAGCAACGCAAGTGCCAAAGCCAAGCGACTATACTGGCCACGAGCAAAAGCACCGCACGTTCTAGCCGATACGACGCGAAGTCCGAAAGAACGAAAGCATCGCAAGTCTCTCCCGGCTACATCCAAGCGCAAGCGCTGAAGCAAAGTAAAAGCCAGAGCCACGCCGGAGCCAAGCCAAAGCCAAAAAGCCAAGGCCAAAGCCGACGCTCAAAAGCACGATCGACGCCGTGAACCGACGATCAAGGACGTCGAGGTCAAGCAAGGAGCGAGGAAGACACGAAGACCGAGGAACGAAGCTGAAGACCCCCTAGCCGAGAAAGCGCGAAGCACGGAAGGGACCGAAGAAACAGCGGATATTCCTTAGCCTCTCCAAAACCCTCACCTTGTAAAGACCTCTGTCCTGGGCAATTCCTTCAGAGCTCTCGCACGAACACCACGTGGAGACGCGGATCAAAGGGATCCTCCAGAAGATCTTTCCCACAAATCCCCTGATCAAAACTCGCCGCAACCCGGACTCGCTACACCCGAGCCACCCGGGTCCCGGCCACACTTGTAATCTGGTTTTGCGCAATAAAGCCGACCCGTACCTTTTCCGCGCATACAGATTTCTAGCACGCCCGGTGGGACCTCTTCTCCTTTCATCCGTACGGCTGAAGAAGCTGCTTGAAGTTTGCAATGGCCGGAACAAACAACGATGTATTTGCTCCAAGCCTTTCACCAATCGCCGAGTCTCCTCTACTCCGACACGGTAATCCAGTAAATCCGGAGGGTGATCCTCCCCCGATGGTACGCGTCTACACTCGGCGTACTCGGACTCTTGCGGACGTCTTTGTGCCAGAAGCTACTGCCTAAGATGCTTGCCAAAGCGCCGACGAGGCCCTGGTGCATGAAGAAACGAGCCTCGATCCTGGAGTCTATGTCCAGAAGTTTGGGGAGGACCAGCCCCAGCCCCGAGCCCGTTCGGGTTCTCCAGCGGACGTTGCACCTCCTCTGCAGGGGGCAAACATCAATCATCAGCCAGAAGCAAGTCGGCGTAACTATGTCTCTGATGATGACGATGAGGATGCGAACATGCAACACCGAGACGTTCTCCGTCACCATCCTCCGTCCGCTCTTCATCTCCAAGTCATGCAGATGAGCGAGCATATGGCGCAAATTACTCGGCTGATGGAGGAGAAGGATCGTCACATCAACACTTTGCTCCAAAAGCTAAGCGCAAAGGACGCTGCAGCAGTCGGCCAACCCATCACTTCTCCAGTAGCCGCTCCAGTTCCGTCTTCAACTCCCGCTCCTGCAGAGGCTGTTCCGACGATTCAAGCAGTTACTCCAGTGCTCTCCTCGGCTCCCGTCCCAGTGGAAGTCGTCTCCCCAGCGCCAGCCTCGGTGGCCACACAACCTCCGGCAACAGCAACGATGAATGCTCAGCAAGTCCAAGCGTTGATAGTCGACATGATGCGTTCCCACAGCAGTGGCCTTCCTCCGTTCACGGCGGCATACTCGAAGCCCTACACTGCGAGGATCCAGCAGCTACGCTTCCCAGTCGGATTCTAGCCACTAAAGTTCCAGCACTTCGACGGAAAAGGGAAATCCAAGACAGCACGTCGCCCACTTCATCGAGACCTGCAATAATGTCGGCACATATGGCGACGAGATGGTGAAGCAATTCGTTCGCACCCTCAAAGGCAACGCGTTCGACTGGTACGTTGATCTTCCTCCAGGGACCATCGACAGCTGGGATCAGATAGAGAGGGAGTTCCTCAATCGCTTCTACAGCACTAGACGAACCATCAGCATGACCGAGCTTACTGCAGTCAAGCAAAGGAAGGACGAGCCGGTGATCGACTACATCGACAGAAGGAGGAACCTCGCGCTGAATTCACGAGACCGCTTGTCTGAAGACTCGGCCATCGAGATGTGCACCCAAGGTATGCACTGGGGCCTGATCTACATCCTCAAAGGTATCAAACCTCGGTCTTTCGAAGAACTCGCGACTCGGGCTCACGATATGGAACTCAGCCTAGCAAGCCGCGGGGACTCGAAGAATAAAGACTTCTTGAAGGTGGAGAAGAAGGACAAGCCACCGGCATCGAAACCAAAACAAATCAATGTTGCGGACGTAGCTTCAACCTCCAAGCCGCTCAGGATCGGTGGCAAGCCGGATCAAAAGAAGGGAGCCGCCATACCGCCGCCTCCGTCGCTAAGACAAAGGATGATTCACGAGGAGCTCGAAGCCAAGGAGTACCCCTTCCCAGACTCGGAAGTCTCCTCCATATTCGATCAACTACTGCAAGAGAAGATGATAGAGCTCCCTCCTTCGAAGAGGCCCGAACAGATGCATCGCGTTGACGACCCTCTCTTCTGCAAATACCACCGAGTGGTAAGTTATCCCATCGAAAGATGTTTCGTCTTCAAGGAGAAAATAATGGCGCTCGCAAAGCAAGGAAAGATAGAAATTGACACCGGGGAGGTCGCTACGGCCAACATGACGTCCATCGCCTTCGGCTCCTTCTCGCCGGTACTCATTGCTGCATGACCAAGAACGCCCAAATTGCACATCAACCGTCAAAGGCCGACCACGAAGTCAACTTCCCAGCCGAAAGTCTCGAAGCGACGTCAACTTGCTGAGGAAGAAACGCCACTGCCCTGGGGGCAATCACCGCTCACGCCAGCACCTCTTCCAAGCAATGCTACATCCCAACGAACTCTTCGGAAAAGATACAAGCAAGGAGATCCAGAAGTCGGTCTGCTGGGCCAGCCTTCAGGGAAGTTTGACTATTACGTCCTCTACTCAAGGCCTCCGTCCGTTTCAATCGACGAAATCAAGCCTACCGGCTGGGGATCGGAAGATGAGCCAGTGGAGCTTCAGGAAGAGCAAACCCCTTCCAGTCAAGCCACGTCCCAATGCGCCCTTCGGGAAAGATACGAGCAAGGAGATCCAGAAGTCGGTCTGCTGGGCCAGCCTTCGGGGAAGTTCGACTATTACGTCCTCTATTCAAAGCCTCCATCGGTTTCAGCTGAAGAAATCAAGCTCACCGGCTGGGGATCGGAAGACGAGTCAGTAGAGCCTCCGGAAGAACAAGTGCCTTCAAGGGAACCAGTTGCTGCTACCGATCATCATCTTAGCGGAGGGGAATCCACCGACGAGGAGGCATGGGTCATGCTACCACGGCGACGAAAGCCACGACAAGAAAGGCAACAGAAGCAAGACCGTATGATGAGGAGATTTCCAGAACGCCAAACCTACAAGAAGAAAAGCAAGACTCCAGGAAGGAAGGTGTTCAAAGTGCCGCCAGCAAGCCGAGACGATCTCCTTCAGCAGAGCCTTCCAGAGCCGACAACCTTGCAAGAGTTCTTCCCGGATCACTTCCTCCCAGTTGACCAATACATCAGAGTGTCTTGTTGCATGGTCGGAGTTCATAAGGCGTCGGAAGGAAGGAACGAAAGCGAAACTTCTAAAGAAGGCGACTCCACCGATGAGGAAGACGATTCCGACCAAGGGAGCACTGCCTCTCATGACGAAGCAATCCTGCACTTGCCACTCGTGGAAGCTTTGCATCTCCCGAAGAAGGCTCGTCTGGCAATGGCTGTGGCCTTGGCCGACCCAGACAGCTACAAGAGGAAAAAGAAGGATGACCAGAAGCGCAAAGTCGTGGCCTCGTGTGATGCGACGATAACCTTTTCGGATGAGGACTTACAACTCGGGATACGGTTGCATAACCGGCCTGTCTACGTTTCGGGATACATCAAGGAAAAGCCAGTGAATCAAATCCTGTTGGACTGTAGCTCCGCCGTCAACATCATGCCTATCCAGACAATGCGGCAACTTGGCATCACCAATGACCAGCTCTCGCCAAGTCAGTTGGTCATTCAAGGGTTCAACCAGGGCGGACAGTCCACCATCGGAATCATCCGTTTGAAGCTTTCCATCGGCCCGCTAGATACAACGGTCCTCTTCTACATCATCGATTGCCAGACGTCATATCGCCTCCTGTTAGGAAGACCATGGCTGCACGAGAATGGCATCGTGGTATCCACCTGGCACCAGTGCCTCAAGTACTACGAAGAAGGCGTGGAGAGGTGCATAGTTGCGGACGACAAGCCATTCAACGAGGCCGAGGCACACTTGGCCGACGCTAAGTTCTACCAAGCGAAGGGCCTAGTCGCGGAAGTTCTTCCAGCTAAAGCCCCTCGAGTCCAAAAAATTGAAGAAGTGAAGCAGGATAAGACTCCTCTTCCCGCAAATCCAGTATGACCTTCCGACAAAGCAAGACTTGAGGTCCAAGAAGCACCAAAATTTAGACAAAGGATGCGCACCAGCCCCGAGTCAAGAGCCGTGCAACATACCCCGTTGCCCGCCCAAGCGATGCCAGTCCTGCGTCTCGCGCCTCAGTGGCTCCGTAAATCCGAGCGATCGCCTTCTACTCCGACAAGGAAGCTGGCCCCGTCATTATCACAGGCCAATGCATCACCCTACAAGAAATGACGTTGCCATTATCGAGTCTGACGCGAGCTCCGAACCCGAGCAGGCCTACCGAATCAGTCGACCCCAATCAGCTTGCATTCAAGCCGAAAGGAAATTGGGGGCAAAATGCTACTAAGTTGCTGTTCAAAGCCGGTTACGACAGAGAAAGCGCCATGGGCACACTTCCCCCAGCAGCAACTCCATATGGGATGACGAGAACTCAAGCTCGGTTGTTTCAAAACGGTGAACAAATTCTCCCGAATCGCCGAGGCATCGGCTCCAGTCAAGCTCCGTTGGTCATTAGAACCGCAGCGAAGAAGACCTTCACCTCCAACTACATCGGGACGAAGATGGTAGACGAACTAGTTGAAGGATCGACAATCTTCGATGCACGCTCTGCTTACGAAAGCCGTCCCAACAGTAGAAGAAGTCGACGATGAGCTCGATGCCAAGCCTTGCTCTAGAAGTAAATCAGAGGTGGTAGAAACCAGGCGAATCTAAAGCGTACATCCATTTTCGAAAGGCTCAGGCCAGTTAAGCAATCAAAGAAGAAGTCAGTGTTCGATCGTCTGGGAATGCCAATCGAGGACTTCGTCTCAACACCCACCCACCCACCCACCCACCCATGGCGGCCGTCAATCATATCTCCATTACGAATCCCGACAACGGTGATACTTCTACTTCGGACGACGAGTTGCCTGACGCCCCGCCAGTCCTCGAAGAAGGGGGGCAGTCCACCGTTGATGACTTGAAGGAAATCAACTTGGGCACAGAGAAGGAGCCTCGGCCTACATTCGTCAGCACACTCTTGACCCCTGAGGAAGAAGCCGCATACATCAAACTGCTTAAAGAATACAGAGACGTCTTCGCATGGTCCTACAAGGAGATGCCAGGCCTCGATCCCAAAATCACAGTACACCAGCTCAGCGTCAAACACGGAGCCAGCGCCATCAAGCAAGGACAAAGACGCTACCGGCCAGAACTGGTACCCCAAATAGAAGGCGAAGTCAACAAGTTGATCGAAGCCGGCTTCATTCGAGAGGTCAAGTACCCGACATGGATCTCTAGCGTCGTCCCAGTCAAAAAGAAGAACGGCCAGATCCGAGTGTGCATGGACTTCAGAGACTTGAACAACGCATGTCCAAAGGATGACTTCCCCTTGCCAATCACGGAGCTAATGGTGGACGCGACGACAGGTCACGAGGTGCTAACTTTCATGGACGGATCATCGGGCTACAATCAGACTCGGATGGCACCCAAGGAAAAGGAGCTCACGGTATTCCGCACACCGAAAGGAATCTACTGCTACAAAGTTATGCCGTTCGGCTTGAAGAACGCAAGAGCCACCTACCAGCGAGCTATGCAGAAAATCTTCGACGACATTCTTCACCAAAATGTGGAGTGTTATGTCGACGACCTCGTGGTGAAATTTAAGAAGAAGTCGGCACATCTACAAGATCTCGAGCTAATCTTCAAACGGCTTCGAAGGTACCAACTCCGCATGAATCCACTCAAGTGCGCGTTCGGGGTCTCCTCAGGCAAGTTCCTCGGCTTCGTCGTCCGACATCATGGCATTGAGATAGATCAGTCCAAAATTGATGCTATCATCAATATGCCCGCACCAAAGACAGTGCGAGACCTCAGAGGCCTCCAAGGGCACTTGGCGTATATCCGAAGATTCATCGCCAACCGGCCAGAAGGTGCCAGCCTTTTAGTCGCCTCATGAAGAAAGGAGCGTCGTTCAAATGGGATGAAGCTTGCCAAGAGGCACTCCAAAACATCAAAGCATATCTACTGAAGCCACCAGTTCTATCATCACCAGTTCAAGGAAGACCGCTCATCCTCTACATTGCTGCCCAGGAGCAATCCTTGGGGGCACTCCTGGCTCAGAACAATGAACTTGGCATGGAGACAGCTTGCTACTACTTGAGTCGCACTCTCGTCGGCGTAGAGCTGAATTACTCCCCAATCGAGAAGGTCTGCTTAGCGCTCATCTTCGCCACAAAAAAGCTGCGACATTATATGCTGGCTCACACCATCAGACTCGTCTCGAAGGCTGACCCCCTCAAGTACATCATATCAAGACCAGTGCTTTCCGGACATCTGGCCAAGTGGGCCCTGCTGCTACTTGAATTTGATATCACCTTCGTACCACAGAAAGCGGTTAAAGGGCAGGCCCTCGCGAACTTCCTCGCAGAATACCCTCTCCCGGCGGAATGGGAGTTGTCAGAAGATCTCCCAGATGAAGAAGTGTTCTCCGTCGACGTCGCCCTATCCTGGAAAATGTTCTTCGACGGCGCAGCAAGGCAAGACATAGCGGGAGCCGGAGTCATCTTCGTCACTCCGGACAACGAAATACTTCCCTTCTCATTCCTACTGTCGGAATCATGTTCCAACAACGTGGCAGAATATCAAGCCTTGCTCATCGGTCTCGAGCTGGCTGACGAAATGAAGCTTCAAGGACTAGAGATTTTTGGAGACTCCCAACTCGTGATCCAGCAAGTCCTGGGGGCATACGAAGTCAACAAAGAAGACCTGGTACCATTGCGTACGCGGGCTGTGGAGCTCCTCGGTAAACTCAAGGCTGCTTCCATTCAGCACGTCTCCAGGAACCTCAACCAGCAAGCTGACGCACTCGTAAATCTGGCGGTTACACTCCCATTTCCAGATGAACGTTCGCTCGCCGTCCCCGTCTGCAGAAGATTCGTGATTACCGAAGAAGAAGGTCTGCTCGAAATCCCAGTTCAAGCCAACACGGTGCACGTCCTCGAAATTAAAGAACAAGACTGGAGGTAGCCTTTTGTGGAATATCTCGTTCATGGTAAACTCCCCGAAGATCCGAAGCGCAAAGGTGACATCCATCGACGATCTCTAAGGTTCTACCACTTCAACGGCGAGCTGTACCGTCGAAGCTACGATGGCACACTCTTGAGGTGCCTCGCGAAAGAAGAAGTAGAAGCCGCACTGGAAGAAGTACACGCTGGAATCTGTGGATCGCACCAGTACGGTCTGAAACTTCACTTTCGCGTCAGGAGGATGGGATACTACTGGCCTACCATGATCAAGGACAGCTTGAAGTACGCGAGGAGATGTCAAGCTTGCCAGATGCACGGGGACTATATCCGTCAACCTCCGGAGCCTTTGCACCCAACAATCGTGTCTTGGCCCTTCGACGGGTGGGGACTCGATATCGTCGGTCCCCTGCCCAAGTCATCCAAGCAACATCTCTATATTTTGGCGGCAACGGACTACTTCTCCAAGTGGGCTGAAGCAACGCCTCTGTGGGAAGTTACAAAGCACTCCGTTATCAGCTTTATCCAGAATGACATCATCTTCCGCTATGGAGTCCCCCGCTATATCGTAACAGATAACGGAAAGCAGTTCAAGAATGCTGCCGTCAGCCAGTTCTGCGCATTGTACAACATTAAGCAGAATTGTTCGACGATGTACAACGCTCCGGCCAACGGGCTGGCAGAAGCCTTCAACAAGACCCTGTGCAAGCTGTTGGAGAAAACCGTCTCGAAGACAAAGAAAGATTGGCATGAACGCATGGGCGAAGCACTATGGGCTTACCGGACATCCTTCCGCACGCCAACGCAAGCAACACCATACTCCCTCGTCTATGGTGTAGAAGTTGTTCTTCCACTCGAGCTCCAGATCCTATCGCTCAGGATAGCAGTCCAGGAAGGCCTCACCAGCGACGACAACGCCCAGCTCCGCCTGGCAGAATTGGAAGCATTAGACGAAAGACGCCTCGAAGCTCAACAACGTCTGGAGTGTTACCAGGCCAGGCTCTCTCGCGCTTTCAACAAGAAGATCCGTCCTTGATCATTCCAGATAGGGGAACTGGTGCTGGCAGTCAAACGCCCCATCATCCTCTCGCATCGAGGAGGGAAGAAATTTGATGCCAAATGGGATGGCCCGCACTCCGTCAAGGAAGTCTACTCCAACGGCGCCTATCTCCTCACTACGCCAGAGGGGCTGACACTCGGCCCTATCAACGGCAAGTACCTCAAAAGGTACTATGCCTAAAGCAAGACCACACCCCTTGCGCAAAAAAAAAAAAAAAAAAAAAAAGAACTACGTGCGACTTGATCCCCCTTAGGGGGGTACGTAGGCAGCCTGAGAAGTTACTTCAGGTTCAGTCCGACCAAAAGAAAAAGTCAACAATGGTCCATGCAAAAGATGTGGCAAAACAAGGCGATATTATTAGATAATGAAGAAAAGGCGATACATGGCATAGGTTCCGAAAATAAAGCTACAATAAAAAACAACCAGACAAGGAGCAACTAAAAGAAGGTGTCCAAAGATCGAAGTCGGCGTAGTAACTCCTCTCTAGTCGCCTCCACTCGTTGAAGTTCCTCGGGACGAGTGGCCAGAAGCTCACGACGGGTCGCCAAGTCCGACTGCTGCTTCAAGTAACTCGCCTTCAAAGCACTCTCCGCAGCCTCAGCTCGCTCCAGACGAGACTCTGCCTTTCGGAGCGAGGCGCGCACAGACTCTATCTTCCTTTGAGCCTTCGACAGGCTGGAAGTGGCCTCCGTAAGTTGGTGCTCTGACTGACACAAACTCGCCTCTGCGGCCTCCAACTCAGAAGGGGAGCTCCCCTCTAGTAAAGCTCGTCGGGAGCGATAGGCCTCGCTATCGGTCACGAGCAGGTTCATCTGAGCGACGAAAGAAGAGCTGTCGACTTTGAATTCCTCCAGGCTCGCGTAAAACTCTGCACCGTCCGTCGACCACCAATCCTGGAGGGCGCCAAAGCCAGCATCTTGGAAAGGCTCCAACGTTGACTTGATATACTGCCGGCAGCTCGCAAGAAGGAACTCTGAAACTCTGCTCCTCGGCCTTAAACTCGGGCGAGGTGCCTCGGAGTAGGTAGGCAAGACCTTCCCTCCCGTTGCAGCCGCAACAGGATCCATCTGCGCCAACGAGGGTGGCAGAACTGGAGAAACCGCCGCTACCGCAGCAACAACTGTATCCTCCAACGGGCACGAGGGTACATCAATCGGGGAATACCGCTTGTCGACGCTCGAAACTTCAGCCTCCTCATGGAAAGACAAAGCGTCAATATCGATGTCGTCCAGATCGATATCGCCCCCAGGAAAGTTCTCCCCACAAAGCTTGAGGAGATCCAGATCATCTGGAGGGATATCCAGCCCACATGCCCCAGGCACTTCCTGCGCGGTGCCAGTAGACGAATGCCCGAGAGACACCTTCGGAGAGTTCGCCCCGCGCTCTACCACTATGACGAAATCTGTTCAAAAGAAAATATACTGCTCAGTACGATGGAACTTCCCGAGCATAGAAAGGAAATGAAATAAAGAGAACTCTATACCTGCGAGGTCGGACGAAGCAACCCTAAATGGAGGGGTCACCTCATCTTTCAAAAGTCCAGGCTCCTCGGTATTCTCCACCGGACAAGGGACCCTTGGAACCATCCCGCGAGGAATGCAAACCTTTCTTCTTTTGGGGGGAACACCCTCAACAGCGGCCTTCGAGAAACAGGATGCCCCGGGGGCACTAGTAAGCTCGACGTCTAACACCGGAGCTGAAGAAGGGACATGACGAGCACTGGAAAGACGGCTACAGCTCCTCTGCGCCCTCTTAAGCCCCAGTCGGAGGCGGCGGTCCTCCACTCCCGCAGAATGGTTAAAGCAAAAATTTCTAAACTCGCTGCTCGCCAAGACATCGACCGGGAGACTCGCGAGCAAAGGGAAAACTCGCCCTTCAATCCACTTGCAGTACTCTGGAGTGGCGGCGTCCCGAAACCCGGATTTAGTCCCAGGGAAGAAGCTGCTGCCAGTCAATCGAGCGTAGAGAGAAGCCCAGAGGCGGTAACCCTCCTACGGACTGATGCGCCCCTGCAGCTGCTGAGGCATACTAGGAACTTCTTGTCGAAATCCCTACTGGCGAGCAAAGCGGTGAGGGGAGTACTGCTCCACCTCCACTAGGTCCCCCTTTCGCCAAACCAAGTAGCCAGGGCGGCAACTGACCATGTTCCAGTATAGGTTGTCCGGGAGCTCCTCATTGTCATAAACAGTCGACCTCTCCAAAGGCAGTACCGAATGCTCTTACAGAAATTCAAAATCGGCGCTTCCCATCTTCCTCAAAAGGGTGCGAGCACACTCCCTCGGGCGCTCCCAACTGATAAAGGCATTTAAAATCCCCCCTATCCCGGGCAGGAACGACAGGTCGGCTGGATGCCCGCGTCTGGCGAAAATCCCCTTTGGAAAATGCAGAGCCATCCAGCCATACAAGTAATGCAAGGGTCCGAACGCAGCAGACCGGCCAAGCTCCTCCTTGGCCTTATCCGAGCTAGACAGGTCCCAGTAAGTCCCGCTGAGACCCCCGTACAAGGCGCATAATATGGCCGGGGCTAGATTGAAAAGCTCGCCCCTCGCCATCCTGGAAGCTGCAAGGAAGGTCCCCGGATGGATAACCTCGCCAGAACAGGGAAGCACGAACCGACAAAGGAAGATAACCAGCCCGGCGGCTCGGTAAACCGCTCTCCACTCCTCGCTGTCATGCCTCAAGCCGAGGATTTCCCAGGGACACTACTTCCCTTCCATCGAGTGCTTCTCCCGAGCCAACGAATCAATGGGCCTCACGAAAGAACGAAGCGGAGGCCTTTTCATTTGAGCGATCTTCCACATCGGGTGGGCCGAAGGTGCCGGTGACCTATACTCGCCTCTGAACCAAAAGTCGACCCAAGAAGAAGGACGCACTCGATCTGACTGATCCTGCGCCGCGATGATAGCATATGCCTTGAACAGAAGAAGGCAGGAACTCAGAGCGAAGCTGCTATCCAACAGATCCTTCAAAGCTGGCACCTCCTCCTGGTAGTAATTCCGCACTTCGGGGCACCCGGAGACGATGTGGACGTCGCGAAGTGAGATCCCTATCTCCCCCGCTCCAGTAAGGAAAGTATTGATGGCCGGACACCAGAGCTCACAAAGTGCGCGATACATCCCCTCAGGACGGCTGTATTCTCGACGAGCCGGCGCCAGAAACTTGGCTAATAAATTCATCTCGGGTTCTGCGCCAAATACCTCGTAGAGCTCGCGCATCCATTCACGAAAACCATAAAGGTATTGGACGTCTCCCCGAGGCCAAGAATCGGTACCCTATCGGGTCAGTCGGGCGCATATCTTCGAGGCAACAATCGGCGTAGGCACAAAATCTTCATCACAATGGTGGAATGGAGTACTCAAACTCGGTCGGAGAAGCTTCATGGAAATCCCTTCGTCAGTGTAGATCTTCTCGCTCAGTTTCGGCATCCCACAAGTCGCATCTGCGACTCCATCTTCCGTAATGCGCTCGTGGACAAAGACACGGAGCAATGACAGAAGGTCTTCCCGCCTCGAATTGCGATAACGGTATACCCGAGTATAGGGGAAGCGAAGGCACCTCCTCCCATCGAAGAGGTTCTCAGCTATCCACCCCGGAGAAGTCAAACTCTCAAAGACGCGAGCCCTGGAGAACCATGAAGGGAAGCAAGTCAAGACAAGGGCGTATCAAAAAAAAAAAGGGGGCCCACACCCCCCTGTCAGGAGGACCGCCCGACTCAAGGTCACGCCACCATTTACGCTCGAGCCTTCGCACTGCGCTCCCGCGGGTCCGCACACCACCCGCGCTGACCCAACTTCGCCGACACAATCGTGCCGGCCCAACTGCGCCGACGCCACCCGTGTCGACCCGACCACGCCAGTGCCATCCAGTCAGGGCCGCAGTCACCTGCGTACCCGGCCGCCGCACGGTGCTGTGTCACTCGCCAGTCAACCCGCACTTGCGTCGCAGTCCGTGCGCCACGAGCCGACGCTGCTGCCATCGGCGCCTTCGGAGACCAGGAAAAAAAAAAAGAAGAGAAAGAAAAGTGCAGAAAAAAAAAAGGATCAGCAAGGGGGGGCCTCTCCCCCAATCAATGCCCGACAGCCAAGAAGAAGGGGGGGGGGGGGGGACCGCAGCACCCCCCTCCTCCGATCCGGTCGGGGCCGAGCCCAACCCCGTCGCCGACACAACCGGGGGGGGGGGGGGGGGGGGGCAACTCGGGGCCGCCACCGCCCCCTTCTCCGACCCGTTCGGGGCCGAGCCCGACCCGGCTGCCGCCTCCTTCGGGCCCCGCAGCCGCCGCCGCAACCCCGCGCGTGCTCAGCCTGACCCGGCCGCCGCGACCTCCGCGCCCGCACCCGGCCGCCGCGCACCCCGCGCGCCGCCGCCGCCCGCGCGCCGCCGCCGCCTGCGCACCACCGCACCGCAGCCCCGCGCGTCGGCCCCGTTGCTGCTTCTACGGGCCAGAGCCGAAGAAGAAGAAGAAAGAAAAAAAAGAGAAAAAGAAAGAAAAGAAAAAGAAAAAAAAAGAGAAGAAGAAAGAAAAAGAAAAAGAAAAAGGAAAAGAAAAGAAAGAAAAAGAAGAAGAAGAAGAAGGAGAAAGAGAGAGGCGGCGAAGGCGATCCGCACCTCAGCCGCGCTACTCCATCCTCCCCGCCTCGATCCTCGCCGCATCGTCGCTTCGAGCCCGCCTTCGCAACGACCTCCAAACCGCGCACCATCGCCGCCGACGAAAGAGGCGACACCGGGAAGACGGAGCAAGTCGCGTGCAACCCCAGGCAGCTCTCTTCCGACGGCGGTCTCCAGAAGCCGGCAGAACCTTCGCAAAGAAGCACAATGGCGGATGAAGGGGGTAGGGGTCCTTAAATAGACCCCCAACCCCGCCCACAAAATGAATCAAGGACAAGCGCTCTACGATTCCTACGTGTCCAAACCCTACACGTTCTCACCAACGCACTCGTCCTTGAGGGGGCATTTGTAGACACACGAATTTCGTCTGACCCGGACCCGACTTATGTGTGCCAACGCGGATGCAAACCCGACTTGCACGCACCAGTGCGGACCCGGACCCGATTCGCACCCAGCAAAAGAGGAGCGGACCCCACGCTTAAAGGGGGGCCAGCCCCTACTAGGGTCCGAACCCCATGGGGCCGGCCCTACTAGGACCCGAACCCCATGGGGGGCCGGCCGGCCCTGCAAGGAAAAAGAAAAGAAAGGAAAGAAAAGAAAAGGAAAGAAAAGAAAAGGAAAGAAAAGAAAAGAAAAGAAAGAAAATGAAATAAATACCGCCATGCGCGGGGGGAGGTTGCGTATGACGTCTGCACACAAGCGAATCTGCGCCGATCCCTCGATCCGACGCACAAGAAGAAGCGCCGTATCGCCATCGATTTCGTGTACGAAATCCAGCCATAATTGCCCCGCCAGAAAAGGAAAATAAATAAATGTTATTCCCCTCATCAATGGATGAATAAATCCTGGGTAATTATAAGGGTGATATTAAAGGGATTTAAAATTAAAACTTCCCATATCTCTCTCCCCTCCCCTTTGCCTATAAATAGAGGGGGTAGGGGAAGGTTCAAGAGGTCGAAGACTGAAGACGAAGTGCGGGAGCTCTGCAGAAGAGGAGACGCTTCTTCATCGACCCAAGGCTTCACGAGGCACGGGCAAGCCTGTCCCTTCGGGATCGGCTTAGTCCATTAAAAACCCTCATCGACGTGAAGACCCTTGCACACGAAGATCAAGACTTTGACTCCGTGCACGAAGAAGAAAGCTCGGAGAAGAAGACCCTTCGACTCCGAAGACGCCAGAAGCAAAGGCCGAAGAAGAAGCTCGAAGCGGCATCACCCCGTCGACTCCAACAAATCCTCGACCCCGATCAAGCTCCAAAGCCCGGAGGAGAGGAACGAAGCGTCAGCACCTCGTCGTCTTCGACAAACACCTGCGCCATCCACGAAGAAGAAAGCCTGGAGCAGACCGCCTAAAGCGTCGCTACCCCCGCCGTCTTCATCGACAAAAGTCGACGCTACAACCGTCGCACGAAGACCGTCGCTACCCCCGCTGTCTTCATCAACAAATAGCCGACGCTACAACCGTCGCACGGAGACCGTCGCTACCCCCGCTGTCTTCATCAACAAAAGTCGATGCTACAACCGTCGCATGGAGATCGGTGCTACCCCCACTATCTTCGAAAGCATTCTTCGACTCCGATCACGCCAAGAAAGCCCGGAGAAGAAGAGAAGTCCAGCCGACACCCAAACCGTCGAAGCACCGGAGAAGTAGCCCATGTCGTTCGAAGAAGAAGACCGAGTTGACGCTGAATCTAAAGCTAACGCAAGAAGCCAAAGCAAAGCCCCAGTAAAGCCTGCGCCAAAGCAACGCAAGTGCTAAAGCCAAGCGACTACACCGGCCACGAGCAAAAGCACCGCACGTTCTAGCCGATACGACGCGAAGTCCGGAAGAACAAAAGCATCGCAAGTCTCTCCCGGCTACGTCCAAGCGCAAGCGCCGAAGCAAAGCAAAAGCCAGAGCCACGCCGGAGCCAAGCCAAAGCCAAAAAGCCAAGGCCAACGCCGACGCTCAAAAGCACGATCGACGCCGCGAACCGACGATCAAGGACGTCGAGGTCAAGCAAGGAGCGAGGAAGACACGAAGACCGAGGAACGAAGCTGAAGACCCCCTAGCCGAGAAAGCGCGAAGCACGGAAGGGACCGAAGAAACAGCGGATATTCCTTAGCCTCTCCAAAACCCTCACCTTGTAAAGACCTCTGTCCTGGGCAATTCCTTCAGAGCTCTCGCACGAACACCACGTGGAGACGCGGATCAAAGGGATCCTCCAGAAGATCTTTCCCACAAATCCCCTGATCAAAACTCGCCGCAACCCGGACTCGCTACACCCGAGCCACCCGGGTCCCGGCCACACTTGTAATCTGGTTTTGCGCAATAAAGCTGACCCGTACCTTTTCCGCGCATACAGTGTCAGCCAAATCTGCCATATAGTAGCCAAAGCTAGGATATCCCAAGCCCGCCTGAGCGAGCCGCAAACTCGCTTGCTACGTAATTTGGTTCACAATGAGAACAATGATGCAACACGACCGTGGACCCCTGCAGTCACGCGCACCCGTCCACACGTTGTTGTTGCTTTGTGGACGATGCAGCAACATATGGTTGGTGGATTCTCTGGTTCCAAAGTTGCAACATGGGCATGACGTGTCAGTCACACCTAGATGATATTGCCGCTGGAGCTGAACCTGAGTGAGAATTCCGTCCTTCAAAGCAATCCAGGTGAAGATGCGAACTTTCAGTGGTGCCCTCGCATGCCAACGATGCCCAGTCACCAGACAAATCAGGCCTCCACTATAGTGTCCCGATCACTTGAGACTTAGATCGGCTGAAGGATGGCATACAACTCCTCCAGTAACAACGTCAGGTGCAGTGGGACCACCCGATGAAAAGAGTTATGCCAACCTCTGGTCAACCTCTGTTGTCTCCATTGTAGCTGCACTATAACCTGTGGATCCCATACCAACTCGAATATATCTCCAAACAATGTACTTGTGGATGCTGGAAAATCATTAGACATGTGGCATCACCTTAACCCCTAAGTGAAAGAGGAACACCTTTTTAAGCAGGCCAAGGGTGATGAAGGTACTTCCCTAAGTGAAAGAGGAACACCTTCTCGAGCAGGCCAAGGGTGATGAAATTACTTCTTCCTGTGCGGAATATGAATACAGACTAGCTCAAGATAAGGTCTTCAAAGCCTCGGTGTCTGAGGGAGGAGGGTGTCGAACGCATCCTAGGGCATGTAAAGCTCGCCAGAGTATTCTAAGTAGCGAGGGTGGAACCTCGACAACATTTTTGTGCTCAGTGATATCCACCCAGCCTCAGCGACCGAGGGTAAGGCTCGTTTAGTCACCTGGCTAGCGAGCCCCCCCTGTGAACTTTAGAAGGTGGAGGCTAATTGGCCTGGAATCAAGTAGTATCATCATATAAATAAAAAGCACAATACCTACAAATCAAGTCATTGCCAATGCATCACAAATTGCCCGTAACTTATCACCCAAAAGTGCATCACAACCGACACCCCGCTACTGGATCGTCGAGCAGATACTTGAAATGATATCTTCTTATGATCTTGTCACCCCGCGGAAGACTTTGCCATTACGTGTCAGCCAAATCTGCCATATAGTAGCCAAAGCTAGGATATCCCAAGCCCGCCTGAGCGAGCCGCAAACTCGCTTGCTACGTAATTTGGTTCACAATGAGAACAATGATGCAACACGACCGTGGACCCCTGCAGTAACACGCACCCATCCACACATTGTTGTTGCTTTTGTGGACGATGCAACAACATTTGGTTGGGGCGTCAGTCACACCTGGATGATATCGCCGCTGGAGCTAAACTTGAGTGAGAATTCCGTCCTTCAAAGCAATCCAGGTGAAGATGCGAATTTTCAGTAGTGGCCTCGCATGCCAAGGATACCCAGTCACCAGACAAATCAGGCCTCCACTATAGTGTCCCGACCACTTGAGACCTAGATCGGCTGAAGGATAGTATACAACTCCTCCAGTAACAGCGTCAAGTGAAGTGGGACCACCCGACGAAAAGAGATATGCCAACCTCCGGTCGCCCCCTGTTGTCTCCATTGTACCTGCACTATAACCCATGGATACCATACCAACTTGAACATATCTCCAAAACAATGTACTTGTGGATGCTGGAAAATCGTCAGACATGTGACATCACCTTAACTCCTAAGTGAAAGAGGAACACCTTCTTAAGCAGGCCAAGGGTGACGAAGGTACTTCCCTAAGTGAAAGAGAAACACCTTCTTAAAGCAGGCCAATGGTGATGAAATTACTTCTTCCTGTGCGGAATATGAATACAGACTAGCTCAAGATAAGGTTTTCAGAGCCTCAGTGTCCGAGGGAGGAGGGTGTCGAACGCATCCTAGGGCATGTAAAGCTCGCCAGAGTATTCTAAGTAGCGAGGGTGGAACCTCGGCAACGTTGTTTTGCTTAGTATCCTTGGAGCCTCAACATCTGAGGGTAAGGCTCATTTAGTCACCTGGCTAGCGGGCCCCCCCTTGTGAACTTTAGAAGGTGGAGGCTAATTGGCATGGAATCAAGTAGTATCATCGTAGGGTAATGCCTAGAACGTGGGCTCTTGGAGACACCTCAGTTAAAACGGTTATGTAAGTGGGCACGACTGCAAGGTAATGATCGTCATTTCTTTCCACATCAGCTGTGATAGCTGTAAATGGTTGTGATTAATTGCTTGGTCGAGATATCTATAAATAGAGTTCTCCAGATGAGGTACACTCTCAAACCCCTAGAATGTTTTCCAAAGTTTTCCAGGTGTGGAGAGTGATCACTAACTATTCAAGCATGTTTGGTAATCCAGTGCCGAACACACTGGGCATTATTTGTCAGATAATTGAGAAATATTGTCCAATACATTTGACACTAGATTACCGAACACGGTTGGCGATGGGGAGGAGAAGGGGAGGCGATGACAACTCCTACGATAGAAAAAAAGAAGGGAGGAAGGGGAAGCGACAATGGCTCCGACGAGGAGGAGAGGTGGTGGTGGTGGCTCTGATGTTGGGGATGGAGGAGAGGCGGTGGCGGCTCCGAAGGCGGGAAAGGAGGAGGGACAAGTGGGTATGAAGAGAGGGGATATATTTGTCAAAAAATAAAAGGAGAAAATAAGATAGCCGGAAACGAGTATGGCACTATAGCCATCAATTTTGCCACTTTTAACGGTCAAGTAAGGGATTGGGAGTAAAGTCAAATTTTTAGAAAATGAGGGTGTAACTCAAATTTCAACATAAAAGTCGGGGTATAAGTAAAAAAACCACTTCCAACAACGCAGATAAGCCAGGGTAAGCATTAGGGCTGTCAACTAGCCGAGCTAGGGCAGAGTCTAGGTAATCCCAGGCTCATGCAACCCTGGCCCTTAAGTGCCTAAAAACCTTCAGCCCTAGCCCGGCCTTTTAAGGGTCCGGACCTAGGCCTATATGGGTAGCTCTACTTTGACCCGTGTGGTCTCTGTTCATCCTTTAGATTCCTACATTTAGTCACTTCAGTCTTACATGTTCATCTTTTAAGAGAAATGATAAAATGCGGTGTGTGATGTGTGCAGCTTGACACCGTAGCCGTCTGATACATCCGCGCATCAGATGGCTACGATGTCGCGCCGCACGCACCACACACCGCATCCTAACAGTCCTCCATCTTTTGATACTTATATGTTGGTTAGATCCCCAAAACACAATGTTTCTAAGTGGGGTGACAATGACTTGGTTCTTATTATATCCATATTAGAAAGTGTCACCATCTTCCATTTAAAGATAATTATTATGTGAGGCCATCCACTCCTTGTGTTTACTCCAATATCTTGGAGAAGATGAGTAACCTATCGATTCACTACAGCCACATGTTTTTTCCCCCTGAAAATTTTGACTTCACAAGCTATTCTAAATTTGTGGTTTATTAACTCTTGCTTCCCTTTGTCAAATCAGAGGGGAAAAATGCTTGGTAGCTAACTCATTTGCCAACAGGATGGGCCGGGCCAGAAAACGCTAAACTTGGCCCGACACTTTGGTATATAAATATCAGGCCGGGCTTTGGAAGGGCTTTAATGAGTCGGGTTTTTGACGGGCTTTTATGGGTCAGACCGGGCAGTGCCGGGTGCCATTCTAAGAGAGCCTAATTGTCAGGCCTAGTAAACATGATGAGGGGATGAGAAATTAGGGATAAGGTTTTTCCCAGAATGGCCCCCAACTATGTTGTATTGCTGGAAATAGACCCAGTTGCTTTTTGCATTACTTTTCTTACCATTTTTTTTTATTTCGGACTAAAGTACCCCCGAGGCTTATAAAAGGCTTCACTTCCAATTTCAAAAAGATTTGACTCTGTTTCATCAATGATCTATCTCCCCTTTCGATTGATGACGTTTTAGGAAGAGACACGTGGTGCATCCAATTTCAATAGCCACGACCACCACCCCCATCAGCCACTGGTTGCCCGTAGCCGTCGTCGTCGGCCACCATCCCCACCGACCACCGGTTGCTTGCCACCCGCCGTCATCATCGGCCACCACTCGCGGTGGTCGATGGAGCAGCGAGGGTGGTGGCCAGCGACGATGGCGGTGGGTGGTGGCCAATGCATGGGGCGTTAGCCATGCTGAACTTGCCTGTGGCTCTCATTTCCATCTCCCATTTCACTGCAGTGTACCGTAGAATGCGCTGATGCATTTTATTATGTTGCCACAGTAGAATGTATCGGCGCATCAGTGAAATGCTATGGCGCACATGGGTTGGCGCATCAGTGAAATACTTCGGATCATTTCATTGATGTATTTGTGCGCCGGCGCATTTTACTGATGTATCGATGCATCATGTGCACCGATGCATTTCACTGATACGTCGGCGTATTATGTGCGCTGGTGCATTTCAATGGCTACAATTGGACCATGGGATGAACTCTATGGGGATGCCACCACCACCTGCCGTCGCTGTGTTGTGCCGAACTTACCTCCAAATCTTATTTCCATCTCTCATTTCTTCCCTCTTGCTTACTATTTTTATATTACATCCATCCAATCTTCCATTACAAGTTACTGATGGTCCAGACTTCATTTTTTGCTCAACTCTAAACAGTCTCATAGAGGATCACCCGAGGATCACAATGCCTCCGAAATCAATGAATTCCGATGAGAAACAAATAAGACACACTATGCCGAACTTGCCTTTGGCTCTCATTTTTATCTTCCATTTTACTTGTTTGTCGCAGTAGAATGCACCGGAGCATTTCAGCTGCACTTGCAGCTCCAAAATCAGCAGAAGTTGAAAGCACTATCTCCCTTTTATTTTGCTGTACCAAACCTTCAGATCTAGCCCCAGAGCTATCCTCTTCAAGCACAACATCAGCAAACACTGCATATCTAGAACTAGATGGCGTGACAGATGGCATAGTAGACTCATTTGGCGTGGCGATGATCTACCTATCTGAGCACCGAGCTTGGTGTATGGTCACCACAAGGAAAGTTGTAATCTGTGGAGGGCTACGAGATTGTGGTCTCCCTTATCGCATGTTTATTTCCGCGAAGTTTTCAACAATTGATATCAGAGCTCCAGGTTCCGGTCCAGGAACAGGTGGTAGCTGTGCGACGTAAAGGGAGAGCAGTCGAGGCCATAGATCAGGTGGCCTCCCTCATGAACTGAGAGGGAATTGCTAGGTTTTGACAGCCCATGAGGATCAGCCAATTACCCAAACCCATGGAAGAGATAAGCTTTGGCTCGGTTTGGGTGGATAGAGGTGGGTTGGCTAGATAAAGGTTTGTCAAGTTGGTTTGGATGGGGGTTTGAAGGGATAGAGCTGCACGTGAAGTTTGTGCATGGGAAGCCAATCTCGTATGGGATTGGGACTCCCATGCACACACACGCTCAACTTTATATCATTTTTTTGGTCTATAAAAGGGGTTTCCCCTCCCCATCTTGGCAACTGGCCGGATCTCTTTGAGCTGAAGAGAGATCTCGCGAACAACTCATCCCCTAAGGGTTGCGGGAAGATCCTATGCAAAGCAAGGAGAGGAGGAGCCAAGGTGAGGTGTTGCTCGGGGGGAGGTCGCGAGTTCGGGCGCCTCCCCCCCGAGCGGTTTGGTTGCTGTGATTAGCGCTGCCCAGGGCGCCACTGCGGGTGCCCAGTGCGAGAGGCATACGTCCTAGAGCCGACTCGCAGGAAGCAACAGTGCTGGCGCCCTAGGCATGACTGTGGGGACCCAGGGCGAAGGGCAGGCTGGAGGTCCAGGGAGAGGCACGGTACAATGTTTTCTCTCCCTGGGTTGTTCGGGTCTTTGAAGGAGGCTTCGAGGGGGAGGTTGCGGTCGAGCACCTCCTCCCTCTGAGAGGTTCGAGACACCGGAGGTGAGACCGGGAGGAGGGTACGATCTTGGCACCTCCTCCCCGGCTCGACGGATCGTAGCGGTGGACTGCGATAGCATGGGTACGTGTGGGTGTCAATTGAGGGGGAGCACCTCGATGACACGATGAGTCGCCGACGGCATCGTGTTCAATCACCGATGAGCGGACTGATGTAGGATGCTGGCGAGTGACTGACGGAGGTGCCGACGGGCACCAGTACAGATTACCGATGAGTGCGATAGTGGTAGGCACGACCACGAGCACTAATGCGGTCTAGTATGGTGCGGAGGCTATCGACGGATGACGGACAAAGGCGACAACGGTCGTGGTGGCGGCGGACTCAGCCGTAGGCACACCTGTGGTAGAGCAGGGTACTAGAGGTGAGTGCGGAAGCATTGGCCAACGGGCGACTGCTTGGGCACTGGCTGCTGTGTTAAGGTGGATGGGGCATCGACGGGCGCTGGACCGGAGCGCAAGAGCGTGGCGATGATCTACTGATCTGAGCGCCAGGCATGATGTACGGTCACCACAAGGAAAGTTGTAATCCGTGGAGTGGCCCGCTTGCCAACAAGCGAATCACGTTAAAGAATCCTATTTGGCTACGAGACTGCGGTCTCCCTATCGCATGTTTATTTTCGCAAAGTTTTTAACATCACCACCCGACCAGCCTCCCCCTTTTTCTAGCACTGGACCTAGCTCCCCCTCCCCCTACACTTACCTGCAGAGTTTTGATGGGGTCCAGTGCTTCACCACCAGACCACCCTCCCCTTACCTCTTGTCCTTAACCTAACCGTGCCCCTTGCATCCCCTTGCTCAACCCCTCCTGTGCTCCCCTTTCCCGACCACCCACACCGTGAGAGTGAGAGAGAGGTCCAGAGAGAGAGTGTGAGAGAGTTAGAGAGTGAGAGAGAGGTTCAGAGAGAAATAAGAGTTCAGAGAGAGAGAGAGAGAGAGAGAGAGAGAGAGAGAGAGAGAGAGAGAGAGAAAGGGAGGGGCGTGCGCAGCAACCCGCCCACCCTCCTTGCCCAACCAACCTCACCCGACCATCCATCCCCTGCAATCGACCACCCATCCCTTGTTCCCCTGCGCCGCAACCGACCACGGGTCGACCCTACACAATGGATCGGTAGACGTACACCCAACCGGCCCTTGGCAGGGGGTTGGCAGGTGCAACGGTCAACCCAGCACAACAAGTCGGTAGACAGACGACTAGCGGCCATGCGCAATGGGTTGACAGACGCACACTCGGCCTGCCTCTAGTAGGGGGTTAGTGGGCGCAACGGTCGACCCCTGGCAAGGGGGTCGGCAGACATATAACGGTCGACCCGGGACAGGGGGTTGGCAGACGAGTGACCGATTTTGCACGAAGAAGTCCTAGCCAGCCAGGTTAGCACTTACCTAGCTAGGAGGGGATAACTGTAGGTGCAAAATCTGGCTAACGCCCAACAGTAGGACCCGTAGCCCTGCCTGGGGCCCACAAGCACGATAGTAGGACCCGCAGCCCTGCCTGGGGCCCACACGCACTGTCTGGGGACTGGTGAATCCCATCCTGGGTATTTACTAAAAACATTGATATTTCTAGGAATATCCCGAAATATCCCCCATAAACCAAAATCCTATATGTAGCAGACCCTGTAAATATTCCAAATCCAAAATTGGAGACCAGAATCCCACTTTCTGTTTTTCAGAGCTCCCAGAGCCTTCTGGTTTTTAGAATCCAGACAAACCCTCTCCACCCTTTGTCTACTTGTAAAAAACACTCCTCCGCATGTCGAGAGCAGCTCTACTTTCTCAGAGATGGTGTATTCAAAGGTTACGTCTTACCACACGGAGACCTAGGCTTCAGCCGAACTTCATCATCACGCCGTGTCAACTCTCTTTCTCTCTCTCTCTCTCTCTCTCTCTCTCTCTCTCTCTCTCTTTACTCTATAGTGCCTGAGCGACAGCTCAGCGCTTCGAAGTGCGCCACATCCTTAAAGGTCAAACCTTCAATAGATTGTTGGAGGGGGAATATGTACGACGGCTGAAATCCTCCCCCATACTATGCCTGAAGGCGAAAGTGCTAGAGGGGCTGCAGTTTTAGCGCAAAATCTAGGTCCTATATTGTTGCTCAAGGATTAGGATGATTGGTGCAGCAGCTAGAGTAAAGACATTAGTGAATTCTTGGTCTAAGCAGAGCACTAAACCACTAGATCTCTCTCTAGAAGATATGAAGCTTGAATTTATAGAATTGAGCATTTTCGAGGGAAGGAGATCGAGTGGCTATTTGTCCACTAGAGGAACTTGAAAAGAATAGGAAGGTTTGGACTAATGCACTAGTGGGTTATGTGCTTGGGAGAATAACATTTTTGTTGCAAAAATTGGCACACTCTGATACCAATTTGTTGCACAACGGTCGAGACGGAGCCCGACATACAGAAGAACAAAGATGCGGATTCTTGGCACATTGCCATAGATCCCGGAAACATCAGATCTTATTGGTGCATCCCATACTGCACCGATCCATCATGACACAAGTCCATAGCAAATCACAGACCAAAAGATACAAGATTTTACAGAGTTTTATCCCAAACGGGGCTACATCCTCTCTCTGGCAACCTCCTCCTCCAAGAATCCACTATGAAGAGATAAACAGAATTATACCCGGTGACACTCAATGCCCTCAAACAAATCCTCATATATCTATCCACCATAAAAGATGACCATGCATATCAACGGAGACCAAATTGTCTCCAACATGTGCCAACGGTCCTCCAGAAAATCACCAATAAAGAAAATAAACAAAATATGCTACATGATAGATGGAGAAGAAAGTTCTACCTCTTTGTGTGCCCTCTCTCCCATAATCCTCACGTGTTTCATAAAAACCATGATCTTGATATTTACCAGTCATGATCTGTTAGATCAAACATCATTATACTACCATAGATTTCCTAACGAGCGTGCACTCTTCCTCTTGGACTTGCCCCATCATGACCTTAGTCTCCGTAACATGGCTTCGCCCTTAATGGCTCGACCACTATGCCCAAAGACATATTTCCCAAAAGAGTTCTTCTTTAGGCTTTTCCTTCAAATAAATTCACCCAAGATTGGTTACCAAACATGTAACAGCCGCACCAAACACACAAGATTTTATCCATTTTGCCCGTGTCCATATTAGGACTTTCCAATGAGATCACCCATCCTAGTACTACTCTTGCCTGAGCACGTTTAACTATGGAGTTCTTACGAAATTCATAGTGGTGCATGGTTTTAAAATGCGTCTTTTATATTTGGGAGGAAAATTATATAAGTAGCTCAAGATCTCCTTCTCTTCAGACGATGTGGGGCTAACTCATGGCCTTTTACACGTCACCTCATCCATCTTGGCATCACAGCCTTAGGAGTCTTGGCTATTGGTCTATTTGATATTGGTCATCACAATCCACCCCCTTAAGGGATACATGTCCACGTGTAAGATTAGACCCCCCATTGCGAGAACCAGCTCTGATACCATTTTGTAACATCCATCCCAAATACACAAGATTTTTTCTGCTTTGCTTATGTCCGTACGAGGACTTCCCAGGGAGGCCACCCATCCTATTGATACTCTCGCCCGAGCATGCTTAACTACGGCGTTCTTATGAAATCCGTAGCGGTGCACAGTTTTAAAATGCATCTTTTATGTTTGGAAGGGGAAATTATATAAGTAGCTTGTGATCTCTTTCTCTCCAAGCAATATGGGGCTAACTCATGGCCTTGTACACCTTATCTCATCCATCTTGACATCACAGCCTCAGGAGTTTTAGCTATTGGTCTATTGGATCTTGGTCGTCACAAAACACCTACAATAAGCTGCTCCAACACAGCATCACAGACAACGCTTGTCGGCTCTTCAACTGCCCAGAGAAGGAGCAAGGCACGCTCTCCCCCGGGTTCATCTTCTTCACGAGAAACTTCACCAAGAGCCGCTAAGTCTTCCTCATAGAAGATATTCTCTCTTTAATCAAGCATAGACCCCTTTATATACTAAGGGAATATGTGTGCATAAGCTATATCCCAAAATTTCTATCAAATAGTCCTAAAAGGAAAGCCTAGGGTTTGCAATTTCGGACCCGACATGGCAGACCCGACACAAAGTTAGCGGGTCTGGGCCAGGGCTAAACGGGTTCGGGTCGGGTCTGGGTTTAGGGTTTGGACACGGTATACCCGGGAAGACCCGTTTAGTATTCAACGGGTTGTGTCAGGTCAAGTCTACCCGCAATCCGATATTGTAATATATAATACAAGCGGGTCTTTCGGGTTAGGTCGGGTCGAGTCGGATTGGGTCGGATCGGGTCAACTGAATAGACCCGGGTGGTAAACGGGTCTTATTGGGTCTACCTGTTTATTAGTGGGTCGCGTACGGGTTTAGGATCTAGACACGATTAGTTAAACGGGTCGGGTCCGGGTCTAGGGGTTTTGGACTCAACCCGAAACTAGACACGACACGAACCCGAATCGACACGACCCATTGCCACCCCTAGGAAAGCCCAAAACGTGTATGTTTGGTCTAACCCATATTGCTAGGAAAAGTCATGCACATGACTGGGAAAGTTCTGCGCTCGAGCATGTCGAGCAAGGAAAAACGCATTGATAATTTCGGACAGTCGTGCAATGACCTCTACAAGTCATGCACATGACACTTGGACATGTCATGTGCACGTCTTGGGAGGATATGACGCATGACCTGATCGAGGAGGCGGTTTTGACTTCGAGCCATCTTCAATAATCTCCACCATGGCTAGATGTCTATTCATCGTCTTCAATGCACTCTGACAGTACCAAATGGTACCATGCCGGTATCATGAACCCGCTTCCTGTTGGCGCTCTAAACAACATCTTAATGGTGCCAAATGACCATCTCCTTAGTGTCCCAAACACGCATCCTGAAGACACACCAAAAAATACCATGCTGGTGTTTGCATCTAAATATGTGCCCAATACCTCTGACTGGTGTATGTACCCAACTGAATGTCGATGGCCAATCATTGTGCCCGATGATCGCATCCTCTATCCATCCTCTAGTGGCCACGATGCCAGAGCCTCCTCTGATGTCCAAACGAGATCCACCTTATCTGATGTCGCTCCATCACTAGTTGACAAATGTCCGAAGTCTCCTCTGACGTCCAACAAGCTCCACCTCACCGATGGACTTGTGCCAGTAAGCATTCTTACCAGATTTGATCCCGCTAGAGATCGCGAACATATGGCTCTTATCCAAATAGGATTTTGAGCCAACCGACTCTCCTCAAAATAGGATTCTGAGTTACCACCACAATGCTCAATAATCTCTACCTTAGAAAGAGATCATCAAAATTAATCTCCCCTCCATCTCTGTCAGGGAAGCAAAACTAGTTGCACATCCATACACTCTACCATGAGTGTTCAGTCATCATTTTTGATGACAGACACATCTGTCTCACGCTTGAGGATATGCATCAAGTAGCCAACGCCACTGTGGGTGCAAAATCTGGCTAACGCCCAACGGTGGGACCCGTAGCCCTGCCCGAGGCCCACGAGTCCAACAGTGGGACCCGCAACCCTGCTTGGGGCCTGCGAGTCCAATGGTGGGACCCACAACCCTGCCTGGGGCCCACAACCCTGTCTGGGGCCCACGAGTACGATGGTGGGACCCGCAACCCTGCCTGGGACCCACGAGTACGATGGTGGGACCCGCAGCCCTGCCTGGGGCCCACTTACACTATCTAGGGTCTGATAAATCCCCTCGGTATTTACCAGACCCCAGATATTGCCAGGAAGATTCTTAGAATATTCTTCAAATAAACCAAACCTCTATAAATAGCAAACCCTGTAAATGATTCCAGATCCCGAATTCCAGACCAAAAACCTACTTTCTGTTTTCCAGATCTCTTTGAGTTTCATGGTTTTCAGACTTCTTTTCCACCCTCTGATTACTTGTAAGAAGCACTCCTCGGCCTATCGAGAGTAGCTCTACTGTTTACTCAGAGGTAGTAGATTCAAAGGTTGCGTCTTACCGCACGGAGACGTAGGCTTCAGCCGAACTCCGTTATCACATCTTGTGTCATCTTTTCCTCTACCTTTCTAGTCAACAGTGCTTGCATGACAGCCCAGCAAGTCACCACTCAGCGCTTCGAAGCACGCCACATCCCGAAGGGTCAAACCTTCAATCGACTGTTGGAGGAGGGTCACGTACGACAGCCAAAATCCTCCCCCACAGTTTGGCACCGTCTGTGGGATAGAATCCTAATCCTATCAACTTGCAACGTCTAAGTTTCCTAACTCCTCCTGTAGCAGGGTACCGATTGCCTGAGCAATCTGTCTGCTTCCATCACTGCACTTAAATGGCGAAGACACTGATGGACTAGCCAGAGGAAAGTGGCATGCACCCAGACGCTCAGCATCCGACAACTCGATCAATGAGTCATCGGTTTGCAACAAGCCAAACATCCGGAACAACAACTCGCTACCAATTCGAGGAGTCGCCCGTCGGTTGATCGCGCTGCCCAAGCTCAACTTCGACGTTCACCTCAACTCGTCGACCAAATTCCTCAAAACTTGAGGAAAGCGCATGTCTCTCCTGGTGCCGATGCTCAAGCATCATACCAAATCACCGCAGAGAACTTCCAACTCCTTACTTACATGAAGCAGAATATGGCCCTCATGGTAGAGAGAGACTCCCTCCGACAAATCACTATCGGAGGAAGAGCTGATCCCCCGCGATCGGTCACCGGTACCAACGAAGGAGCAAATGTCCACCGACCGCTTTATGTCTCCCCCGCTCCGTCCAGACGATCTGTCGTCGATACCTCCCGATGATCCCTCAAGCTTTCTTCAAGGGGACCATTACCTTCTCCGACTAAACAGAGCATCTGGGAACGTCTCGATGGATCGACTCGTCACCCAAGGCCACTCAACTCAGTATCATCCTCTGACTCAAGCAGTCGCCAGGATGTTCACAGCAGAAGATATCAATCCGGAGCTCGGTCCCACATCAGCAACAACCGAGTCCAAGTGAAGCATCACCAAGAAGGAAGAACTTCCAAGCCCCATCTTCCTCCTCGACCTTCGGGATGCCTCCCCGACTTGCGAAACGATCGAAGGAACGACCACGCCTCAGAAGGACCGCTTCACCGGCAGATTCTTCGGGCCCAATTTCCTCGAGGATGGAAGACTATTGCTCTCCCCAAGTTCAATTGTCTAACGGGAGATCCGACGCTACTCGTCCTCGCCTTTAAACAAGCATTAACACCATACGATCACGACAACCAGGTTCTATGCCGCACCTTTGCCGGTAGCTTGGATAACATGTCGTTGGATTGGTATCACAATCTCCCCACAGGCTCTGTCAGCCTGTTCGGAGACCTGGCATATCTCTTCGTCCAACATTATCGGCTGAACCTCAAACCAGAGAAGAAGCTGGACTCCCTCTACCGACTGCGAATGGGTTCGGACGAAACCCTCCGAGAATTCACACGGAGGTTCCGGAATGAGCATGCAGCGCTCTCTGGATGCCATCTCGACGACGAGGCAATTATGTTGGCATTCCAAAATGCTCTGCGCTATGACCTTCATATCTACAACGACCTCATCCGCAACCCCCCTGATTCCCTTGGAGCGCTCTTTGATCGGATCCAGCGGGAAATTGAAGTCGAGGATGATCAAGTCACTTGCAAGGGGCGAGACTTTAGGAAGCGTCCATCCGACAAAGAGCCGGCACGACCATCAGCCCGAGCGAACAACGCTAAAGCTAAAGAGAAGGAGTCCTCCAAGAAGCCGCGAAGGGCAGACGATAGACCCACCAAGCCTCGGAGAACAACCTTCACTAGCTGGAACTTGCCCATCGACATTATCCTTGAACAGATCCAGCACGAGAGCTATCTTAGAAGGCCAAACCCTCTTCAGCCTGGCAGCAAGCAAACGCAAGACAAGTCAGTCTATTGCAACTTTCATCGGTGCCACGACCATTCTACCATTCCGTGCTTCAGCCTGAAGTACTACCTGGAAGACCTTCAGAAGCAAGACCATCTTCAGGATTTTAAATCTGAGACAGGCAGGGCTGGCGGTCCACACCCTCCTCCTCCCCCTCCCCAAAGGGAGAAGGAGGCATGTTGGATCCGATCGATCACTCATCATTCAACTCCTATCTTAGTTCGAGCAAATATCTACGACATCCACGGCAACCTACATCATCAAACTCCGACTCGAAAGGAGGTAGAACGACAAGTATGACGTGTCCATCATGTTCACACTCTCGCTCAAGTTGAAGACTCCTGGGTAGAGAAGCCCATCAAAGGCCTCTCGTGGCCGGCAATCATCTTTACCGATCACGATCTCAACGGAGTATGCACTCCTCACCGAGATCCCTTGGTCCTTCGACTCATGGTCGATGGAAGCTAAGTCAACCGGATACTAATCGATACCGGCAGCTCCATCGACACCATGTTCTCTGATTGCTTCAAACGTCTCGATCATAAATACGAGAGTCTTGACGTGATCCCCACCATTATTACTGGCTTCAACGGAGAGCAAAGCATGACGATGGGCGAAGCATGATTTATGCTCGATCTCAGTAGCGATATGCGAGTGTCTATCCATTTTGCTATAGTCGAGGGACGTCAAACTACAATGCCATTCTAGGCAGGCCTTTCCTTCACCGGATCACTGCTGTCTCCTCCTCTAATCACCAACTCCTCAAATTTCCAACTAAAGAGGGCATCAGATGCATCCGAGGGAGTCAGCAGACAGGAAGATCATGCGAAGCGGCAGCCGCGCGAAATCAATCAATGCCCAATGCTACCCCAGCAAAGCGTTCTGCTAATGGAGCCAGTTCCTCGACCAGATAGCAATTAAGGGAGCCCCCAATGCCTGAACCTGCTCCTCTGGAATGGGAGGCTCCACCTTCAGTCGGAGAAATTGTTCGAGTTGACCTCAGCAATGGCAGTCCTCCCCGGGAGACTTTTATCGGCACTGGCCTGAACAGTATAGAAACACAAGATATGGTTTCGTTCCTCAAATCTAACACAGACATCTTCGCTTGGAGTTTTGAAGACATGCCCGGGATCAATCCGGACGACGCATGTTATCGTCTCACAATCAAAGAAGGGTCACACCCAGTCAAACAAAAGCCTCGAACCATCAGACTGAAGCGACGGATTGCAGTTCAAGAAGAAATCGACAAGTTACTTGCTGCTGGCTTCATCCGCGAAGTTGAGTATCCAACTTGGATCTCAAACATAGTCGCGGTCCCGAAGAAAAATGGGAAGATCAGAGTCTCCATCGACTTCACCAACCTCAACAAAGCCTGTCCCAAAGATTCGTTCCCCATGCCAAGGATAGATAGACTCGTAGATGCCACCTACATCGGGATGATCAAGAGAAGACATGTTTCATTACAGACATAGGTCTCTACTGTTACAATGTCATGCCTTTCGGCCTCAAAAATGCGGGATCAACCTACCAAAGGTTAGTCACGAAGATGTTCAAGGAATAGATCGGTCGCAACGTCGAAGTCTACGTTGACGACCTGCTTACCAAGAGTCAAACTCAAGTAGAACACCTCTCTGACCTTGTCGAAACATTCCGAATCCTGAGGAGATAGCGCATGAAGCTGAATCCAGCCAAATGCGCTTTTGGAGTGCAATCAGGGAAGTTCTTGGGTCACCTAGTTACCAGAAGGGGCAACGAAGCAAATCCCGACCAAATTCGAGCAATACTCGACATGCCATCACCCAATAATCAGAAAGAAGTTCAGCGCCTGACGGGAAGGTTGGCAGCACTCAATCAATTTGTATCCAAATCCTCTGACAAATGCAAGCCCTTCTTCGACAAACTTCGCAAGGCTGACACATCGGGATGGGATACGGCTTGCGAACAAGCTTTCCAGAGCATCAAATTCTATCTCACCCAAGCCCACATCTTGATAGCACCGTTGCTAGCAGAACCCCTGCGGCTCTATCTCGCCGTCATCGGGCAAGCCATCAGTGCAGTCCTGGTCAGCAGAAGGGATGCCATCGAACGTCCTGTCTACTATACTAGCCACACCCTCCTGCCGGTTGAAACTCGCTACACGAAAATAGAAAAAATTGTCTTGGCTCTGCTAACACATCCCGACGACTTCGCCCTACTTCGTAGCCCACCTGGTCACCGTCTCTTCTGAGCATCCTCTCAAAGACATACTCGACAAGACTGGTCGAGCCGGTCGGATGACCAAATGGGTAATTGAAATGAGTTCGCTCGGTATCCAATTCGAGCCTCGCATTTCTGTTAAAGGGCAAGCCATAGCCGACTTCCTGGCAGACTTCCCCGTGGAAGATTCTATCACCCTTGAAGATGATCCCGAGATGCACCTCAACGACAAAGACGAGGAATGCCTCAGTCCAGGCCCTGAGGCCCCTTATTTGAGCCTAAAGGCTCCATCAACGATAGCATCGTGATGGAAGCTCTTTACCGACGGAGCTTCAAGTGCTATCGGTTCGGGAATTGGGATAGTTCTGATATCCCCCGAACTAGACCACTTGGAGAGAGCTATCCTCCTCGAATTCAATGCCATCAACAACGAAGCCGAGTACGAAGCTCTTGTCTCGGGATTGGAGACTGCTCGAGCGCTAGGGGTAGAGCACCTTGACGTCTATAGTGATTCCCAATTGGTCATCAGACAGATCAATGGGGATTACTTAGCACGAGGCAAAATGATGCTGCACTATCTCGACCTCGTGCAACATCTCAAGAGGCAGTTCGTGGACATCAAGTTCATCCAAATACCAAGGGCAGATAATCGCGAAGCCGATGCCCTCGCAACCGCTGCTTCTGTGTTGGGAGACCCAGCCAATCAACGCCATATCAGTATCGAATACCAGGAGCTGCCCAAGGCTAACCTTGAGCAACATAGAGTTATCGCTACGGCGAACGGAAGAAGGGGTGGGAAGCAGCCGGACTTCACTTACGCCCTAAATGAAGATCAGTCAGATTGGAAATGGCCAATCCTCAACTTCTTCAAGCACAGCAAAATACCTGGAGGACCCGATTCAAGCCAGACGATTGCAAAGGAAACTCCCTCTCTATCGCCTTGAAGGAGACGATCTCTACTTCCAGTCCCACAACGGAATCCTTCTCAAATGCGTCAGCCCTGAACAAGTGGAAATAATATTAGCCGATATACATGCCAAAGCTTGCGGTAACCACTCTGGCCCACTATGGTTACTATTGGCCCACTATGGCCAAACTCCAAGGTTACTATGGCCAAGGATGCTCGGTAGTTTGTCCAGAAGTGCGAACCCTGCCAACGACACGCTCGAGCAATCCATCTTCCTGTATCCGAGCTCCACCCTCTGACAAGTCCTTGGCCGTTCCATCAATGGGGGTTGGATTTCCTTGGTCCATTCCCACCTTCTCCTAGCAAGAAGAAGTACTTACTATTGGTAACTGACTACTTCACCAAATGGGTCGAAGCTGTGCCTCTCTTCCGTGAGACAAATGACGAAGTCATCAAATTCGTCAGGAAGAACATCTTCTCAAGATTCGGAATGCCCCAAGTGCTCATCGCCGACAATGGAGCACAATTCGACTCGGACAAATTCTGAGACTTTTGCCAAGAGTATGGGATCAAACTCTTCTATTCAACCCCGAGATACCCTCAGTGCAACGGTCAAACAGAAGCCTCCAACTAAGCCATCCTAGGCATACTTAAGAAGAAATTAGAAGACAAGAAAGGGCTCTGGGAGAAAGTCCTTTCTGAGGTGCTGTGGGGGTATCGAACCACACCTCGACGATCAATCGGATTTTCACCCTTCCGCCTAACTTACGGGTCGGAAGTAGTTCTGCCAACCAAAGCCATATGCCCAACTGTCAAGTCCCTCACAATCAAACGAGAGATCAACGAGGAACTACGCATCGGCGACCTCGACTGCGCAGACGAACTTCGTGATCAAGTGGCCATGCGCAACGCCAACTATCAACAAAAGATCAAGTTAGCTTTCAACCACAAAGTTAGCAGAAGACAGTTCAGCGTCGGTGAACTTGTTCTAAGAGCGGTCTTCCCAAACACCAAGGAACATGGCAGCGGCAAGTTCGCTCCGAACTGGGAAGGACTATACATTGTCTAGTCGGTCGGAGGGAAAGGTTCGTACCGACTAGTGACGCCAGAAGGACAGCGGCTACCAAGAGCATGGAATGCATCACATCTCAAGAAGTTTTATCAATGAATGTAATCTCTACCAAGTTATCAATGAAAAGGAGGCTGACACTTTAAATTCAATAAGTCTATTAAATTCAACTTCAAATCCTATTCTATCCCACAGTTAGTTCGGTTCGCGTTGCGACACGGCCGACTAACCTTCAACGGTACAAAGCTATGTGTTCCGATACGTAGGTTCGACTGAAACGGCACTTCGCCTAAGTCCAACCGATACAAGAGCGCTACGTTGAGTACTCTGAATCATTGGCGTCGCACATGCTCTCGTTGTCACGTAAGGACACATGCACTAGTGCCTCGTCACAGTTAGTTCGGTTTGCGTTGCGACACGACCGGCTAACCTGCAACGGTACAAAGCTACGCATCTCGATAAGTAGGTTCGACTGAAACGATGCTTCGCCCAAGTCCAACCGATACAAGGACGCTACGCTGAGTACTCCGAATCATTGGCGTTGCACATACTCCAGTTGTCACGTAAGGACACATGCACTAGTGCCTCACCACAGTTAGTTCGGTTCGTGTTGCGACACGGTTGACTAACCTGCAACGATACAAAGCTACGTGCCCCGATACGTAGGTTCGACTGAAATGGCGCTTCGCCTAAGTCTAACCGATTCAAAGGCACCACGCTGAGTACTCCAAATTCTTACCCCATCGACCAATGAGTCCAAGGTCCCACCCTTGGCATTCAAAGGCAAAGCCCGAGATGGCGACATCGACTCGGTCTAAGGTGACAGCCTTGACATTCAAAAGCAAAGCCTGAGGCAGGCTTCACCCTCCTTGGCACCTACCAAAGACCGAGACAACAACATCGCCTCGGCCCAAGGTGACAGCCTTGGCATTCAAAAGCAAAACCCGAGGCAACCTTCGCCTCCTCGGCACTTGCCAAAGTCCGAGATGTCAACATCGTCTCAACTCGAGGCAACCTCCGCCTCGACATGAGCAGACAAATTCCGAGGCAATCAACACCTCGGCAGTTAACAAGCTCAAGGCCCTACCCTTGGCACTCGATGATAAAATCCGAGGCAGGCTTCAACGCCTCGGAATCCAACGAAGCCCGAGACATTGGTAACGTCTCGGCCTGAGGCGACCTTCGCCTCGGCATTCGAAGACAAAGTCCGAGGAAAGCTTCATCGCCTTGGCACCTGACGAAGCCCGAGACGTCGGCACCATCTCGGCCCGAGGCGACCTTCACCTTGACATTCGAAAACAAAGTTCGAGGCAGGCTTCACCGCCTCGGCACCTGACGAAGCCCGAGACGTCGGCAGCGTCTTAGCACGATGCGACCTTCGCCTCGACACTCGAAGACAAAGTTCAATGCAGGGTTTACCACCTCGGCACTTGACGAAGCCCGAGACGTCGACATCGTCTCGGTCCGAGGCGACCTTTACCTCGGCATTTGAAAACAAAGTCCGAGGCAGGCTTCACCGCCTCGGCACCTGACGAAGCTCGAGACGTCGGCAATGTCTTGGCACGAGGCGACCTTCGCCTCGACACTCGAAGACAAAGTCCAAAGCAGGCTTCACCGCCTTGGCACCTGACGAAACCTGAGACGTCGGCAACGTCTCGGCCCGAGGCAACCTTCGCCTCGGCACTCGAAAACAAAGTCCGAGGTAGGCTACACTGCCCCGGCACCTGACGAAGCCCGAGACATCAGTAACTTCTCGGCCCGAGGCGACCTTCGCCTCGGCGTTTGAAGACAAAGTCCGAGGTAGGCTTCACCGCCTCGGCACCTGACGAAACCCGAGACGTCGGCAACTTCTCGGCCCGAGGCAACCTTCGCCTCGGCACTCGAAAACAAAGTCCGAGGCAGGCTTCACTGCCCTGGCACCTGACGAAGCCCGAGACATCGGCAATGACTCGGCCCGAGGCGACCTTTGCCTCGGCATTCGAAGACAAAGTCCGAGGCAAGCTTCGCCGTCTCAGCACCTGACAAGCCTGAGATGTCGGCACCGTCTAGGCCCGAGGCAACCTTCGCCTTGGCATTCGAAAATGAAGTCCGAGGTAAAACTTCGCCGCCTCGGCACCTGACGAAACCCGAGACATTCGCACCGTCTCAACCCGAGGCGACATCCATCTCGGCATTCAAAGACAAAGTCCGAGGTTGCCGTCGCTGCCTCGGTTCCCGACAAAGAATGTGTCGGACAATGCACGATGACTGACGCTGGACAACGCATCGACAGACGTGATGCCCGTTATCGGACAACACATCGGTGGACGCATCCCCGGCTGGCCTTTGGCAAGGGGTCGGTGGGCGCGACCACCGACGCCGGTCAATGCAATGACTGGCTTGACAGCTGACACTGGACAACGCGACGGCAGCCGCGTTGCCCATTGTCGGACAACACATCGGCAAGCCCGACCGTCGACTCCGAACAACATGTGTCGACAAGCTCGTTTGAGTTTGTTGGGTTACAAGACAAGCTCAAGCAGGCCAAAGCTCGGCTCGGCTCTCCTCGTGTCGACCCCCTTCGATCTCAACTGTGCAACCCCTGCTCTTGGATTTTTAAGTGAGTATAAGAGAGGGCTTGAGTGTGAGAGAAAAAAAAAATAGCGCCGCTCTATGAAGCAACCCTGTTTGCAAGACCCCCCCCCCCCCCCCCCCCCCCCCCTCTTGCAAGACCCCCCCTCCTCTTGCAAGACCCCCCCTTGTAAGATCCCCCCTCAACACATACACCAAAATAGACCCCCTCCCTTCCCCATCTCCGGCGACTCCCGCCACCCGGCGCCACCTCCGGCCACCTCCCGCCGCCTCATCACCACCCACCTCCACCATCACCATTGCCACCACCATCCACCGCCATCACCATCCACCATCACCACCTCCACCATCACCATCACCACCACCATCCACCATCACCACCATCCACCACCACCTCCACCATCACCATTGCCACCACCATCCACCACCACAACCATCCACCATCACCAATCACCACTACCATCACCAACCACCTCCACCACCACCATCCTGACCCCCGGGCGCCACCTCCTGCCACCCGACCGCCACCTTCTGCCACTTGGTCGCCGCCGCAGAAAGAGTAACAGAGAGAAAGAGAGAGTTAGAGAGAGAGAGAGAGGGAGGGGCACGTGCCAGCAGCCCCCCCCGTCTCTGACCCGATCGGGGGCCAGCCCTCGGCCCGCGACCGCCACCCCCCCCTTCCCGCCCCGGCGCCCGAGCCCCCTGCGCCGCCTCCGCTACCCCCGAACCCCGTGCCTGGCCGCCAATGCCTCCACCCCCCTTTCCCCGTGCTCGGCCGCCGCCACCACCACCCCCTGCGCCGCCGCCGCCACCCCCGCTTCCCCGCGCCCGGTCGCTGCCGCCGCCCGACCCTCTCCCCTCTCCCCTCCCCTGTTCATCACAGCCAGCGACCTGAAACAAACCCCTCTTTTTTTTGTTGTTTTAACAAAAAACCCCCCCGAACTTTGTAATTTTGGCCAAAACTCCCACGCCGCCAATTTTGACTAAAACACATCTCAGGGTTTTTTGCATAAAAACCCTTTTATTCTAGATTATTTGATAAAACCCCCTACCCCAGTCTTTTTGACCGAACCCCCCGCCCCTGGTTTTTTGCCCAAAACCCCCCTGCCGCAGTCTCTTTTACCAAAAAACCCCTAGATCGAGTTCTTTTGCCCAAATCCCCCCACCCCCGGGTTTTTGGCCTGAAACCCCCGCACCCAGGGTCCCCCTGCTTGCACAATCGTCCACCGGTGCCGGTCGCCGGCCTTGCCTTGTGGATTCCCAATCAACTAGGTTCCCACCTGCCTAACTGGGAGGGGGTAACACGCACCCGGTCGGCCGCTGTCAAGGGATCGACAGACATAACGGTCGGCCCCCGATAGGGGATCGGCAAAGAGATGATGGTTGGCCCTGCGCAATAGGTTGGCAGACGTACAACAGTCGGCCCTGGGACAGGGGGTCGGCAGGCAGACGACAGTCGGCCCCGGACAGGGGGTCGGCAGGCAGACGACGGTTGGCCCCGCTCAACGGGTCGGCAGGCAGACGACGATCGGCCCCTCGCAATGGGTCGGTAGACGCACAACAGTCGGCCCCGCACAACGGGTCGACAGGCAGACGATGGTCGGCCCCGCGCAACGGGCCGACAGACGCACAACAGTCGGCCCCGGACAGGGGTTTGGCGGGCAGATGACGGTCGGCCCTGCGCAATGGGTTAACAGACAGATGATGGTTGGCCCCACACAACGGGTCGGCAGACACACAACAGTCAGCCCCGGACAGGGGATCAGCAGACAGACGACGGTCGCAACGGGTCGGCAGGAAGACAATAGTCCGTCCCGTGCAACACATCAGCAAACGCATACCCGACCGGCCCCCGGATAACAGCCAACCCCGGATAGAGGGTCGACAGACGAGCGACCGACTTTGCACCAGAAAATCCCAGCCAGCTAGGTCAACACCTATCTAGCTGGGAGGGGGTAACTGTGGGTGCAAAATCTGGCTAACGCCCAACGATAGGACCCGCAGCCCTGCTTGGGGCCCACGAGTCCAACAGTGGGACCCGTAGCCCTGCTTGAGGCCCGCGAGTCCAATGGTGGGACTCGCAGCCCTGCCTGGGGCCCACGAGTACGATGGTGGGACCCATAGCCCTGCCTGGGGCCCACTTACACTATCTAGGGTCTGGTAAATCTCCCCGGTATTTACCAGACCCCAAATATTACCAGAAAGATTCTTGGAATATTCTCCAAATAAACCAAACCTCTATAAATAGCAAACCCTGTAAATGATTCCAAATCCCGAATTCCAGACCAAAAACCCACTTTCTGTTTTCTAGAGCTCTTCGAGTTTCCTGGTTTTCAGACTTCTTTTCCACCCTCTGATTACTTGTAAGAAGCACTTCCCGGTCTGTCGAGAGTAGCTCTACTGTTTACTCAGAGGTAGTGGATTCAAAGGTTGCGTCTTACCGCACGGAGACGTAGGCTTCAGCCGAACTCCGTTATCACATCCTGTGTCATCTCTTCCTCTACCTTTCTAGTCAACAGTGCTTGCGTGACAGCCCAGTAAGTCACCACTCAGCGCGTCGAAGTGTGCCACATCCTGAAGGGTCAAACCTTCAAACGACTGTTGGAGGAGGGTCACGTACGACGACCGAAATCCTCCCCCACAGCCACCACTGGACATATTCTTCGAGATCTGTATCGGAAAGAAAATGCTCTACTTGTAGCCTTATTTTGCAACAAAACCAACTACGCCTGAAGCCAACACCCAACAATGCAAAAAAAATCCCCAACTCATAGGGCTTCCAATAATTATCTCTAAAGAAGTCCTCGTAACAAGCTTTACTTCCAAAGATGATCCTGCATGTGCGAGACTCGGATTGGAAAGTAATTTGATAACTTTTCATATTAAAATAAATGATGAACATGTGGCCCCTCCTGTCAGCACCTGAGTATGCCACCTCCGTCGTCAACTGGCCATCTTCACACCTGAGTTGTTAAAACTCTAATTATATGAACAAACAACTAGCAATTTCTATCAAAAACACTAGAATCTTGACAGATCATGAGCTATCACCGAGATAACCCCCAACAAACTCATATCTGATAAAATATAATAGCACTGGACCATACCTCGTCATTAATCGGAACTTGAATCAAAATCTATTGTCTATGCTCCATCTTTACTCTGCAATCTTGATTATAGTGCTAATGATTGCTCGTACTCAAAAAACAAGATTCATCTGAAAGATGACCTCAAATTGCCGCCTCTCCTTGACCGATAACATCGAACCCACCTATGTCTTATGCCACAAAGATCTAACCAAAATAAATTCTCTATGTCGTTCTCCCAAAACTCCAGTCAGTGCCTCCACCAGTCGCTCTGTCGCAACTTGTGATAGTGCCTGTCGGCATCTCCACCAGTCATTTGTCGATGACCATGTCAGTCCATTCGTTGGTGGCTGGAACAGTCACCCGTCGGTGACTCCACGATGGCACTCTAAAGAAGCAACCCAAAGCTCTAATACCAGTTTGTTAAGAAAACTGGCACGCTTTGGTACTAGTTTATTGCGTAGTGGTCGAGACGAAACTCAACATAGAGAAGGGTGATGATGTATATTGACAACTCATTTTTGCAGATCCCGAAAATATCAGATCTTATCAGTGCATCCCATACTTTATCGATCCATATGGCATAAGTCCACAGCAAATCACAGACTGATAGATACAGAATTTTATAGAGGTTCACTCCAAACAGGGCTACGTTCTCTCTCCGACAATCACTTTCTCCATAAATCCACTATGAAGAGATAAACATGATTACACCTGACGGTACTCATACTCTCTAATAAATTCTTATATATCTCTCCACCATAAAAGATGATCATATACGTCAACGGAGACTAAACTGTCTCCAACATACACAAACAGTCCTCCGAAAAACCTCAAATAGAGAAGAACAAACAAAATATGCTACATAATAGATAGAGAAGAAAACTCTACCTTTTTATGCTCTCTTTCTCTCCCACAGATCTGAATGAACGGATCACACATGGCAATCTCCGTAAAGATAACCCTCACGGGTTTCACAAAATCCATGATCTAAATACTTACCAATCACGATCTGTCAGATCAAACATCATCATAACACCACGGATCTTCTAGCGACCTTGCACTCCTCCTCTCGAACTCGCCCTATCATAGCCTCGACCTCCGTAATATGGCCTCACTCTCAATGACTCGACCACCATGCCCGAAGGTATCTTCCCTAAAAGAGTTCTGCTCTAGGCTTTTTCTTCGAGTTGAATTCCTCCAAGATCGGTCACCAAGCACCCGCAATATGGTGCTCCAACATGGTATCGTAGATACCGCTTGCAGGCCCTTCAACGGCCTGGGGGAGGAGCAAGGCACACTCCTCCCTCGGGTTCATCTTCTTCACGAGAAGCTTCACCAAGAGCCATCATGTCTCCCTCAAAGAAGACAATGTTCCTCTTCAATCAAGAATGAGTTCCCAAAACCCTAGACCCCTTTATATATCAAGAGAATAGGTGTACATAAGCTATATTTCGAAATTCCCATCAAACAGCTAGCCCCAAAAGGAAAGCCCAAAATGTGTACGTTTGGTCTAACCCGCGCTACCAAACAAAGTCATGCGCACGACTGGGAAAGTCATACACAAACCAACAACTGCAGCAATTGCTCTAAAGGATGGAGACCGATTGAACTATGCTCGCCTTTGTGCGGAGTTCAATAATGAGAAGGCACTTCTTGAAGAGGTTTGTCAATCTTTCGACCACAACAAAGAGGCATGTGTGGCCCATCCTAAAGTTGCCTAGAGATCCATTACTTGGCAAGGGGGTAATAATACTTCTAAGGGGCGGAGGCAAATGTGAAGATACATTAATCCAATAGTGGATTGAGTTATAGAGTAAGGGAAAACGTTAGCAAAGGTAGCAGTAGAGGGCCTTTAAGTTTTGGAAGATGCTCATGCTTCTACGAGTTCAGGGGCTCTTGATTTCAGGAAGCTAGGTGTAGAAATTCCTATGTCCGGTTATAGTCCAGCTCAGAGGGAACCCCCATAGCTTGTTTGGTAGTTGATACAATGGTGACTATGGGTGAGGAAGTCCATTCCTTATCTAGGGTGGAAGTGGAGGTGGGTAGGGATGTAGTAGGTTTTCTTGTTGACACTACAGAAGGAGAGGAAGACTCTTCAGTCTTCATAGGTGCTGGTGTGGTATCTTTGTAGGGACTTGAAGGAGACCAAGCTATTTCGGGAAAGCTTGAAGGGATTCTAAGATCAGATCTGGTACTGGCTGCTGAAAGTGGGGAACCCTTGCAGGGAGTACAAGGAGGCCAAGATGTTTCGAGGTACGAATTGTTGTCCTTGATGATGATCAACCAGCATAAGAGGAGGGGTAGCAGTTGACATCCCATAATGAAGTGGGTAGACCAAGGAGAAGCCAGTCTGTAGGAGTGCTCGCTAGTTGATCCGATCCTTCAGCAAATCGGATCCTCTCCTTCAAAATCTCCAGGGCCAGTTGTAGTTGTTAACCCTTGATGATGAGAATTAGAACCTCGCTCTTAATATGACGAAGGACGACACCATTCTCGAAAACGTTTTTTCAATTAGGTTCTCTACTGAGGTGGAGGGTACGAAGTCCTTAATTTCTAGCTCATATCCGTGAGTTAGAAAGGTTGAGAGCTTCGAAGTCTTGGGACTTAGGGGTCTTTTGTTTTTCTTGTATAGAGTTTATGAGTTGTTCAAGTTAGACCGGGTTGGTTGGGGTTCTTTTTTGGGTGTATAGTTTCTCTTAGGCAATATTTTGTATATTCTTCTTCTTTTAATAAACTGGTAAGGGTCTAGGCCGACCCCCCTCCCCCCGAGAGGATCGTTTTTTTTTAAAAGAAAGACGACAATTTTTTTTGTTTTTTTGGTGAAAAAAATTGTAGAAACTAAGACAGGGCTCTTGAAAAAGTACAACAAAAGAGCTAATAGATTATGGGAGACATAGTCATCCCATCGAATAGTGTCATCTGCACCCTTTGCCCTCACAACTATCCAATCCGCAACTTGATTGGTCTCACGATAGATGTGGTTGATCCGAACCCTGCGGAAACTATGAAGGAGCTCACGTATATCTTGACTAAAATAGTGATCCCCGCCACTAAGACTTGCCCAGTTGATGACCGTCATGGAGTCGCCCTCTACCTAAATGCATCTTCCTGCATGAATGTGGAGAGCCGTCCGAAGACCTTCCCACAAGGGTCTAGCCTCCGCATCAACAACAAAAAATGATCGCAGAGGTATGGCTGCCGCACAAATGATTCGCACACCATGATCTCTGATGATGTAACCTGCATCGATCACACCAGACTTATGGTCGACCGCGCCATTAAAATTTAGCTTCATCTTGTTATCAGAGCCTCCCATTTAACGAAGATCAGATTTGATCTTTTAGGGCCGTCTTGCAAATGAAAGGAGCATCTATTAGCATTGAGAAACTTTGAATTATGGGCCCGAAACGCACGGGCAACATAGATGGGTTGGAATCTACTTCCCTGAAACAGTTCGTTATTACGATCCAACAAGATGCTCCAGACCGAACTAATAAGATTGCTACACTTTATCCTTCTGTCCTGTGGAGAACAGATGCAAGACAGAGTCATCAACAAGGGAACCCCACTCCTTAATGCAAAGCGCCTCCCAGATAGCTCTAGCTTTAGGGCAGTTAAAGATGGCATGAGCCGCATCTTAAACATTTTCGGCACACCGACTGCACAAGGGATCTAGATTAATGCCTCTCTTAATAAGCAAATCTTTGGTAGGAATCCGATTTCTCAGAAGTTTCCATCCAAATGCAAGAGTACGAGGAGGGGCATTACATCTCCAGTACCGCCTCCAAGAGGGAGTGTTGCTGGTAGTATGGGGCTCGGAGTTAATCGGATCGTCATCACCTATGTAGAATTCATGCATACGGTTCTTAACCGATGTTAAAATTCGGTACGCTGTCTTGCATTGATAAATTGAGGCTTTGTTAGGTCCCCTGCAAATCGACCGGCTATCAACTTCCATGACAAGGATTGGGGTGCTGCTTATCCAACTACCATGGTGAAACCCTTTCAATCTTTCTTTGATGGGGATGAAACATACATGTGAATTGCCCTTGGCTAGAATTATTGGATACTTTCTTGTTCTTACATGAAAGAGGGGGCATTGCATTTGCATTGTGGGGTCAGTGGTGGTGGGCATCTCATAGCTTTCCCATCCCTGCAAATCATTCACACAGGGCCAAAGGAGAGAGCCCTTTTGGATCTCCCCCTCCCTTCCATCATTCCAACCAATGATTCCAGTTTCCATCAAGAAGCTTAGAGCCCATCCATCTCCTTTACTCCATGTGAGAATGAACTCATGAATGGGGGTGACATGTTTTCGTCTCTTGTGTTGTCAAAAGGGACGAGGCCCACTTTGGCCCTTGGTGGGATATGCATCCAAAGGGTGGATCCAAGAGCAACCCCTTTCCTGAGATTTGGAAAATTATCCATACATAGGATTTGCTTGTAGCAAGGGGGCAGGGAGTCGATTTCTCATGCAATAAAAAATAAGGGGTAAAGCACACTTTGCCCCCCTGAAGTTTAGCTCAAAACACTTAACCCCCTGTACTTTATTTTGTTCCAAATCGCTCCCTAAAGTTTGAAATATTAGCACAATACCCTCTTTTGTCAACTACTTTATTTCCTCATTTGGTAATTTTTATCTGATCAAAACTGAATTGAATGGTGCAAAATGTAGTTTTTTTAACTATAGTGGGCTTAAGTGTTTTTGAACTAAACTTCAGTGGGGCAAAGTGTAATTTACCTTCCCCCCCCCCACCACACACACACACACACAAAAAAAAAAAATAAAAAAGGGAAACAGGGAGTCGAGAGTGTTTGCCACAAAGGAACAAAGGGGATGTTAACAAAAGGACCAGGAGTTGGTAGCACTTGTGAGGTCTTGTAAGGGTGCACAATAGAAGAGGTTTAGGTGCTTGATGGAAATAAAGGGTCACAACATCTTGCTATTGATAAAAGTTGTTGGGCCCCAGAGGAGCCACCAACCTCTATGTAAAGGAAATATTCTAAGTGCTAGGGGGTGGTCCTCAGTCACAGCTAAGGATTTTATTCCCCTAAATATATTTAGGGGGTGGTCCCCAATCACCACCGCCGGTTGTCCACTACCGCTGCCTCTGGTGACCATCGTCGCCCTCCGGCTAAACCCGTCACCGCCTGCCACCCTTTTTTTTTATGGGTTACTGTGTCTTAGATCCTTGCAGTGGATGTGGTGCTGGCTAAAGGACAAATAATATTTCGGTTTAGTAAAAAACCCCTCCATAACTAATTTATTTTAATTGTCTGTTTTACTACGTACATTGCATAGGGAAAGCATATAGAATCTGAATGTTTGAGATAAATCATTGTAGTAATTATGCAGACTGTTACTCTTTGCTACAGTGAAATCAGTATATCAATTTTTATTTTTAAAAAAAATCTAGCTATAAAAAAGTACTACAGTGATTTCGCATATGTTCATCACTGCAATTAGGTTTGTGTATATATGCGGTCGATGAGATCATGTGTCAATTTTTTTATTTTATTTGGAATGGATTAAGTATGGTTTTAAGAAATTATTTGATTCTAGTAATTGTTACAAACGAGATATGCCGTATACAATGAGCTTTCTTAGTTCCGGAGTTGGCACTATATGTGCACCCCCAAACTTAAATAACACATTGTCCTCAATGTGTTTGAATATGTGTCTACACAAAAACAGACAATTTGTATAACAGTCAATTAGTAACGATTGTTACAAATATTTGTAATGTCATATTTCTAATGATTTTTTTATGTTACTAAACATTTTTATAACAATCAGCAGAGTTACTAGATCTTGATTTTGGTGTAGTAACAATGAAAATAGTACCAGGCAATTTGATTATGAAAATATATCACCTGGTAAATAATTTTGAAAAAAGTGGGGTGGCCATCGCTCATGAGGGTGGCATAAGATGGGGGGTTTAGGGTGCTTGTATACTTATAAGGGAAAAAAAACTAAGGAAAACACGTAGCAATCCTTGTACGCGACCCTTCCATGCATGAGTTGGCAGGCGCAATTGATTGCCCTCTGTAGTTTCTCGGGAATTTTTATTTGGACAATTTTTTTTTTTAACATGAAAAAGGAAAGTAGAAATGAATGGAAATACAATTAACAAAGACGACTAATGCAAAGAGCGAAATAAAAATCACGATAGACAATGATGCTTAGGGCGTTAGTGAGGTCAAGAATAATCGTCCTCCTCCTCGGTCTCGTCCTCCTCCTCTTCACCATTCTCCTAATCTTCTTCCAGGCTAGGTTCAACATCGGGCACCGCCTACTAGTGCTAGTAAGAATCATAGATCATCTGGTCGGCCAGGGCAAGGAATTGAGCATGGTGAGCACCTCCAGTAAGGACAACGTCTAAAACTGGTCCTCAGTACGGAAGCTCTGGAACTCATTGGTGGTGACGTATCCAATCGCAGCAGCCTGTACAGTGCCTTGTGATAGGCGTTCGGCTTTAGCCGTCGCTTTCATGCACAAGTTGTGGTTTCGGATCTAGTCAGAAACTAGGAAAAGAGCAGGCCCTTGGATGGACGACTCCAACTACTGTGGTGCAAAAATTGTACCAGACCGGACCAGACCCACATGGGCCCGCACAACGGCCCAAATAGGTAAGCCCATGCCCAGGAGTAGTGCCACCTCAGCACTACCACCTCAGCATCGCCACATCATTACTGCCATATCAGCACATGCTTTAGCTATAACTAGACCCCTATGGCATTCAAAAAAGAGGGTTGGTCATTCAATCAGAAGAAGAGAAGATTCCATAGCCAGAGCCATAGCTTTCTTCTCTCTTTCTAGTTCCCTTCTAGTTGCTCTGTGCAACCCTCATTATAAAAAGCTTCTTTCGGCCTGTCGAGAGAACGCTCACCCCCATTCATATCCATTATAGTGCAAACTAGGTGGCACCTCTCGCCCGAAGACTAGGTCGTGAGACCGAACACCGACAACAACCCCACGAGTCATCTCTCCTTCTCAACTTTCTAATATCTAACATACAAGCCATACAATTCAATCAAGAATTGTGGGGTGAAGTTTTTGATCAAGACGGCACATAAATTCCCCCCATAACTACTGGTACCCGATGAGGCATAGGATTGTCGTGATGATCAGAGGGTAGTGGACCTTCATCTCCTTTCTGACCGACGTTTTCTTATAGATCAACATCGTGGTGTAGATCATGGCATTGAGGATGACTGACGTCAGTGAGGACCATCGGTTGGTGTTTGTTGCATAGAGGGCCTCAAGTAGCGGCACCTAACGTTCTTGCATGTGACCGAAGGGGTAGAGGTTGCAAAAGAAGACGTGGTCCAAGAACAACAGTCGTGCCGGCAGTTGAAACCGGCAAACCAAGTTCCCTTTCCCGCCTCTCGTGGTGGTAGGACCCATCAGCATGTCCTCAAATTTGGGGTCGACGAATAATGGTGTAAGGCTTGACCCCACCGAGCACGTGGTCAAGAGGTGCAGAATGCTAATGATGATGGCCATGGTTAACGTGATCTAGTGGCGTTGATGATCGAAAAAATAAATCCATCAGGTGCGCCAGTCGTCCACAGTCTGGATGTGCTCTAACTCCCACCGGAGGCACTGGTAGAAAATGCAGACAACGTGTGGGTACACGAGCGTCTCTGCTAAGACAAGCAATGTCGAGATGTTGGCGCAGTTGAGGTAGTCGAATCTCTATGCCGTTGCCAGATCGTCGGTGAACTTGGCGGCGTCGATGCCGTATTCGCACTCTTCCGGCTGGCAAAGAGGCGAATTGGCTTGCCCCTAGTCTCTGCGCTAGAGGATCCTCCTGCATGTGCACGCTTGATTAGTGCGGCCATGGTGCAAGTAGAGATGGAAAAGAAAAGAAGGTAGGGGGGGGGGGGGGGGGGGTGTAACTATAGAGTTGGGGCCAGCCCAGATAAACATGCATGAGTTTAAGGGGTGGGCGATCATCTACCCATATCGACGATCGATCGCCAAATTTACGGTAACCGAAATTTTGGAACTTGTGGTGTTATACTTTTTTGTTATTATATTCATTTTGAATTGTTTAAGTTTTGTCTTACAATGGTTGAACATCATACAAAATGACACATTTTCAAAATAGAAATTTATTTTTCATGATTCTTCTTTCTATCTTTGATTCGATATTTTCATAGGTCTTCTGAGGTTTTACCATGGTTTTAGATCATTTGTGGAAGTTCCCATGACGCTGGGCCATTACCGGATCAATACACCCCACATACTATCTCAAAAAATTTCTATGAAGTGGTGCGCACCACCTCCCTATGAACTGCCCAAATAATTTTTTTGTTTAGAGGGAGCACACCACGGTGCGTACCACCTCCTGGCACCCACCCGGGTAGTTTGTGTTGGTGTTGTATTTTTTCCCATTTGACTTCGTTTTGACTTCGAATCATATGGGATTTTTGTTGTAGTTCATTAATATTTCTACTCTATTTTAGGCTATAAATATACTATATTTTGATTTTGTATTGATCCGTTGAGAATTATTAATTTGTGCCGTCGCCTTGTTTTTGAGTTTTCATCTCCATAATATTTGTTTTACTTGTTTTGGACATCGTTCTTCATTGTTTAACTTTCTCTTTGATTTCAGCTTTGATCTTTCAATGGTCTATACGTGCTCAACTATAAAGAGAAGTTCTTCAATCCGGATACAAAGGTTTTCAAAGTCCTTTTATTGTTTGATTTTCCTTGGAAAAAGAGGTTTTGATTTTTAGGGTTTTTCATTGGAGATTTCTTCATTGATTTTGCTTGTTTTTGTTTTCTACGATCTTTACAACGTGATTCCTTCGTCTTCTATGATATTTTGATTTGTGATGAACCTTATGATCTTGAACATTTAATTCATTTTCATTGCAAACAAAATCTTTTTGAAGATTCATTGCTTGCTTTGGTTTTTCATATCATTTTGATCTGATCTTAAAATCATTTTCGAAAACCTTTTTAATCATTGATTTGATTCTTACTGCATGCTTATCTTGAATCATTATCGTGTTTCGATCTTTTGATCGGTTTTCAGATTTACATCTTAATTATATCTCTCATTCTTTGCGAAGAAAAAACACATCACCGATGTAAGTCGAGCTTTTTGTGGGAAGTCAAATATTTGGTGTCGTTGCGGTGAACTAAACCACATGCAAGTTTGATGACGGAAGCGCTCGTGGACTCGGGCTTGGAGGAGATTCAAGAGTTAAATAAATGAGGTGTCACGATGGACGATCATCTATCAGATTGCTGATCGGGGGTGCCAAGCCCATGGTTTGTGGAGGTATCACTTATTTGAAGGGTGACACACTACGTATCATGCATGTTTGTAACTTTTGTGCTTCCTAGTGGAATGTTGTGTGTCCGAGTAGTGCTCGATTGAGTGTACTCGAGGGTGGAGTAGGGATTTCCTGAACCACCTTAAAAATCCGCTTTACTTTCAACACTAAGGATTAGAGCCTTGTATGTCTCAACCCTAAGCACTCATGAGCATTGCATCACACATAGGTATTTTAAATTTGCACTTCTGAGTTTAATTTTGTATTTCAATCTGTGGTGGTATCTAGTTCCCGATCGTTTCCTTCCGATAGAATTTATTTATCGGTGATCGTACCTTTTGTGCCACGTGCGAGCTCTTCATAGGTTTCACACATAGATTCCTTATTACCTTTATTTCTATTGTACACATTGTGTGAACACGAGAGTTTTTGAGAGAGTTTTGGTTGTTTTGTTGATTTACAAGCAATTACTTGCTTGTGCGGTTTGATCCCTCCTTGAGAACTTTTTATTGGGCAATCAAGTTTACTCTGTTTGGTACTTAAGCTTTTAGCCTCTAGATTGCCAGAGGTATATCCCAACTCTAAGAGTCGGGTGTCATTGCCTAGCTTTAGCACCATCTCCAAAGTCAGCTTTAAATGAAGGATCTTGGTTCTTTGCGTTACTTTATTAGCTTTGATATTCCAACATAAGTATATCGTTGACATTCTTAGTCGAGCTATTCTTTCCAATAATTGGATCACTAACAGTCCACTCGAGCTTCATGTGAAGCTCCAACCTATAAAAGACGAGACACTTTCGAATCCTAATGGTATAGGAAAATTATTGGTCAACTGGTCTGCCTCTACATCACCAGGTCTAATATTGCATACGCAGTCAGCATCATCAGCCAACTTGTCGAGACCCATCGCTCTGCTCAGTACGGTCTCCTATTGATTCTTCAGTCACTTCAAGGCACTATCACTCGGTCTCTCTTTTTGTCCTCGACTTCATCTCTGGTTCTATATTCCTACTTAATGCTGATTAGGATGGAGATCAACTACTCATCGTTTTTTTTTTTTTTTTTTTGAGAAATCCCTCTCAGTGGATGAGGGGGGGTTTGGCCTAGACCCCTACCAGTTCATTAAATTCTAAAAACCAGGATACAAAAACAGGAAGGAACACAATCAAAAAAGATTACAAATAATGTTATCTAACTGCTGAAGTTCCTTTCCCTGCAAGGCAACCTTCCACTGAGTAAGGCTCCTCTTCGCCGAGTTCCGGACCACTTCTGAATCCGAACTCCTCTGTCTAAAAATTCTGCTATTACGCTCCATCCATATACTCCAGCACACAACCATAACCACCATATCCCAGCTGTGTCGCAGTCTTTGTTTAATACGCTTATCTCTCCAGACCATCCACAAGGAGAACACTGACCCTGGCGCACCTCTAATCTTCAGCCCTTTCCTCAGAGGATCCCAAATTCCTTGAGCGAAGGGACAATGCAGAAACAGGTGGTTAATATCTTCACGGCCATGCCCGCAGAGGACACAGTCAACATCTGTAACCCGCTGATTGCCCCGATGAAGTAAGTTGGTTTTAGTCAATAGTTTCTTCTTGATCATCAACCACATGAAGATTCGAATCTTCAGTGGTACTCTGGACTTCCACAAGGCTCCAGCCACCGGGCAGATCACTCCTCCCCTATTGATGAAATTGTAGAAAGATTTTGTAGAAAAATTACCTGAGGATGCCAGTCTCCAAGTTGCCTCATCCTCTGCATCATCTAACGTAATGAGCTGAAGCAGGTCCATCAGTTCCCGGACTTGGAATTGAAGAAAGATCGGGATAGCTCAACGAAATTTCAAATCCCAAGTGGTGATATTATTAGAAACTAGGCATTGAGAACGAACCGACGCCTTCTTATCCCAAGCTAGATCATAGAGGTCCGGATACCAGTCTTTAAGCTGGCCCTCCACCAGCCATCTGTCCTCCCAGAATTTGGTAGACTTCCCGTTTCTCACTCGGAGATTAGTCCCACATCTGTAGATAAGACCAATCTTCTGAATTCCTTTCCAAAAAGACTAGACTTTCCCAGAAGTTCTACTTCTAACCTGCATCGGCTTGAATCTCTTGAAGTACCTTCCACGAATCACCGAGCTCCAGTGATCCCCTTGATCATTCTGAAGTCTCCACCACTATTTACCCAGAAGTGCCTTATTGTGGTCCGCTAGATTAATGACTCCCAGCCCTCCTTCCTCCTTGGATTTACAGACCGTACCCCACTTAGCCAGGTGATAGGTCTTCAAGCTAGCGTCCGCACCTTTCCACAAGAAGTTACTTCTGATCGAGTCTATCTTCGAGATGACCCACTTAGGCATGAGATAAAAGGAGAGATGGTAGGACGGTATCATCGTAAGAACTGCATTGACTAGAGTCAGTCGGCCTCCCAGTGAAAGGTATTTGCCTTTCCACCCTGCCAGTCTGATATCCATCTTCTCAATCACCTTGTACTAGTCACACTTCTTAATTCTATTATCGTTCAGAGGAAGACCCAGATATTTCGTAGGGAGGGAGTCCCTCCGACAATTTAGCACTGCAGCAAGGGAAGTCGCAAGCTGATCGTTGACTCTAATGTGGAAAATAGAAGTCTTCGAGAAATTCACCTTCAGCCCGGAAACAATCTCAAGTGAGTATAGGAGGATCTTCAGCAGGCTGAGCTGCTCCCTCTTCGCTGCACAAAAGATGATTGTGTCATCCGCAAAATGAAGATTAGCTGTTCTCCATCTAGGGTCCCCGACGCCTGTTAACAGACCTCTGCTCTCCACTCTTCTCAACATAGCATCAAAGACGTCCATTGCAAGAATGAAAAGAAAAGGCGATAAAGGACATCCCTGCTTGACTCCTCTGCCCGTCTTAAACTGCTTACCAGGATGACCGTTCACTAAGCAGGCAATGGTGGAAATAGAGAAGCAGTTCCAGATCCAATGGATCCAATTGTCCGAGAAACCCTTAGCTCTGAGGGTATTCAGGATAAAGCTCCAGCTTAGTCGGTCAAACGCTTTCTCAAAGTCAATCTTCAAAATGATACCTTCCTCTTTGCGCTTCTTGATATGGTAGATCAGCTCTTGCGCCGTAGCTACACTGTCTAAGATTAGTCTACCTTTGATGAAAGCCGTCTGGTTTTTACTGACAATGTCATTGATCTTGCTCGCCAAGCGATTAGCTAGGATTTTAGTAATAATCTTGCAGATGCAATTAGCTAGACTGATGGGTCTATAATCGCTGATGGTTTCAGCACCTACCTTCTTCGGAATCAAAATAATCCAGGCGTAATTCAAACTATGCAGAGATATCTTATGCTGGAAGAAATCAAACAGAAGCTGACACAGATCATCCTTGATCGTATCCCAGAACCACTGATAGAACAGAATGGAAAGGCCGTCTGGCCCTGGAGCGCCATCCGCCTTCATGCCAAAAACCGCCTGCTTAAACTCCTCAGCCGAGAAGGGTCTGTCTAGATCATCAACGTTCTCCAGCTTAAGGATATCCAGCCCTTCCCAGTCAATATTGGTTTGCTCAATCCTATTTCTCGCGAAATACCTCTGAAAATGATCAGACACACTCTTCGAAATGTCTTGCTGGGTCGTCTTAAGACTGCTACCATCTCTAATGGATAGAATGGTGTTTCTTCGCCTGCCGTTGTTTGCAATCTTATGGAAGTAAGCGGTATTACTGTCCCCCAACTTAATTAATCCACTTGTCTCTAGAATGCTGTTTCCACATCACCTCTTCTTTAATGAGTGTTGCACTAAGATCATCATTCCAACCCGAAAGCTATTGCTTTTCAGCGGCCGAGAGAGGGGATCTCTCTGCTTTGCCTTCTAGGATACCTATCTTCAACAGAAGATCTTTCTTTTGAGCCATCACATTCTCAAACTTGTTACGCTCCCACGATTTGATTTTCTGTTTCAAAAATCTCGTCTTCGCATTCCAGTTCCTAGTAGAATTAGAATCATCCCCTGTTGTAGCTCACCAGGATTTGACAAGATCTGAAAAATCTATCTCTTCCAGCCACATCGCCTCAAAACGGAAGAGGTTGCATTGATTAGATTCTACCGAATGGGAATCCAGCAGAATAGGCGTATGATCAGAGATGATGGTTGTTAGACCATTCTGAGTCACCTTCGGATAGCGAGAATCGAAGTCATCAGAGATCAAGAAGCGGTCGAGTTTGGCAAAAATAGAAGAGTCTCTCTTGTTATTCCACGTGAACTTTCTGTTATTAAGCGGCAGATCCAGAAGAGAGAGATCTCTCACCACCTTTGCAAAGTCTTGCATATCCCGTCTGCTTCCCATTGCTCCACTCCGCTCATAGGAGAAGCGAGTAATGTTGAAGTCTCCCCCAATGACCCATGGGCCTGAAAATCTCTGTCGGATATCGCGTAGATCGTTCCATAAGACCGGCCGAAGCATATAGTCATTTGGTCCATAGACGTTGGTCACCACACAAAAATCATCAGACTGGGTAGATTTCAAAACTACCGATAAACAAAAAACACCTTTAAAAAGATCAATTAGACTGAACTCCTGATCTCGCCATCCTATAAGCAAACCTCCCGCAGTACCTGCAGCGTCTATCCATTCCCATTTCGTAACTCTGTTACCACCTAGAGAACGAAGAAAACTCTGGTTCGGGTTCGCACACTTCGTCTCCTGCAGACATAAAATGTCTAAATTCTGAGAGTTGACGTAGAGGTTAACAGCTTTCCTCTTCTCTACAGCTCCCAGACCTCTAATATTCCAGGAAAGTAATCTCATTTCAAAAACCAGAAAACACAGAAAACAACAGAACAGAACAACAACCAGAAAACATCAAACAGAGGGTGGGACCCTCTCCTTCTCCATCTCCCTTAACATTTTTTACAAAAAAAAGCGGGATCAAAACCCTCTTTATCTATTGCAATCCCACATTCACTAGCCAGCGCAACAATCGTATCTTGATCCAAAAAGGAAAGAAGAGAGTGCAACTCCACATCCGAGCTCTTCTCCACCATCTTCCTCAGATGCATTCCCAAAAAATTCTGTTTACCTCTCTGGTAGGTCTTGTCGAATGCCTTCATGATTTGCCTCTAGCTCCGACGCACAGAGGATTTCTGACTTGTCTCCAAAACTGCTGCTTGCTGGGAGGTTCTGTTGGGCTGGCTCTCAGGCAAGTCCCCATTGCCCTGCCAATCCACATTCTGAGACACGTTAGATGGTAAAACAGAATCAACGGGAGATTCGAACCTGCCTTGCTGCGGTTCCAGAATCTGGTTGAGGTCTTGATCCAAGATGTTAATGTTAGCAGTGACTTCCCTAATCTGTTCTACATTATCAGACAGAGAGTCTAACAAATCACCAGCATGATCTTAGTGTGGTCGTCTATCACCCCAAGGGCATATTCCTTAGCAATATTAAAATTCAAGTTTGAACACCCAACTTGACCTTCGTTGATTGAGGAGAGAAAACCATTTTACCCGTTATTCTCTGCTATAAGAGAGTCAGCAGGGTTGAGTGGGTTACCTCCTTCCTCCGGCAGATCACGGCTCGGAATGATGTGGCTCGGGGATAGCTCGCCAGTCTGTCTGCCTTGTTGTGCTTCCATCTTTCTGAAGAATCTATCTCCTGTGGTCTCTGCCTTCGGTAGCGAGCGAATCTGGAGTTCGTAATATCTGTTCCCGAGCCTGCAAGTAAGAGATGTCGGTATGTCTCCCGGCCTGTGCATGTTGATGGTCACTTCCGCCTCTCGCAGGTCCTCCACCTCCTCCCAATCTCGAGCCAAACTAATTAAGGACATCCCTATAGTTCCTCAGGACACCTTTAATCGACTCAAGACTCCAGGCATGGCAAGGAAGGTCACCAATGAAAAGTTTAAGATTGTGGTAGACCCTAGAACCTATCGCACGGTTGTCGACAGACCAGGGAAAGAATTTGACCGAAACCTCCCCAAAATTGAAGAAGCTCTGTTTCACCGCATCCGATAAACCAGCTTTGGAAGGAAACTCTACCAGAAACTCGTCGACCTCAAGCATCCTCGTTCTCCATGGCCATTCCGAACCCCAGGCCCTGGAGAAGCAGCTTGACAAGGATGCAGGCGAACCTGATCCCTGGACTACCTTACAAATGGCACACCATCGTAGGTTATAGAGAGAGTCAAGGACCTCTTGATTGAAATCGATGGTTTCACAGGACGAGGGACATAGAGGAGGAGGAGACGGAGGGGGGTAGGACGAAGAACCTCTAACCAGGCCTCTCCTACGGGAAGGGCAGTTAGCCATACGATGACCTGTAACAACCCAAAATTTATTTAAATGTCATTAAAAGAAAGTTTTTATAGAAAATTCAAAATAAAAATCGGATGGCGCCATTGCGTTCGTCTCGCCGAGACGATCGAAAAACCTATACAAACTTATTTGATTTGGACACATTTAGAGTATTTAAAAAATTGGGAAAAAAAAAAATATATATATATATATATATATGTATACATATTTAGCCGATAGAAGGATTTGAACTTATGACCCTTCATTTGAACTCTTAAAGTTTTTCCTCTAGCCAAAAGACCCGTAGTGCTTTTTTGTATTAAAAACAGCTAATATAATTAATAAACATACCACTGGGGAGACCAACGGTCGTTGACCCTTCGTTTCCGATCGGACGGAAAGAGTCGCGCAGACGTAACCGAAGTCGGCGACCTTTCGTTCCCGATCGGACGGTTACAGCTGCAGTACGCACTAAATGGCCGATTTGCAATAAAGACCCTGTGTCTTTTAGAATTCTCAAAACCACTATATAAACCCCCCCTCCATAATAGTTTTTCACTCCAGCCCGTCTCGAAAACCGTGCCCTACCACTTCCCTCCCCCTCGTCAACCACCCCTGACCGCCGCCGGCCGCCCGCCGCCCACCGCCGGCCGACCGTCGCCCGCCGCCGGCCGACCGCCGATCGCCGCCGGCCGACCGCCGCCACCGGCCAACTGACCGCCGCCGGCCGACTGCCGCCAACCGCCGCCGGCGACTGCCGCCGCCGCCGGCCGCCGCCTCCCGCCGCCGGGCTCCGCCTCCCAAAGAAAAACTCCGGTTAGTTTTTTTTATATATATATATATATATATGTGGGCTGAAGCCCATTTAGACCAAGTATAACCCACTAAGATTCATGGGCTTAAGCCCATTAAGGAATGGGCCAGGCCCATTTAATCAATGATGTAAATTGTTAAATCAACTCTAGTTATTATTAACTGAAACAGTATTACTAAAGAAAACCAAACTATCTTACTAAGGGCAGACCCGAATTAAAAATTCGTTAGTAGCCAACTGTTTTGACCGTACCAGGAGCAAACGAACTCGGAATTAAGTTCCGTTTGCGGCCACGGGTCCGTAATGAAACGATCTACACAACAGTATAGATTTAAGGTATTTTTGAAAATTACAAAAATACCCCTTAAAAGAGAAAACCCACTAATTCACATCGAAAAATGTTCGGAAAAATCCCAGAAAAATTTAGGAAAAACTAACAAAATATTAGTAACATATTTTCAGGTTTCGAGCGTGATAAGGCTTCCTCATCAAGAATAAGAGTTTGCAACAGTTCAGGTAGGGGAGTTTTAACCAAGTTTCTTCATGCTAAATATCTGCTATAGATCATCGGTAAATTACTATGAGTAGTAAATTGTGAAGTACGTGATCACTTGTTGGGTGTGGGTCTAGCCCTGGCGGAATGCCAGAAAGTACCTGGGTGTGGGTCTAGCCCTGGTGGAATGCCAGAAAGTACCTGGGTGTGGGTCTAGCCCTGGCTACAGGCCTAAAAGTTACCTAGGTGTGGGGCTAGCCTAGTCTGAGGACTAAAAGTACCTAGGTGTGGGGCTAGCCTTGTTGCGGACTAAAAGTACCCGGGTAAGGATTGAGATTCCTACCCTGGCCGGAAGAAGCCAAAAAGGGAATCGGGTGATGCATGTTTTCTATTATTTACCTTTCGTAGTCACGTTTACTGTTTTTCCGTACAAATATTTAGCATGAAATAAATTAGGTCATGAGGTGAGTCAGTGGTTTGGACTCACCCCCCTACAGATGTTGTGCACCCTTCAAAGTCAAAACCTGCAGGACTGGAGGAGAACGGAGAGCGAGTAGTGAACGACCCAGAAGGAGTGGAGGACCCGCTGTACACCCCTTTCTACGAAGATGCCGAAGCTGAAGCATGAAGTGTCATCGAAATAAAAGAATAAATTTATTTCCTGAGGCTTTTGATCTCCTAAAATGTATCAAACAATGGTTATTTTAATGGAATGGCTCAGTTAAGTTCCAAATTTTTATGGAGCTTAGTTATACCAAGCTTTTATTTTCTAACACCTCAGTATTATACGGATTAAATAAATCCGTAAAATATCGGGGCGTTACAACTTGGTATCAGAGCCTAGGTAATAGATCCTAGGAGTTAAAAAAATATATATATATATATATATATATATATATATATATATATATATATATATATATATATATATATATATATATATATATATTTAAGGACATCGATAGGGTAGACACCAAAGATTTAAATATTTATATTTACAAAGTAAATGTGTTTTTCCTTTAAACAGAAGTATGAAGTCACAAATGTCTGAAGGTAATTCATCGGGAGCAAAGGTGAAACCTAAGAAGAAAATCGTGAAGACAAAGAAGGCGAAGAAATCGGTTGCACCTAACCAAAACGGGAATGTCTTCTATAAACGTTATCGATGTATCTGCGGGAAAGTGGGCGATGAAAATCGTTGCGAACATCCGATGTTTTTCAAAATAATTGTTGGTTATATGTAGAATGATAAGAAAAGTATAAATAATGAATGAGTATGTTCTTTTCTAAGTTTGTGTTTGAAAATGTTCTTTTATATTTTTCAGAAAAATGAACTCTCACGAAAACAATACTTCCAATGAAGACTTGACAAAGGTGTTAGGAGCATTACACCAACTGATAGAAAGAATGAACTCCTCTAAGGATAGTTCAAGGATGGGAGTGATGCTGAAAGAATTCAAGGAATTAAAACCCCCTTCTTTCAGAGGAGAACCGGATCCCTTGATTGCCGATAGGTGGCTCAAACAAATAGAAAAGGTATTGGAGACTTTAAAGGCAAACGATGAACAAAAAGTTATCTTAGCTACATTCATGTTAGAGGGAGAGGCGGACTACTGGTGGGATACGGTCAAAAGAACTCAAGCAAGTTTCACTTGGGAGGAATTTACAAAAGCATTCCTAGGGAAGTATTTCTCAGATGCAACCAAGGATAGAATGATTGCAGAATTTTTAGAACTTTATCAGGGAAAACTTAGTGTTTCCCAGTATGAAGCTAAATTCATCGAACTATCACGATTTGCTCATTATCTTATAGCCACAGAGGAACTAAAATCCAAAAGATTTGAACAGGGTTTGAATCCTCATATTCGAACCCGAGTGGCTGTACTCCGTATAAGAAACTATGGTGAACTAGTACAGACTGCAATGGTGGCAGAACGTGAATGGGAAGAAACGCGTAAAATATTTGAGAAAAATAGGGTGAAAAGGAGTGCACCAGGGATAGAAGCAAACAAAAGGCCGAGGATGCAAGAATTTCCAACAGGAAATAATGGCCCTCTAGTGACTTCGGGACCTCGAAATTGCTTCATATGTGGATCGCGGGATCATTTCCAACGAAACTGCCCTCGTCTGAATAAAGACGCTCCAGCAAGACCTCCCTTCAAGAATAATCCGCAATTATTCAAAAATCGCCCTGTTCAACCTCCAAAGGTACCTGGAAAAACTTTTGCGATATCCACGGAGGAGGAATCAAACGACGTCATTGAAGGTACGAACTATTCATTTCAAGAATTTGCTATTTCATAGGTAAGTTTTAACCGCAAAAGTAAATTTTTCGTAGGCACTATTCTTATTTATGGAAGTCTAGCACGAGTAATACTAGACCCTGGTTCGACACATTCATTTATATCAGTTCACTTGGCTAAAGATCTACAATTAAGGACTGAACCGCTAGGGTATATACTAGCCATTACTACAGCACTTAGCGATACGGCCAAAACAAACAGAGTCTGCAGAAACTGTATACTACGGGTTGAAGAGGAGGAATTGGTGGCGAATTTAATTCTACTAAAGTTGGAAACTTTTGACATTCTATTAGGAATGGACTGGTTATCCAAGTATAGGGCGATGATGGATTGTTACAGAAAGAAGGTTACTTTACAAACATCAGATAGTAAGGAAATAATATTTCGGGGGAGAAAGTTCGGAAAGGTAAGAGCGAAAGTATGTTACTTAGCTCAACTTTTAGAAGAGGAGGTGAAGAGTCCTATACAAAATACCACATTGGTGGTATCGGAATTTTCGCAAGTGTTTCCGGAAGATCTTCCAGGGTTGCCACCAAAAAGGGAAATAGATTTTTCGATAGAATTAATGCCAGGAGTGGCTCCTATTTCAATTGCCCCATATAGAATGGCACCAGTAGAATTAAAAGAGCTGAGGAAGCAGTTGGATGAGTTACTTACTCTTGGGTTTATAAGACCCAGTTCATCCCCATGGGGTGCACCTGTATTATTTGTTCAGAAAAAGGATGGAACGAAAAGGATGTGCATTGATTATAGAAGATTGAACCAGGTGACTATAAAAAATAAATATCCACTCCCAAGAATAGAGGATTTATTTGATCAACTTAAGGGAGCAAAATATTTCTCCAAAATAGATCTCCGATCAGGATATCATCAATTAAAAATCAAAGAAGAGGATATACCAAAGACGGCCTTCCGAACTAGGTATGGGCATTTCGAATTTTTGGTGATGCCTTTTGGTCTAACAAATGCCCCTGCGGCATTTATGGATTTGATGAATCGGATCTTTAAAAATTTCTTGGATCAATTTGTGGTAGTATTCATTGATGATATTTTGATCTACTCAAAAAACAAGGAGGAGCACGAAAACCACTTGAGGATGGTATTACAAGAGTTGAGTCTTCATCAACTGTACGCCAAACTCAGTAAATGTGAATTTTGGATTACAAAAGTAAACTTTCTGGGACACGTAATATCCCAGGAAGGAGTTACGGTAGATCCAGCAAAGATTGAAGCAGTAGTGAATTGGAAAGCACCAAAGAATGTAACAGAAATCAGGAGCTTTCTAGGGTTAGCAGGATATTATCGCAGGTTCATTCAAAATTTTTCTAGTATCGCTGCACCTATAACTCGGCTTACTAAGAAGGGGGTAAAGTATGAATGGTCAGAACTTTGTGAGGACGCGTTCCAAGGATTAAAAACAAAACTCACTACAGCCCCGGTACTAACCATACCAGAAAGTGGGAAGAAGTACACCCTTTATACGGATGCCTCTCACGTGGGGTTAGGGGCTGTACTTATGCAAGAAGGCCGAGTTGTGGCTTATGCTTCCAGACAATTAAAAGCTCATGAAAAGAACTATCCTACACACGATCTGGAGCTAGCTGCGGTCGTGTTTGCACTAAAGATTTGGCGACATTATTTGTATGGGGAACAGTTTGAGTTATACTCGGATCATCAGAGTTTGAAATATATAAGTACACAGAAAGATCTAAATCTACGGCAAAGAAGATGGGTGGAATTTTTAGTCGATTATGACTATAATTTTATTTACCACCCTGGTAAGGCTAATGTAGTAGCAGATGCCCTCAGTAGAAAGGGACAACTGGTCAACATACTAGCTGATAAATGGCAGTGGGCTTGCACGTTAGAAAACCTTGAGTTAGTTACGAAGAACAGCTCACCACGAGCTTATCTAAGTCACCTCAGAGCTCAACCGGAAATGATAAAAGGAGTAATAGAGGCACAAACATCAAACTCAGAATTGCAGGGAATCCGATACAAATTAGAAAAGGGAGAGATTGTAAAAAATTGGGCACTCAGTTCAGACAACGGACTGAGATTTCGAGGCAGATTAGCAGTCACTGATGCTCCTTATCTGCGAGAAGATATATTAGCTGAAGCTCAGCATTCAAAGTTTTCTATCCATCCGGGGGAAAACAAAATGTATCACGACTTAAAACGAAACTTTTGGTGGAGTGGAATGAAGAATGATGTAGCCCAATTTGTGTCAAAGTGTCTCACTTGCCAAAAGGTGAAGGCGGAACACAGAAGACCACCTGGGTTATTGCAACCTCTTCCGATAGCAGAATGGAAATGGGAACATATAACCATGGATTTTGTGACCGATTTTCCTACCACAAGGAAGGGAAACGATTCAATCTGGGTAATTGTGGATCGATTAACAAAATCAGCTCATTTTCTACCGCGAAAGACAACTGCATCCACTAGAGACGATAGTACCCTATACCTGAAGGAAATTGTTAGACTTCACGGTATTCCGGTAACTATTGTGTCCGACAGGGATCCTCACTTCACCTCTAAGTTCTGGAGAAGTTTACAGAAGGCTTTGGGAACAGAATTAAATATGAGTACGGCATATCATCCTCAAACTGACGGGCAGTCAGAGAGAATAATACAAATTTTAGAAGACATGTTGAGATCTTGTGTGATGGACTTCAAGGGTAGTTGGGAAGATTTCCTGCCGTTAATAGAATTTACTTATAATAACAGCTATCAGTCCAGCATACAAATGGCACCTTTTGAAGCCTTATATGGAAGACCCTGTAGATCCCCAGTCTGTTGGACGGAAGTGGGAGAGAAAAGTATAATGGGGCCTGAAATAATCCAAGAAACGACCGACAAAATAAAAATTATTCGGGCCAATTTACTAAAAGCACAGAGCAGACAGAAAAGTTACGCAGATAATCGAAGAAGACCTCTCGAATTTGAAGTGGGAGATTTTGTTTTTCTAAAAATCTCACCGAGGAAAGGTATTCAACGTTTTGATCTCAAGGGAAAACTTGCACGCCCTACGAAGTATTGGGAAGAGCTGGACCAGTGGCATATCGACTGGCATTACCTATAAAATTGGCAAATATACATCCAGTTTTTCACGTGTCCATGCTTCGCAAGTATGAACCAGATCCTTCTCACATTCTGAAAGATGAAGAGATCAGTATTCAATCAGATGCCTCATATATAGAAGTACCTGTGAGAATTTTAGACACCAAGGATAAAGAATTACGAACCAAGACTATTCGACTGGTAAAGGTACTATGGCAACATCACAACGAGGAGGAAGCTACTTGGGAATTGGAATCAGAAATACAAAAGCAATATCCACATCTATTCAACAACTGAGGTATGAACTCGAATTCAATCACTGAGTTATGTACTCTAAATTTCGAGGACGAAATTTTTATTAGGAGTAGAGGATGTAACAACCCAAAATTTATTTAAATGTCATTAAAAGAAAGTTTTTATAGAAAATTCGAAATAAAAATCGGATGGCGCCATTGCGTTCGTCTCGCCGAGACGATCGAAAAACCTATACAAACTTATTTGATTTGGACACATTTAGAGTATTTAAAAAATTGGGAAAAAAAAAATATATATATATATATATATGTATACATATTTAGCCGATAGAAGGATTTGAACTTATGACCCTTCATTTGAACTCTTAAAGTTTTTCCTCTAGCCAAAAGACCCGTAGTGCTTTTCTGTATTAAAAACAGCTAATATAATTAATAAACATACCACTGGGGAGACCAACGGTCGTTGACCCTTCGTTTCCGATCGGACGGAAAGAGTCGCGCAGACGTAACCGAAGTCGGCGACCTTTCGTTCTCGATCGGACGGTTACAGCTGCAGTACGCACTAAATGGCCGATTTGCAATAAAGACCCTGTGTCTTTTAGAATTCTCAAAACCACTATATAAACCCCCCCCTCCACAATAGTTTTTCACTCCAGCCCGTCTCGAAAACCGTGCCCTACCACTTCCCTCCCCCTCGTCAACCACCCCTGACTGCCGCCCGCCGCCGGCCGACCGCCGCCCACCGCCGGCCGACCGCCGATCGCCGCCGGCCGACCGCCGCCACCGGCCAACTGACCGCCGCCGGCCGACTGCCGCCAACCGCCGCCGGCGACTGCCGCCGCCGCCGGCCGCCGCCTCCCACCGCCGGCCGCCGCCTCCTGCCGCCGGGCTCCGCCTCCCAAAGAAAAACTCCGGTTAGTTTTTTTTTTATATATATATATATATGTGGGCTGAAGCCCATTTAGACCAAGTATAACCCACTAAGATTCATGGGCTTAAGCCCATTAAGGAATGGGCCAGGCCCATTTAATCAATGATGTAAATTGTTAAATCAACTCTAGTTATTATTAACTGAAACAGTATTACTAAAGAAAACCAAACTATCTTACTAAGGGCAGACCCGAATTAAAAATTCGTTAGTAGCCAACTGTTTTGACCGTACCAGGAGCAAACGAACTCGGAATTAAGTTCCGTTTGCGGCCACGGGTCCGTAATGAAACGATCTACACAACAGTATAGATTTAAGGTATTTTTGAAAATTACAAAAATACCCCTTAAAAGAGAAAACCCACTAATTCACATCGAAAAATGTTCGGAAAAATCCCAGAAAAATTTAGGAAAAACTAACAAAATATTAGTAACATATTTTCAGGTTTCGAGCGTGATAAGGCTTCCTCATCAAGAATAAGAGTTTGCAACAATTCAGGTAGGGGAGTTTTAACCAAGTTTCTTCATGCTAAATATCTGCTATAGATCATCGGTAAATTACTATGAGTATTAAATTGTGAAGTACGTGATCACTTGTTGGGTGTGGGTCTAGCCCTGGCGGAATGCCAGAAAGTACCTGGGTGTGGGTCTAGCCCTGGTGGAATGCCAGAAAGTACCTGGGTGTGGGTCTAGCCCTGGCTACAGGCCTAAAAGTTACCTAGGTGTGGGGCTAGCCTAGTCTGAGGACTAAAAGTACCTAGGTGTGGGGCTAGCCTTGTTGCGGACTAAAAGTACCCGGGTAAGGATTGAGATTCCTACCCTGGCCGGAAGAAGCCAAAAAGGGAATCGGGTGATGCATGTTTTCTATTATTTACCTTTCGTAGTCACGTTTACTGTTTTTCCGTACAAATATTTAGCATGAAATAAATTAGGTCATGAGGTGAGTCAGTGGTTTGGACTCACCCCCCTACAGATGTTGTGCACCCTTCAGAGTCAAAACCTGCAGGACTGGAGGAGAACGGAGAGCGAGTAGTGAACGACCCAGAAGGAGTGGAGGACCCGCTGTACACCCCTTTCTACGAAGATGCCGAAGCTGAAGCATGAAGTGTCATCGAAATAAAAGAATAAATTTATTTCCTTAGGCTTTTGATCTCCTAAAATGTATCAAACAATGGTTATTTTAATGGAATGGCTCAGTTAAGTTCCAAATTTTTATGGAGCTTAGTTATACCAAGCTTTTATTTTCTAACACCTCAGTATTATACGGATTAAATAAATCCGTAAAATATCGGGGCGTTACATGACCTATGCCTCTACAGCCGAAGCAGACGATCCCGTTTCTACAGCTGGCCTGGAGGTGCCATTTCTCCCTGCACCTGAAGCAGAAAGCCTCTCTTCTACCCTTCTTAGAGAGATCTCCAACAACTACTCATCGTTTGACCATTAACTATTGTTTGTTTCTTAAAGACCCCATCATCTCATGGCGCAACAAGATGCAAAAGTTTGTTTCTCTTTCTAGCATAGAGGCAAATGTTCAGGACCATGACCACCACCATGAATGAGATTATTCACCCGCGATGTCTCCTTGGGAATCTGAGAGTTGAGCTAGATTTTTGGATCTACATATATTATTCAATGTGATAACCGGAATGCTATACAAATTGTTAGCAACATAGCCGGCTAAATACTAGTTGAGGCTTAAGGCTAAAACTCAAAATAAGACTGTTCTTAAGCTACTTAAGCAGGTTGGGGGCCTTCATTTTCTATGGGGCCTAAGGCTATTTAAGTTGGTTAGGAACTTGCATGAAGGCCTTCTTTTCATGTGGGGCCTCAGGTGACTGCCTAAATAGCCTTATAATTGAGCTGGCCCTGGTTAGCAACCAGGTCTTCCATGTGAAGACGAAGTTCTTCGGGATCGATTGCTACTTCTCCTGATAAAACTATGAGGCATGGACTATCTCTCTCTATATGTTTCCTCTGCATATATAGCGCAGATCACTGAGTTCTTTACGAACTAATACGCATCTCCTCGGTTCTAGTTTCTTGTTAATTAGCAACCAAACTGTGAACCCACATCCTGCATGTGGCTCCTATTGGCTAGCCGGATGCTCTTGCATCTTTGCGTCAATTGGGTGCTCACCACCTCAATCTACTCCTCGTTCATAACATCTTTAAGGGATTCTCTGCTGCATTGGTGGAAGAGAAAGACTAAAGCTGAGGTGCCCTTGGAGGGAAAGAGAAGGGGATGTAGAAATCCATCTTCCATTCATTGGGAGGGGAAGGAGGCCAGAGGGGGGCTTTAGCTTTCCCATGCTTTGTCTTTGGTGGTCACTGTGTGAGGCATAAGAGGGGCTTTAAGTCTTTATACAGAGCCCTGCGCGCAGTGTGGTGGTCAAAAGGGTTCGACTTTGCACGCTGGGAATGATACGGTGGTGTGCCCCATTATTATAGGAGGTGTCGGTTGGTCTATTAGGGTGCATGGGGCTGTAAGGCTCTCACGCACGCCTTTCACCCATGCAGAGGGGCAGAATTATTATTATACGTCAAGCTCATGCCCTTCAAATGGAACACAAATATGAGAGAGAGAGAGAGAGAGAGAGAGAGAGAGAGAGAGAGACGGGCTGACAGCTCATGGACATTAGTAAGTGGCTTCTTTTGATGCTTGACTTGTAGATGACAATTATTTCTCTCACCCTAAGCTAGATGGAGTTCTGCATCTATAGAACTATACTTCTTCTTTGTTTCTTAATTTGTTTTTGTTTTTTTTTTTAATGGACCACAAAGAACTAGGGTTGCGACTTGGGTCGGGTAAAATCGAGAAACGATCCAATCCGACCTAAATGGGTTTGTCATGGATTAGGACTTGAGGGTTACATCACACGTGTACTTCAGTAATCATTTGTTGTTTGCTGACGTCCAACCAACTACCGAGGATTGAAGTAATCATTTACTAGTAAGTAGTCGATGGCCATTAATTATCTAGACAAATTAACGATCCGAGAACCGACCTGACGCTATGTGGGTCGGTTTGGTTCAGATCTATGCCAATTTTGGGTCAGTCCATGTTTCAATATGGTAGACCGAGCTATTTCGATCGGATTCTGAGTTGCCTCAAACCTGAACCAACCCAACTTGAGTTGCACCCCTAGTCAGTACATCCCCTCTTAGTATGCCGGCACAAGATTGAACAATTAATATGGAAAGTTGCCACAAGAGCAAGAGAAATGTTTCTTTTTAAAGGAAAAAATATTGGTCTACAGTGCTAGCTTAAAATGGGTGGTATTTAATGATTAAGAAAAGTAAAGAGATGCTTTAATTAGAGTTATGTCCAGTTGTTTGGAAAATAGCCATTTTACCCCTACATGTAGCTGTACAGGGAAATCTCATGAAAAGTAACATTTCGGTAATAAAGAGTAGTATTTCCTTGGAATCATATTTCATTGTAGTTGCTAAATGATTGCTACAGTCATTTCGCTATAGCAAAGAGTAACAATATGCAAATGTTACTCTTTGCTACAATACTTTGCAGATTGTTACTCTTTCCTACAATGAAATCATTGTAGCAAATATTTTATTTGCTACAGTGAAATCACTATAGCAAAGAGTAACAATATGCAAAGTATTATAACTAAAATGTAATATTTGCAGGTTGTTACTCTTCTATGTGATTGTTATTCTTCAATGTGATTTTAGGGTTATGGACAATTTTGTCATTTAAAGGGAAAAAAAAGTCATCAAGGTTGTAAAATGTTTCTTTTTGAGAGGGATCTGGTGCAAACCATATTTTTCTGTCTTTTTCACCAAACCAATCTCTTGTCAGTGACCTAACAATAAGTCCCCCTTTTTAAGCGCAAATTAATTTGACTTAAGCCCCCAAAATTATATGCTAATTAGTAAGTCACCCACCTTTTAATTGATATTAGATTTACCCCTGTAAAAAATTGACTTACACCCCCATAACTATATGATATTTTGGCATACACCCCTATAACTATATGTTATTTAGGCATACCCCCCCCCCCTTTAGGCTAATTATCGTATAGTAATTTGGGGGGGGGGGGGGGGGGGGGTTAAACAAAATGGGGAGTAGGTCTAATAAAGATTAAAAGGGGGTGACTTAATAATTAGCATATAGGGGGAAAGTCAATTTTATCTTATTCTTAATTACCCCATAGGTAGGAAAGCTCCACTTTTGAATGGGAGTAAGTATGACATAGCATTTATACGAACCCTTGACCAAGGTTACGGGTTGCATGTCTTACCAACTGAGCCATCTGTTGGAGAAAGCATCTATAATTTAGCAAATTTTTTTGTTGGATCAGCTAGCTTAACAGAGGATAGGGTGCTAGATCAAGGGTTTAAAGAAGTCTGGAGATCGAAATAGGGAAGGCAACATAGTTGTTACTTATTAAATTCTATAATCCCGCGGGCGTGACATCAATGGCCATGATTCACACACTCAAACAAGATGGCAAATGTTAGTACATCACAAGCCATCACACCTGGAAAAAAAATCAAATGTTAGCACATCACGAGGACAACATCGGATCATTGTGTCTTCATAAAGAGGTTTGCTAGTGGTGATTTTATTACTCTTTTATTTTATATTGATGATATGTTAGTAGTTAAAAAAGATGCAAGCAAAATTGCATGTTTGAAGAAGGAGCTTGGCAAGTCCTTTGCTATCAAAGACATGAGAGCAGCAAAGCAAATTCTCGGCATGAGAATATCTCGAAATCGGAAGGAAGGCAAAATTTGGCTATCTCAAGAGCGGTACATTGAGAAGGTACTTGAGATATTCTATATGGATAAGTCAAAGCCGGTTGGTACTCTACTTGGTAGTCACTTCAAGCTTAGCTCCAAGCAAAGTCCTACAAATGAGAAAGAGAAGAATGACATAAAGAATATTCCTTACACATTAGCGGTCGGCTCTTTGATGTATGCAATGGTTTGCACAGGACCCGACCTAGCTTATTCGGTCGAAGTTATGAGTCGGTTCCTCTCGAATCCTGGTTAAGAATATTAGTTGACCATGAAGTGGATCCTACGGTATCTTAGGGGCTCTTCGAAAGCGTGCCTATGTTTTGGTCATGGAAAGCCATTGTTACAAGGCTACACGGATGCTGACATGATGGAAGATATTGACACACGGAAGTCCACATTAAGGTACATGATAGTTACGGGAGGAGCAGTCGCTTGGAAATCAAAATTACAAAAGTGTGTGGTATTGTCAACTACTGAGGCCAAGTTCATAGCGACGACGGAAGCTGGCAAAGAGCTATTGTGGATGAAAAGATTTCTACCTGAACTTGGTCACAAGCAAGAGCGGTATGTTCTACATTGTGATAGCCAAAGCACAATACATTTGATTAAGAACTAGAGTTTTCACTCAAGGACCAAGCACATCAACTTGCAGTATCGTTGGATCCATGATGTGATGGAACACAAGAAATTACAAGTTGAGAAGATACATATCGATGATAATGGATCAGATGTAATAACGAAGTCACTATCCTAGGAGAAGCATGAAGTTTGCACTCGTGCGGTGGGTTTAGTGACTATCCTTTGTTAGCCAAGGAGATGAGACATAGAGATCCCTCCTCATAGGTCTGGAGGGGGAGTTTGTTGGGTGTCCATCCTCATAAGGACAAGACCCAAGTTTGACATCGCTTTTGTTCTCGGATCAATCTTGCAACCGGCCACTATGTGGAACCGGCTCTGCAGGGGCTAGTCTTTGAACATCTTTTTTTTTTTTTTTTGAAAAGTACGGATTTTATTAAGCATAATAACAATAATGCATCCATGCCAACCTAACTCAAGTAGTACTACTACCTGAGCAGGGCAAAGCTAAACCAAAAAAAGACTCTCAACCGGCCTAACTCAACAACCTGAGCAGCGCAAGGCTACAAACAAGAAACCAAAACAACACCTATATTCAAGCCTTCAGCAAACTCGAAAATTGTAGACCCGAGCCAATTAACCAAAGCATCTATTTCTTCTCAGTAGCCACCCGTCCATATAGACTTTATTCACACCGGATCTCATAGGATTATAGGTATTCCCTAAAATAACATGGACCTAGTTCAGTACTTTTTGAAGTAAGTGTATAGAAGTTATTTCCTTGTTATTAAACAACCTATTGTTCCTCTCTTCCCAAATACTGTAGACTGCTCCCGCAAAAGAAACTCTAACTGCTTTCCCTTTTAATCCTTTGGTTTTGCTCCAAGGTAGGAGTCTTTGAGTTATCACCTATAAGTTCACATTACCACTTACCTGGATTTGAGTCACTGAACAAAGGGTCGTCCATAATTCTCTAGTAAAGCTACAATTGAAGAAGAGATGGTCCACTGATTCTTCTTCCTTCCTACAAAGACAACACATAATAGCCATTTCTATGCCTGTCTTCTTCACAAGATCCAAGGTGGCCAGTTTCTTATGGATAGCTTTACAGCAACAAAACCCAAATCTGGGTGGGACTGGGCTTTTCCAAAGTAGAGGAGCCCATCCAACAATGCTCCTCTTCTCTTGAATAGACTCCCAGGCTGTTTAAATGAGAATTCTCTTCCAATTGTACGTTTCCACTTGATACTCCCTTGGTTTGAGTTATTAATTTTCAAAGATTTTATAACTTCCCAAAGGACCTTTATACGTTGATTAACAGGATTAGGGAGTCTCCATTTGTCACCCCTAATCATTTCCCCCACAAAAGGATATCCCATGTCTTGTTCCAAAGCTGCATATAGGCCAACCTGATCCATTGGACTTCTACTATTTAACCATGGATCCAGTCAGAAGTTGATATGGGAGTTCTCATGAATACTAAATTCCAAACTATCAGCCAAGTCCTCTCGAGAATCTAGTATCCCTGTCCACACTGATGAACAAGATTTAGGAGCCACAATATTCCAGAAGTTATTGTCCCCCACATACTTGCTCTTCATCCATTGTGGCCAAATCAAATGTGTATCTGTCAAGAGGATCCATCCAAGTCTAAGTTTACTGGCTGTGACAATATCTAAGATGAACCTGATCCCTAATCCACCTTCATCCTTAGGCTTACAAACATCCTCCCATTTTACATGGAAACAGGAATTCTCCCACAAGAACTTTCTCATCAACTTCTCTATCTCCTTTTGCACATAGACTGGGGCAGAAAAAGCTGCACTCCAATAATAGGAGTATCTTTGCAAGACTGACCTCAACAATTCCAATCTACCAGCCAGAAATAGCACTTTATAGGACCAAAAATTGATTGACTTAGATATCTTCTCAATCAGGGGTCTGAATAGCCAACCTTTCACCTTTGAGGAGGAAAGAGGAAGACCTAAATATTTGACTGGAAGAGTGCCCACCTTAATACCTAACCTCTCAACCAAACCTTTGAGTGCACCACATGATTTAGATAAGAAGGCACTGGATTTATCTTTGAATATCTGCAGGAGCTGATAGAGTTGGAGTTTGGCTCAAGTGTCTACATAGAAGGTGTCATGATTTCCAATAGATCTGGAATCGTTGAATTCTGATGAGTATTGAGGAAGATACAGAGATTTGAAGTCAACCCCGTTGTTACTTTCTGCATTGCTGTTTTTAAGTGCAGATTGCAGTTATGTGTTTGGAGCCGTTGGATCAATCTCTTAATCCAATAATCCACTTGCTTCATCTGCTGGATTTAATCAACATGTGGGTCCTTGGGGGCCACATAGCATTTGGGGCTTGAGTGCAATTGGAGATAGAACAAAAGAGGGGTTTTCTCTTGGAGAGAAAACCAGTGAGAGCAAAGAGGCATTCCTTGTTGCAACTGAAAGAAGAGAAGTAGAGGGCTTCTAGATTGCAGCTAAAAGAAGAGAAAGGGGTAAGATCTGATCTATCCATTCCCTCCATAGGTGGAGATGGTTTTTGATATCCTCTTCTAGTTCAAGAGAGGAATTCATAGGGTTCTTGGAATCATAAGGTGGTGGGGTTTTCAAGCAAGGAGGAGAAGACAACGTGTTGGGTGTAATCCATGACGTCTTTTCATCATTGCTAGTGAAATCCGAGCTTCGGCTCATCGTGCACGTGGATGTAGCCCAATTTGGGATGACCACATAAATCGATGTCTCTCTCTCTCTTTTGTATTTGCTTGGTTTGTGTTCCTTCTCGTGCTAACACTTGCACACAAGGTGTTTGTTCCATTTCCACACACAAAGGGAAGATCGAGGTCTTTCTCATCAACTCTCACCCCGTATATTCTTTGAAGCATTGAATGTCATTGCTTTGAGAGAAATCTCCATCCACTCCTCCCTCATCTCGCTCTTGCCCGTATCTCCGCGTGCACATATAGGACTCATGAAAGATATATATAGTCTCTCTCTCTCTCTCTCTCTCTCTCTCTCTCTCTCTCTCTCTCTCTCTCTCTCTCTCACACACACACACACACACACACACACACACACACACACACACACACACACACACACACACACACACACACACGCATATGTATGTGTTTTTTTTTTTTTTTGGTGCCAAATATGTATATGTTTTGATCTCTCTTAGGTTAGGTTGACATTGACGGAGGGGCACCAGAGAGGAGGTCAGCATGGGCCTCTACACTTAGCCCATGACTAATTAATTAAAAATATAAAAATTAATGCGGCCGGTTGAGTTGTCCAAGTCTGGCCCGCAAAATAAATCAGGCAAAAAAATGCTGCATGGCCCGTCCGTGTGGGCCTATGCACTTAGCCCAAACTCCGTATATGGTCAGGCCGGCCGCGCCGAGCTGGTCAGAAGGCCCATGTCAACCACTAGATTGGACCCACGACGGTCCATTTATCTTCAAATCCCATTAAGAGTTGAGATTTACAATTTACTCCTGTCAAGGGGGAAGTGTTGGAAGCAATTCCCGTAAGCCCAAATCTAAGGATGCGAGATGGGCGGCTTGTAAGGCCCATCTCCCCCCTCATTCGAACCACCACCTCCGTTCTCTTCCCGCCAAAACCCAACCCATCCCCCTTTTCCCGCCACCCCTCCACCCCCCTAGCTTCCACTCTCCAGCACTACATCGACTCCAGCTCCCCCTCCTATGGCCAGACCATCCACGCCCAGATCCTCACAACTGGGTTCCACCCCAACACCAACGTATCCATCAAACTCCTCATCCTGCACCTCAAATCCGGATCCCTGCTCAACGCACGCGGGGTGTTCGATCAAATGCCGCTGCCGCCCCTTTCGGCGTACAATTTCATGATCTCTGGATACTTCAAAGAAGGCCTCGCCGAGGAATCGCTGGCGCTCGTCCGAAAGCTCGCCCTTTCCGTCGAGAAGCCAGATGGGTTCACGTTATCGATGGTTCTGAAACTCTCCGCAGCCTCATCCTCGCTGAATCTCGCGAAGCAGGTCCATTCCCAGATCGTCAAATCGCAGTGCGACGCGGATGATGTCCTCCTTGCAGCCCTTACCCACTCGTATGTGAAGAATGGGAAGCTCGGCTATGCGAGGAGCATCTACGATGGGATGCCGGAGATTAGTCCTGTGTGCGCGACTGCGTTGATGGTTGGGTATATGAACCGTGGGTCCTTCGGTGATGCTGAAGAGATCTTTGGATGCACAATGGCTAAGGATACGGTCGTCTTTAATGCTATGATCGAAGGGTACAGCAAGACGCTGGAGACAGCCGAGAAGTCGTTTGAAACCTACAAGGATATGCAAAGATTAGGCTTTCGGCCGACGATTTCCACCTTTGTGAGTGTTATTGGAGCTTGTTCTCTCTTGTCAGCTCTGGAATTTGGCCAACAAGTCCACACTCAAACCATCAAGACCCATATATTTTTTCATGTGAAAACCGGGAGCGCGCTGATTGACATGTATTCCAAGTGCGGTAGAATCGACGATGCACGAAGAATCTTCGATTACATGCCGGAGAAGAACGTCATTTCATGGACTTCGATGATCGATGGGTACGGGAAGAATGGGATTCCACATGAGGCTCTCGAACTTTTTTTCGAGATGAAGAGGGGCCGTGTCGTTAGACCAAATCACGCGACATTTCTTAGCGCTCTATCTGCTTGTGGGCATGCCGGGTTATTGTCGAGCGGCCAAAAGGTTTTTGAGAGCATGGAGAAGGATCATGCGCTCAAGCCGAGGATGGAGCACTATGCTTGCATGGTTGATCTCTTGGGGCGAATGGGGAGTCTTCACGACGCGTATGACTTCATTAAACAGATCCCCGAGAAGCCGAACTCCGACGTGTGGGCAGCTTTGCTTGGGGCATGTAGGCTTCATGGGGATGCTGAGATGGCCAATGTTGCAGCGAAAGAGGTCTTCGAGTTGAGTCGAAATGAAAGGCCCGGGGCTTATATTGCTTTGTCGAACACCTTTGCTACTGTGGGGAAGTGGGAGGGTGTATGTGAAGTGAGGGAGTTGATGAAAGAGAGGGGGGTTGCCAAAAATGTGGGTTCTAGTTGGGTTGGACCTGACAAAGGCTAGCTTATCTGGCTTCAAGTGAAAGTGTTGTTGAAGGAGAACATGATTGTGTGTTCATTGAGCTTCGAGCTTGAGTTATACGTACAATTTTCATTGAATTCAGTACAAGGGTGGGATTACTTACAGCCTGCGAAATATCTAAGACAATAACTTAAATTTGAAAAAATACATGGTGTGTCTCTATTTCAGCCCTACTCTTTTGCTGATGGCAATCCATGTTCGATGCCCCATAACCGGTCATGTGTAGGTCACCACTCGCCTTCGCTCGTCTCCAATGCCTGGCCATTGAATTCAATATGAACATGCTGTCTTGTTTCCTATCCAATGCCCCCCTAACACTTGGGAGGTGACTAAGGAGAACATGAGGTCTCTCCTAGTGGCTATTCTCTATTTCTAGAATGTGTTGGGACTGAAAATTAAATCTTAGCTTTTCAATTAGTCATAAAGCTATCTATTAAATGTTTAATTAAATTACAATTTAATTTCTCTAACGAATACATACATAAGACATGAAATACAATATTTTTAATAGTCTTTACTTTCTCACGCATCTTGATTCTGAGTACCAAATCATAAGAATGGGGCAATATTTCTATTCTTTTCAGTTTTACTTTACTTATATAGTTATGAGGGGGAAACCACAAAGTGTGTCGACATCGGTGAAAGAAGTTTGTGTTATGTTTGACATTAAAAGGAGATGCCACATCATGAGAACGTAGTTCACGTCTTTTTTTTTTTGCATGGAAATAAAATAACACGTGGAGAGAGGTTCCCACGTGGCGGTCTGCATGATGAAGAGATGACAGGTGGAAACAAAGTGATTTTTTTTCCCTTAGTGTGTAGCATTTAAAATAACCATGCTGCAAGAGAATTAAGAAGATATTGGTTCTGAGGAGAACCAACAGAAGGGGGCCGGCGAGTGAAAGGAAGAAGATGCATGAAAGAGTTAAGCGAAAGAAGTTGAAGAAGGAATGAAGTCGCGACGATCTTGTAGATCAAAATAGAAGGATGATCCAAAGACGTATGGATTCAGTGATCTTACCAATAAATTCATTTTATATTTCATTCAATTTGAATATTTCAATCTTCATATGGCACAAGGCTTCTTCTTTTTGTTAATCTTATGCTAGGAAAATGCTTCAACTTTCTCCTTCTCATCCTATATTTATCAATAGTATATATGTAAGATTTCTTGACTAAATATCTTATCTTATAACACAAGAATAAGTTTGTATTTTTTTCAAAATTTGTTCACTTTTATCTTCCTCCCATAATTGAAAAGTATATGGTTTTGGAAAAACATGTTCGATAATTAATTTGATTTCTCAGACTGATGATAATTGGAATACTATGATGACACATGCAAATGATTCTAATGTTTGTTACCATATTTTTCATTGATGTTTTTACAAGTATAACATCTATTGCCTTTTTTTGTTTGACCCAAAGATCATGCATATCTTTCAATCCATGAATTTAGGATGTATCATGCCCACCAGCTTCCAAGTTGTCAAGGTTGTAAAGAAAAAGGCTATATGACATAGTAAAAATGAAACATGAGGAAAACTTATGTTTGCATCATTAATTACGTGCATAGATTTGATCGGATTTCCTTCTCTCCTAAGACTGCTCATTACGGGACCGTATCACCATGTCATCCTTCTCGGTCCGTATCAACGAGAATCCTCCTTCCAAAGTATGATAAAGATACCAACGGGCTCTTGGCTTGGTGGTGCTTCCTCTCTCCCTTGTTAGAGGGGTTTCTTGTTCAATTCTCTGTATGGACACTGTGGAGCGAAATTTCCCTCAAGACTGTTGTGCCTTGTTTGCACGTGCGAACCATGGCTGTTGATGTCATGCTCATGGGATTAATTAATAGTTTAGGGGGGTGTTTGGCATCATTCCGGACCCATCATTTCTATCCGCAGCTTCATATTTGAAAATCAACAAATACTATTTATTACGATGGAATGAACGACTTCGGAATGATAATTTATCACTCCGTCTGTTTTATGCTAACTGGAACACTTAACTACCGGATTACTAAAAATAGTAATTGACGGGATTACCCTCCTCTGAATGATGTTTAAGCATAAAAGTAGTTCCTCAATTAAATGAATCGATAACGCTTCTATATTTGTGGTCTCTTATTCTTCCTTCTCATTCAGGTGATTGGTTTTTCATTATCAGATAGGATCACATCATTAAAAAAAAAACTACGTAAAGAGACACAACTTAGGATTTTAGTAGACCATTTACCCATTAATTTTAATTTTAAACTCAAACAAAAAAGAATATTTTCTTAGTTCTAGAATTTTATAAATCTAGGCCAGGTCCAACACTATTGGGCCAAGGCAAGTTCAGCCTGAGCCCGGCTAGGCCCAGTTCGTGCGGCGACCGGCGACCGAAAGGTCCGAAGCAAACAACCAAGCAGCCGCTACGTGGGCTGTCCTGAACTCGGAGAGGGCCGAGACAAATAAGATTGCAACCACCGCCACGTGCCCTTCTTACGTGGCGCCAAAGGCCCCACAAAATCCACGGTAGGGGCGCCCTTACGTGGAAGCTCACGTCGGCTCGGGCTTCGTGCATGCCTCCAACGTGGCGACGCTATCCCCTATATAAACGTGGTCCCACCGTCAGGCTACCACCGTCACTCGGCTCCTCGACCACCCGATCAGATGGCCTCGACCGCCGGCTCCCAGACCAGTGATTCCGGCGACGGCCCGGTGGCCCTCGACATCTCGAAAGGTGCAAAGCACCTCGTCGACACGAACCCTGGCCTCCGGGCCATCCCGGCCGTCTGCGTCCTCCCGGACGCCATCCTCTCAGAGCCGGTCGCCGTGGAGGCCGTCCCGGTCATCGACCTCCGTGGCCTCGATGACCCGGCCCGCCGGGCCGGCACGGTCGAAGACATCGCCTCGGCTTGCTCCAACTGGGGCTTCTTCTGCGTGAGCCCTAGCTAGCTTCTTTAGCCGTTATGTCATGAGTATATTTTATTGGGTCGACTTGAACCTTTTTCAATTTTTTTCAAAATTTAAGACCCGCTCCCGCCAATGATTTTTCTAACATTCGCCCCCCTCACCCAAGATTCGATTCCTGGATCCGTCCCTACCATCGGGGCAGTGGGTTCGAACATGAGAACTCTCAACACTAGAGAGACGTGTAACCACGTATAGTTGTGACTGCAGTCACCCTATAAAAATTTAGGAAAATGTGTGAGCGGTTCCTAACAAAGAAACCGGTTAAATTAAAGGAATTTGAAATGCTATGGATCAAAATATTCTTCACAGGATTTGAAATTTTCTTTTGTATGCCACCGAACATAACCATCTCTTATCACTGTCGAACTGAACCTAAACCTAACTCTAAACCCAAGATCTATGGGCCATGGGATGAACCCTAGCTAGATCTAGGATTTCTAACCCTAACGGAACTTAACCCCTCCGGCCATGTTCCTTCTCGTCTCCGTAGCTCGCCGCCGCTTGTGTGCTCGAGAGAGATGGGAGAAGGAGATACCGAGGGCATTTTTGGGTTTTTGAAATAAATCGGGGACCTATCGTTAGTTGAAATATTGGGATGTCCTGTGCATTAGAGATACATTCTATTAAGGTTTGATCACCAATTAACTCTAATTGTGTACCCTAATTTTATCAAGTTCTATCAAGGTATGTGCTCGTAGCCACATGATCAAGGATGAGTGTGATACACCAATCGGAATGTGATGCATCGAACAGTTGCGATGTGACACCGCACATCGTATTTTATCATTCAACATCTTCACATATCTTAGTTTTTGTGAAAAAAAAACCTATATGGGAACGTTATGATCATTTTAACTTTTACAGTTGTGGTGGTCGTGTGCACAAACACCTAAGTAGTCCAAGCGAAAAATTGTAAGTAAAGTTTGCTAGGGGTTTTAAATTAAATCAAGATGTAATGGGTGTCCAAAGAATTTTGGAAACCTTGCGACTTTTCTACAATATCAATCGTTGTTGGGGGTGTAAATGCAAATATCTCTGGTTTTGAATTTTATGATATTTGAAGCAGATCATTAACCACGGGTTGGATCCGGCGCTGATGGAAGCGATGCTCCGGGCGGCGGAGGCTTTCTTCGACCTCCGGCCGGAGGTCAAGATGTCCCACGCGCCATCGCCGGACGACGCCATGCCACCCGTCAAGTACGGGTCGAACCTGAACATGGCAGTCGGGCCTTTCGCCCACCAGTGGCGCGACTTCCTCAACCATTTCGGCCGGCCGGTGCACAAGAGCAGCTTCCACCTCTGGCCGGCCGACCCTCCCGCCTACAGGTGAGCCAGCAATCCCCACCGCCCGATCGGAATTCTACGACAGCGATTGACCGCGTGATTGTTTTGACGAACAGGGGCGTGGCGAGGGAGTACCTGGAGGAGGTGTGGCGGGTGGCGATGCGGGTGGCGGCGGCGATCTCAGAGACGCTTGGGCTGGAGGCGGGGCACGTGGAGGGGGTGTTCGGGGAGGGGTCGCAGATCGTGGCCCTGAACTACTACCCGCCGTGCCCGGAGCCGCACCGGACGCTGGGGGTCGCGCGCCACAAGGACCGTGGTGGGGTCACCATCGTCATGGAGAATGACGTGGAGGGCCTGCAGGTCCGGCGGGAGGGTAAGTGGGTCCCCGTCCCTTCCCTCCCGGGGTGCTTCATGGTCAACCTCGGCGACTGCATGGAGGTAAAAACAACCTTTTTTTTTTTTCTTAACTTATTTGCACCTAAATGGGTTGGATTGGTTGGTGGTATTTTACAAAGTCGGGTTGGGTAGGTTTTCATTTTTTATGACCCGATTAAATTCGGATCGATTTTGGGTTAGGGCTCGGGTAAATCTGAATCAACCCGAGGGTCGAAACCATATATATCAAAGTTTTCGAGTCGGGTTCAAAATATACTATGCATTTCCTAGAATCAAATTGAACCAGTTAACTTGTCAATTCATCTTTATAAACCCACTTGATAATGTCTATGAATGCTTGAATCAATATTTCCTCCACTTGACAATACCTATGAATACTTCACATATTACTATATATTTTGGAGGAACCCTTGGCATGATTGATGATTTGTGTTTGTGTAAGATTGACCCAAAAATCGAATAGAACTGAACCGACCCAATTTAGTTCGGATCGGGTTTATGTTGAATTTGAATTGGGTCGGATCAAAAAATTGTAGAACTGGCCATTTCCAGGTTGGTTCAGACCAAAACCAACCCGATCTTAGTGTCACCAACCCTGAATGTTTAGGAGTGATTTTTCTTCTAATCTTTATGAGTGCATTTTTGCTACCGGCTCGGTTTGCTACGTTTGCTTCCAGTCCAATCGCCACAAGCCACATCACCCATTTAAAGGGGCATAGTGGGCCCTTTAAATAGGCGATGTGGCTTGCTGCGATTGGAACGGAAGCAAACTCAATAAATCAAGCCGACAGCAAAAATGCACTCAATCTTTATACCCACTTATAGGCATCAAAATCTTTTCTTTTTGCTTCTCCTTCAATTGATAGACAAATAGAGTGGGAATTTCCTCTAACCACAAAACCTAGGTCAAGGGTTTTAGTCCCAACACTTCTTTATAAGGTTCTTGTCGTCCTCCTAATCAGTCAACATGGGACTTCTCTCAACACTCCCCCACAAGTGCAGGTCAGAAAAAAAAAAAAATCCCGATCCTTATAATGTGGGTGTAGTACGTAATGTATGCCCCCACTCAGCAGGTGGATCAGATGGCTTAGCTCTGATACAATCATAAAAATCGAGTCAAGGGTTGAGGTCCCAACACTTTTTTATAAGAATTTTTATTGATCTTATTGTTCTCCTAATTAGCTGATGTGGGACTTCTCTCTCTTTCTTTCTCTCACTCACTCTCTTTATAACCACAAAAATTGCGTCAAGGGTTGAGGTCCCAGCACTTTTTTTATAATGATCTTATTGTCCTAATTAGCCGATGTGGGACTACTCTCTCTCTCTCTCTCACACACAAGAGAGAGAGAGAGAGAGAGAGAGAGAGAGAGAGAGAGAGAGAGAGAGAGAGAGAGAGAGAGAGAGAGAGAGAGAGAGAGAGAGAGAGAGAGAGAGAGAGAGAGAGAGAGAGAGAGAGAGAGAGAGAGAGAGAGAGAGGGTCACGACCCTTATTTCCACTGAGAGAGAACTAGGATTAAGTTTCGGATTTGGATATTTCACTCTGTTTTATGTTCATATTTATATTTTGTACCTTTTATCTTGGTCACTCTATTTAGAACCTTCACATTAATTAGTTCTTATGGCAAGTTGGAAATAAGCCATAATTCACCAAATTATAGTGCACATATGCCATATAATTAGCTAAAACCAAGTAAAAATGACAATAAGTATATGATACATGTTGAGTTGGTCATGCCTCACATGGTCTAGTCCCACATCGGTAATGGGAGTGGGGATCCGCTCCTCAATAGGTACTTTTTGGAGAGAAACTCAGCTTGTCACATAGTATCAGAGCTGGGATCCACTCCGGGAGCTCCGCTCGATTGTGCCCTTGCCACACGTATCTCGTGTGAGGGGGATGTTGAGATGGTCATGCTTCACAACGTGTAATACAAGTGAGCATCCTTAGGAATTCGGGTCGTCACAATATAATTCCTTAGTTAACCTTATATATTTGTTTCTAATTGTATATACAATTTTGTTTCAGATACTGACCAATGGGAGGTACAAGAGTGTGGAGCACAGAGTAGTGGTGAACGAGAAAAGAAAGAGGATCACCGTAGCGGTAGGCAACGGCCCCGGACATGAGGAAATCATACAGCCAGCACCACATCTTGTAGAACAGGAAGGTGATGGTCGACCCAAGTACAGACCTGTAGTCTTCAAGGAACTAAGGTTCAGAGACAATGTCGTCATTAAGGTGGACTCATCGTAAACCCCTGCAAAGTTGCACCCTCTATGATTAGAAATCACGTCTCATTTCTTGGCCCATGTTCATTTGTGTTTGGTTTGTCGGAAATAGAAAAAGAAAAAAAAATACTATTTTTTTTTGCAAAAATGGGTGGTTGGTTGGTTGTATAGTGTGGCCCACATAAAAAAATAAATTTTCATGGAACCAGTTTGCAATCCTCTTGTAAAAATGGGTGGCTGGTTGATGTGCGCGTGTGCGAGAGAGAGAGAGAGAGAGAGAGAGAGAGAGAGAGAGAGAGAGAGAGAGAGAGAGAGAGAGAGAGAGAGAGAGAAGTGTTGATCATTAATCACGAGGGTGACAAAATAATATTCTTGTCAAGTTCCTTAAATTTATTTCTAGTAATTTAACCTTATTTAATCATAATTTTCTTTCAAAATTTTTAAGCAACCATGGTTTTTTTTAATAATATTATATTTTGATGTTATTTACTAAATCTCACTTAAAACAATGGATGAATTTGCAATGATATATGAAATTGTGAAGTTATGTTACGATATACTATGCAAATTCTCAATTTGTGAAACTCTTGTATTTTTTGTAATATAATGCGGTAAAATGATCTTATCATTTTTTTTTCATATATTTGTTATTCCCTTTATATATGCTTTTACAAGAGGGTATGTAATTGCTTCTCCTTCAATTGTTTGGAGAATGAGAGTGATTTCGAAAGAAAAAAAAAAGGGTTGCTGACTACTCTCTTTTTCCAGTTTGGTTTGTGAGGCAAACTCATGGATCGGGTTCGATTCGGGTTTGCATATTGCACTTCATAACATGGTTGTATTAATTGGGATTTTTTGTTTTTTCATCTTTTTCGATGAGTTGCAATCTTCACATTTATACAATATTTCTTATTGCATGTTTGAATGAGGCTATATTCACCTAATTCTAAATCTTTTTTATCAAACTTAAGCCCTTAACTTAGTCACCTTATTCCGATCTGATTGGACGATTCCGGATTATTGAGAACTACAAGCCACCGAGAGAACCACAGGGGGTTCCCATCATAAGGGGCCAAGTAATCAAAAGGGAGCAGATAGGTGTCGTTGGTTGGACCCCAAACTACAGTGATTCTATAGTTCGGGGTGACTATTTTAAGTCATTCGTTATCAAATTGTACCTTTTATATATATGTGCTCATTCTTTAAATAAAACTATGTCTAAAAAAATTGACATTCTATATTTATCTAGAATTATAGAATATTTTTGCTCATTATTGCTAGACAATCAAATGTTAGCTAAATATTCTAAGGATATGACCAAACATTCCAAGACAACTGAGATGATAAAACACATTCACATCAATAAGATTAAATTGTTTCTTATAAAAAAAATTCTTAGATTACCATGTCATTCTCAACATATTTGGGTTATCATCAACATAATTGGATAAGGAAACTCAATTTTAATCAAAAGGTATGCGATTTATAATTTGTTCTGAATACGTTTTTTTCAGAAATATCAGGCCAACTTTGAATCACCATAACAAGAGTAATCCTAACAATAGTTTAATTTTTTGGTTCAAAGAAAGACCAAGGGAAGCTCAAGAAATCCCAGAAGGCCACTCAAGATGGATAGCCCAAGGGTTCATACTTTGTTTGCAGCACAAGTGGGTACTACATTTGTGATTGCTTTCATTGAAAGAAGAACACAAATGAGGCTAATGTAGTGGGAGAGATCATCGTTGTGGTGAGTGAGATCAATGCAGTCCACAACAAAGTTCCTGGTTAGTGGTCTGACACTTGTGCCACGGTCCATGTCTGCTACGATAGATCTGAGTTCAAAACTTATGATACAATATTAGATGGACAAAAGATCCAGATGAAGAATGAAGGGCACTCAAAGGTGGCTAGTAAAGGAAACGTGAAACTTGTTTTCACTTTCGGAAAGTTCACCTTAGAAAATGTACTTATGTTCCTGATATGACTAGGAATTTAGTTAGTTGGGATCGTTTAGACACACAATGGATCAAAATTATGTATGAATTGGGCAAATTACTTTTGCCCAAGATTAAAATTTTTATTTGTAATTATACTCATGTAATGGGATGGTGAAGATTTATATCAAGGAGATGATTAATGAGAATAATATTGTTTTTGTTTATATCGTTGACTTCGTTTTTTTTTATGGCATAGCATATTAGCACATATTAGTATTAACACAACAAAAAATTAGTCAAATATGGCTTATTCTCTTGTGGCACAATCAATTTTGAAAAATAAAGTGTACACTAAATCCAATTGATAAAGAAGCTATTTTCAAGTATGGAAAAGACTTCTTAATTTTTAAACTTGGTGCACACAGACATATATGAATTAAATAATGTGTCGATAAGTTTGAAAGCGATACTTTATTACTTTATTGATGACTAATCTAGATTTATCTGTCTTTGCTAAGACATAAAGATGAGATTTTAGTATTTTTAAGTGCTATAAGACAGAAGTGAAAAATCAATTAGAAGATAAAATAAATTAAGATCATCCGAAGTGATAGTTGGAGGGTTGAGTCTTAGAACTCTTAATGAGATTCAGTATTCATGACAAGTGTCCAAAGTATAATATGGATATTGAAAGAGCTTTACCTATGTGAGCATTGAGCTGGCACCACTTCTAATGAGAGTTGGGGTTACTCTCGGGATTGTTAATGAATACAAGATAAGCATATGTCCTTTAATAGTGCTAAGCAAGATAATAACTTAGAACATTCTGGATATATTAATGCTTATATATCTAGTGTCTTCAGTTATATCATATATGAATAACGAGTTTAAAGCTTCGGCTATCAGATATTTTGATAGAATTTTGAGTTCTTATAGTAAAGAAAGTTAAAATCGAAAGATACATTTATCCATGTATATATATTGTTTGTCATTTCTGGCATATTTTTCTATCATTATATTGACCAGGTGGGGAGTTATTCGGTTTGGTTAATATGAGATAGAATGTGATGTTTTTATCATTGATTTATAAGAAAAAACAATGAGTATTTTTTATCTTGAGTTTTGAATTTTTTATTCAAAAGTTTGATTTTAAACTTCCCACCAAAACTCTTTGATCAAAGTGAAATGGTTCCATCTAACCTCTTTCTATAAAATTCTTTATTTGTTGGATGAGAATTTTAGTCCCACATTGTTTGGGGGAAAGAAAGTGAGACAAGTACATATAGAAGATCCTCTAGCGCACTTGTATAGAAGGATGAGAAGTTTGTTGTGTACATGATCCACCTACGATGTGGTGTATCGCATCATGTTGCGCACGTGCACGCATGTCGTGGGTAATGGTCTATAATGCTTTTGGCACTTATTAAGTGCACTTAACATGATCGCATTATCGTCAAGAGTCGTGACCTTTTCTATTGGCTAAGTACGTTTAGGTTCGGTTGGGTAGACTTTGGTATGAGACAAAGTCAAGTTAACTCAACAACCCAGTGGGTCTTACTTACGCAAGTGCATGTGGGCGATTACAAACCGTTGACCCGGACTTGAAGGTTGACCCAAAGGTGCTTGGAGATACCCGTTGGCTATGTGGGCCGGGATGGTTTGGGCCTGACAATTGGACCAAGGGAGGCTTCCAGGCATCCATTGGCCAGTGAATCAGTGCATCCATTGACCATCAAGAGATGCCTTGGGTTCTATAAAAGAAGGCCCATACCATCCCCTAAATAATATTTTAAAATAGTGCATATCTCTTTTTTTTTCCTACAAACAACTCTTTACCAGTATTGTTCTATGTTTGTCTGAGCTCCAAGAGTTATTTCTTCACTTTTGCTGAGTGCAAAACCACAAAGGCTTGTCGTATATTTGGAATGATTTGTTGATATCCCTATGTTAGTCTCACTTTGTGGGAGGGAAAGAACAACACTTTGAATAAAGCATATCTAATGTGTGCTTCAAGCCTCGAATTGTTAAGGTGCCCACCCCTTTAGTCCAATAATTTTAAACTATTATCTATGGAGATCGAAATCACCATCGCTAATGGTGCCATAAAATGTCACATGCTTGTTGTCCACGTGGAAGCAGTAGGGAAGGACACAACGAAATGACAGGAGTCCTCTGCGAGATCACCCTTGTTTTTGGGGCACCCCCTGGACGACCTCGAGTAATCAGAGAAGAAACCATCACATATGAGAAGCTCGAGACTCAAGGCCAACCCCGACCTTTGGGTAATCAGCATTGCGTCCAAAACAAGTCTTGGAAATCGGCGCCCACAGACGGCTCATACACGATTAGCTCGCACTTAGCCTGAATAGAGGATAGCTCATGCGCGATCAGCTCGCACACGGAAGAGGTCGCCCGTGGCCGGTGCTCACGGCTCGCCCAGGGTTTACCCTGACCGTATGCGACCAGCTCGCATATGGGAGATGTCGCCCCCGGCTAGCTCTCTCTAACAGTAGCGGATCGCTGTGTCCCATGGACAGAGCAGCATCTTCCATAAGGCCTCATTCATGAGGTACTGTGAGTTAAAACTCTTAGCGCAGCTTGCCAGCTGGAAAGAATACCCCAATCGCCGCTAGAATTCAACAGCTCGCTAGGGAGCTCACTCTGTCCGCACGCGATCAGATCGCCCACGGAAGAGATCGCTCCTGACAGAATTCAAAGAATATTTTGAAAGACTCAACACCCACAGCTCGCTCAGGAGCTCGCCCGATCATGCAACAACCAAGGAGTTCGCCCTCTTGTCCATAAAGGTCGCTTACAGTACGGCGGTGCCAAATCGACAGGTTTCACCACCCCCGTAGAACTACGTGGACAATTGCGAGCCACATGAGCCAACAAGAATCAATTTAGAGCACCCAAACTGGAGCCTTCCAAAATCTCCACCTGGCCCGGACAAGATCGGCGTACCCCCCCTCACTACCGCCTGGCAGGCTAAACTACAAAGGTCATTAAGGACCCATATGGGATGGCACGTAAAGGTGTAGACGGTGCGGAAATACGCGATGATGTGTCCATCTCTGGTGGTCTGCAAGAGTCTATAAAGGCATGACCCCCGGCTCCAAAGTACAGGTTCGAAACTTAGAAACCTAGACATTTTCTTACTACTCAACCCCTCTACTTTTGTACCTTCATTGACTTGAGCGTCAGAGGGTCTATGCTCCTCAAGGAGCTAGCCGTTCTCACATTTGCCTTGCCTTGCAGGTCCAGTACTTGAGCCAGTGAAAATCTTCCCCCGACATTTGGCGCCAACTGTGGGATCTTTTGACTGATTCCTGTGAGAACGCCCATGACCACACAGCCGAAAGTCATGCTTCAGGCCCTCTTGTCTCCTGCCACGCGGGGACAAAGACGGGCGAAGGCTCGCGCCGGATCTACACGAAGTGGTGTGCCGGCTCAAGCTGCCCAACCTCCTGCTCCACTCAGTTACTAACTTCTCTTGGAGATGTTGGCCACCAAGCGGGCCATGATGGATGAAGTAACGCGGCTGTGCCAGGTTCCATCGGTGAGCAGAAGAACTGATCTCCCCTCCCTCGGGCTCGACCCACGGAGGGAAGGATCAACGATTTGATCACGGCGTCCAAGAGAGTCGGCAGAGGCCGCTCCCCTTGCGCGACCTCCTCCAATACCGGTATTGCATCAACCCACGTTGTTGCCCATACGGCAGGCATCCCAGCAAGAGCCCCTTGGGGGAGACGTAATGGCCAAAAGGACAAGAGGGTCGACTCTCGAACGGTTGCAGTGACTTGCCACCAGTGGTCCAGCAATGAGCCGACCCCGCCTTCGCCCCCCCTCGCCGACGAATCAGAGGCGAGGTCTCGAGGGTGAGATTGTAACCCGTGCCACAAGCGTGAGAGGGAACCCGCGGAGGAAGAGCTACTTCGTGCGAAGACTCGAGAGGTGATGGCCTCATACCGACCTTTACCGGTGTCGGGGCAACTAGCTGCGAAGTGATAGAGCGATCGCTAGGACGTCACCCCCGAGCACCGCCGCAGCGAGGGTGCAGACCGGCCTAGAGGAAGCATGAATAATCGCTTAAGGCCTACGCAGTCACCTTTGGGAAATCCGCCCGTGCGCTAGTAGCCACCTAGAATGCCCATCGACCTCTTAGAAGACCTCGCCGCTCATGGAGGTAGCTCGCCCTTCACGAATGAGGTTCACCAAGGGGGTTTTTCTCAACACTGGATCCCACCAAAGTTCATGTTGTTCGATGGGTCACAAGACCCTGTGGACCACCTTTTGGCCTACCGAAAGTTGTTGTTTTTCTAGGACCAGGATCACGTGTTGTGTCGTGCATTCCCGAGCTGCTTAACCGGTTCAGCCTTGAATTGGTTTCACAAGTTGCCCTCATATTCCATTCTGAACTTCACCACTTTATCGGGGCTGTTATTGGAACAGTACCACTGTAACCGACAACCGCCTAAGAGGATCGAATCGTTATTTGTCCTGACCATGGGAGCTCGAAAGACCCTTCAGTGCTTCGCGACATGGTTCTACAGTGCCTACCTCGCCCTAGAGGACTCAGCCGGACAAGATCGCACGGTTGTGAGTGCCTTCAGGAGCGCGCTTCCCGAAGGAAGCAAGCTCCACAACACACTCGTTATCTCTGACCCCCGCACGATGGTCGAGCTCTTTGCCCTTGTCCAATAATACATCAAGCTCGAAGATGTGGTGCTCGACCGAAAGGGAAAGATGGTCGAGTAGCGACCTCCTCCCGCTTTATGACCTCTCGTCGTTAAAGCGGTGGAGCGGCACGAAATACCCCCTGTGGTGCCACACGCCGCCCTTCTAGCAGCTCCAGCTGTGGCACTCTCGAAGGCACCGATTGTGGCGACCGGAAGACCGGCAAACTGGCGCTTGCCTCCCGGTCCAGGAGAGCGGGACTTCACTGTAATGACCCTCTCTCCGGGACAAATCCTGCATCAGGTCAGGAACGAGCCGTTTGTTCAGTACCCTCCTCCTCTTCAACAGGGTAAGCCCGGCTCCCCGATAACACCAGGCGATGTTCGTTCCATAGAGGTGTCAGACACCACACCAACCAGTGCCGAGCTCTGAGGAACCATTTGGAGGATCTCATCGGCCTTGGTCATTTAGACCAGTTCATCTCGCAGCCGAGACGAGTCAAGGTCGTCCCTATACGTGTCCCAAGGGAAGGTCATCGGCCAGAACCGACAGAGCCTGCATTACCGCTACCTCCCCCAGGTGGGCCGACAGTCTGCCACACCATCGTCGAGCACCTGGGTGAGCCAAGGTCAAGCAACAAGTTACAGCAACAAGTAAGAGCGACGGAGCGAGTACAAAAGGTGCACTTTATACCACTACTACTTACTTTGCTTTAAACCCCTCACTTGGGAGCCCGCAACTTCGTGTGGTTCTCCGAAGATGATATGGTTGAGGTTGCTACTCCGCACAACGACCCTCTGGTCATACGCCTCATGATGGCCAACATATAGGTGCAACGCATTTTGGTCGATTCCGGAAGCGTTGTGGACATCATTTTCCTGTTGGCCTTTCAACGGATGGGTCTGCGGCACTTCGATTTATCTTCGGCAACAGGCTCTCTTAGTGGCTTCACAAGCGAAGTGGCAAAAGTCATTGGGGAGATTACCCTGACTGTGACGGCGGGTCTTGAGGCTCGGCAAACCCAATTCGCCATAATGGACGGGCAGTCCGCTTTCAATGCCATCCTTGGGCGACCTTGACTTAGGCAGATGAATGTGGTGTCCTCGTCTAACCATCAAGCCCTCAAATTCCCCATCCCAACAAGAGTTATAGTCATACAAGGTGATCAGGTCGTCGCCACCAGGTGCGAGCAGGACATCTACCACCTCACTACCATTGGCGCTTCGGAGGCCAAGAGACCTGCATTCTCTTAGCAGTTAGCTGCTTCACCGCACAAGCTTCCTGACAATCCAAAGACAATGACCCTCCAACCTTGTGACACACCCACTTCACCTCCTTGGTTGGCTGGCGCGGGTGGGAGCAGCGTCTGTCGAGAACATGGTGCGGATGGTCGTCCTACAGATACTGCAAGGAGGAAGCCCCTAGTGCCCGAGCCCTTCCAAGATATTGACATTGGAGATGATGGGATTCCAAGGGTTACCTACCTTGGGATATCATTAACCGAAGCCGAAGTCTTCCACTTAACGGCTTTCCTCAAGGATTACCGAGATGTGTTCGCATGGAGCTTCCCCGACATGCCCAGGATCGACCCCGAGGTGGCCTGCCATCGTTTTCACACCTTACATGATTTCCCTCCGATCAAGCAGAGAGCTCGGCATGTTTCGGCTGCAAAGGCCGCCACGGTTGCAGTAGAGGTTGAAAAGTTGGAATGAGCTGGCTTCATTCGTGAAGCTCGATCATTTTCTTGAGTGGATCTCCAACATCGTGGCAGTGCCAAAGAAGAGCGAGGCCGTTCGGGTGTGTGTAGACTTCTCTGACCTCAACAAAGATTGCCCGAAAGATGGATTTTCCCTTCCCAGAATCGGAGCCCTGGTGGATGCTGCTGTCGGGTTTCAAGCTCTCTCCTTCATGGATGGGGTACTCTGGGTATAACCAGATACCTCTTCATCCCGACGACCAAGAGAAGATCTTCTTTTATTCTGGAGCGAGGTACTAGAAGTTATTCTGTTACCAGGTGATGCCGTTCGGACTCAAGAACGCCGGAACAACCTATCAAAGGTTGGTCACCCACATGTTCAAAGATCAAATCGGCAAGAATGTCGAGGTTTATGACCTTTTGGTGAAAAGCCAGGAATGAGAAAGACATATTACCGACCTCAAAGAAGCGTTCAATATTTTGAGAAAATTCAAAATGAAGCTTAATCCAGCGAAGTGTGCATTCGGGGTGACCTCTAGAAAGTTCTTAGGGTACCTGATTACCCATCGTGGAATCAAGGCCGACCCCGAACAAATCAGAGCACTCGTCGAGATGCCCGCGCGAAAGACGCGAAAAGAAGTCCAGATGTTGAGCGGACGGATCGCGGCGCTCGGGCGCTTTATATCAAAATCGTTCGACAATTGTCGGCCTTTGTTTGAGCTGCTTCGGAATGGAGCTACCATCCATTGGGATGAGAAGAGCGAGCTTACTTTCCACAGAGTCAAGGATTACCTAGCTTGCCCTTCTATAATGGTAGTTCCCTGAGTGAGAGACGAGCTCGGCGTTTATTTGTCTGTGACAAAACACGCTGTGAGTGGTATCCTCAAAGCTTGAGAAGCCCATGTATTTTGTCATACCATGCTACCTGCCGAGCTGCGTTATCGACCCATCGAGAAGGTCGCTCTGGCCTTGGTTCTGATTGCGAGGAAGCTCCATCCATACTTTTTGGCACACCCCATAAGAGTCATCACTGAGCACCCTTGAAAAGTGACTCTCAAAACCTTCGGTGGCTAGGAGGCTTTACCGTTGGTCTGCCGAGCTCGCCGCTTACGGATTGAAGTACGTCTCTAGAATGGCGATTAAAGGGCAATCCCTCGCCAATTTCTTGACCGACTTCCCGCCGGAAGAGCCCGTCCCGCTGCAAGAAGATGAGCAAACCAAAGCGCACCCAGGGAAGGCGAGGTTCCTTGAGGAGCCTTGCCATCGCTTCCAGACCGAATTGGTGGCCAAGGAAGATTGGAAGCTCTTTGTCGACGGCTCGTCCAACGTCTCCGGAGTAGGAATCGGATTCGTACTAATCACCAATGAGGTAATCCTCAAAAAACCTATTCGACTAGATTTCACAGCCACAAATAACGAGGCTGAGTACGAAGTACTCTTGCTTGGTTTGGAGCTCGCTAATGACGTTGGCGTGAGAAAGCTTAAAGTCTTTAGTGACTCTCAGCTAATCATTTACCAAGTTAACAGTGGCTATGCCTCCCGAGATGCGCGAATGACGAGTTATGAGGATCTCGTGAAAAGTATGGTCGGAAAATTCGAAAGAATTTGTTTGAGCAAATTCTGCGATCTGACAATAAGCGAGCTAATGCCCTCGCTAACATAGTCTCCCTGCTGGGACGTCTTGAAGTTTGGCAGATAGTGATTGAAGTGCAAGATCATCCCCGGATCCAACTGAGCGAGAGCGCCGTGAATCAAACCTCGTCCAAGGTACTTCCTACCGGTTGGACATCACCGATCTTCCACTATCTTTGAAGAGGTGAGCTCCTTGATGATAGGGAAGAAGCTCGGCGAATAGAGAAAGATATCAGGCGGTATATCTCATCCGTTGGGATCGCCTTTTTAGAAAATCTTTCGACGGGCCCAACCTCAGGTGCGTAGAGTCCCCCTGAGGCCGACGAGGTTCTAGATCACCTTCACTCTGGGGAGTTCGACAACCATTCTGGTGGAAGGTCTCTAGCCGGGAAGGTAAGAAGACAGGGATATTGGTGGCCCACCCTTGCTCAAGACGCTGCCAAGACCACGTAAAAGTGCCTTCAATGTCAAAAGCATGCCACAGTTAGCCACTTGCCCGCAAAAGAGCTGCACCCCTTGGTAAGCCCCTGGCCTTTCCAACAGTGGGGGCTCGACATAGTCGAACCTTTCCCTGTGTCTACACAGCAGAAAAAATTAATCTTGGTCACCACAGATTATTTCACCAAATGGGTGGAAGCAATCCCGCTGGCCAAGATAGGAGAGAAACAGGTAAAAGACTTCCTATGGAAGAACATCTTTTGTAGGTTCGTCCTACCTCGTGTGCTCATCACGGATAAAGGGCGCCAGTTCGATAACCGCTTGATCAAAAGATTCTGTGCCGAGTACATGGTTGATCTAAGATTTTTCTCTCCCAAATACCCCCAGAGCAACAAGCAAGCCGAAGTGACTAATCGGGTAATCCTAGACAACCTCAATAAAAGGTTGGAAGGGAAAAAAGGGCTTTGGGAGAAAGAGCTTAATGGAGTATTGTGGGCTTATCGAACCACTCCACACCGATGAATGAGTCGCCTTTCAGCCTTGCCTACGGTTACGAAGCTGTTTTGCCCATTGAAGCGGAAGTACCCTCGGCAAGGATGCTCATTGTGGACAAGGTCGACAACAACGATCTACTCGTCGACTCCCTTGATCAGCTCGAAGAGCGAATAGAGCTCGTTAATCAACATTTTGCTGGTTATAGGCAAGAGATGAAGCACTCCTATGACAAAAGAGTTCGCCATTGGGCGTTCAGATCAGGCGATTTTGTCATGTGAAAGGTGTTCGCTAACACGTAAGAACCTAACACCGGGAAGCTCGCCGCGAACTGGAAAGGCCTCTATATAGTACACGACACAAAGGGATCAGGCGCCTATGGGTTAATGACCGCATATGGTGACCTTTTAGAACGACCTTGGAATGTCGTCCATCTTCGGAGATATTATCCTTAGCACGAGGACTCCCTCTTGTAGATCGTTTTCTGTGCAATAAGGGTTTTTTGGGCTAAATAAGTCATTTGTTAGAGCTTGTGTTTAATAAATGATCGACATAGGTCGCACGCAGTCAGCTCACATGCAGCGTCATCAAAGAATAGCTCGCACACGGTCTGCTCGCACGCAGCTCCATAAGAGTACAGTCCGTTATCTAGGGGACTTTAAACATGACTGGGTCCTTCACGTTCACATGCCATGATCTGAAGCACCCCAAGGTGATCTAGGGGGACTTAAATGAGTGACCACCTATTTAGGCGACCTAAAAATATCTTGGTAACCCCTCGAAGTTCGAATTTGGTGAGGTCGCAAGGAAGTGTGAGAGTCACCAAATCTAGCTGAGGGCATGTCCAGTAATCGGGGTGTAAGAGGGAACTTAACCGGGCAGGGGGCAGCTAGCACCTAATTTGTTTTTTTTTGAAATAAAATATTCTAATCCTTGAGTTATGGAAGTTTTTGAATTATTAGATTTGTGTTTCGTTGATTTTCCGAGTTCAAGGATCGAATCATCTTTTTCCGAGCATGTCGAATTTTTTCGCTTGCATATCATACTTTTTAAATCGGAACTTTTTTGACAAATTAGTTGCCTCGCCGGCGTAGGACCCTCGAGACTGTTGATCAATCACACAGAGGAACTCATAGACATCAAAGAAAAAGGCGAGCTAAAAAAAGATTTCATTCATTTCAAAAGATGGTTACAAAGATAAGGATAGCGAGCTCAGGGTCTGCTCGTGTCACCCCACTGTTACTCCCCCGACGCCTCTTCTTCGACCTTTCGGTCTTGTATCGTTCCATCGCATCGACAGCACCCTTCTGGAGGATTTCATCTAGTTGCGCCGGGAAGCGACTCTGTTGGGCTTGCAGATTGCGGGAGTGAGTCTCCTTTATTACGGCGAGCTCGCTCCAGAGTTGAGTAGTTTCTGATTGCGCCGCCTCCTTCGCCTTCAGGGCCTCTTGAAGCTCGGTGGTAGTTTGCGAGTGGGCTCCCTCAGCAGACGCCAGCTTGGATGTTAAGGTGGCCACTATTGTAGCTCATGTGTCCTGAGCATGGATTTTCTGTATTAACATTAATAAAGATGACTTTGGCTATTGCTTTAAATTAGAATACTACTTTGGTATATGTTAATACATATATAATAAAGGATCCTAGGGAACACAATAGGCCACTAAGGCGTATGGTGGATCCATACTTGGGAGATCCAGTGGACTAGTTGTGTGTAGACCTAGAACTAGTTCACAGCTTAGGTGATGCCGGTCGCTTCACCGAGAACAAGCTGTTGGCAGGTAGAGGATATGGTGAAGTCTCCACCACGGGAACGTGAGATTCCCATTCACCTGACCAAGTACGATGATCGTGTTGAACAGGAACCAAGACGGTGCACAGTTCAGTGATTCAAACACTAGTGCATAAACCATCTTGCTACTATAGATAATCTGTCCTTAACCATGAGGGACCATGTACACTGGGCCAACCAGTTGTGTGGTGCTTTGATGTGCCAACGTGTGCGGACCTTCCATAGTCCAATACCATGGTACCTTGGGTTACCCGACTGGTGCTTGAGTGACATGTAATCCCTACAGGTTATCCGACGTCCAGTGTTGGATGGGTGCGTTTTGATGAGTCAATCTGTCCACACAGTTAACCCAAGCCTGGTGGTTGTCAGTAAGACTGACGATGTTCCGGATGCTAGACATAGCACCGGAAGGTGTGTGGTGTTATAAATAACAAGTCATCAATTACTAGTCAGATGATCGATCGGGATCTGACAGTGCTCCCCACCGCCCAAGTTGTATCATGGCACCAGTAATAGGAGGGACTAAGGATTATCAGAGTATAGTAAAGAACAAGGTTACGAGGGAGTAACATAAGTTTAGGATTACTAAAGTTCAACTCGTGTCGCACTCTGGGTGGTTACGCGGGTTAATCGGATTAGGACTGATTAACGGAACTTTCGGTGTGTCACCGGAACCGGAACAATTAATCAGAGATCCGGTTGGACCTAGAGATCCTGAACCCTGAAAGTTCCACCCTGTTGTTGTGTATAGGAATTATTTCCTGACCTGGTTGGATACGTTGGATGCGAAGTAGCGCGATGAAGCGCAAGCCCGGAGCCTAAGAACCTAATTCACATGTGTTAGGGGTAGTAGGGTTAGTTTGGTAAATACTAAAATATGGCTCAAAATATAATGAATATGGATCTTAGAATGAGCGAAATAATTCCAGGAGCTCATAGGCACTGACAGAACTCGATTCCGAGTAGCGCACCTCACTTAATCTCTCTTTCAGTTTTTCACTTTTCGTGAAGGGAGTTTTCGTCCAGGCTTCACGATAGACACTTGGAAACCCTAAAAACCGTGCCCCATCATCCCTATCCATCTAGGGCCGGCCCTAGCTTGCTTGTAGCACTAGGAGTCCGGCCCTATAAGAGGATTAGAGAGGGAGGGGCCGGCCCTAGCTCTCCCTCTCTCCCTCTCTGAGGTTTCGGCCAAGGAAGGAAGATGAAGAAGAAGGAAGAAGAAGGAGGAAGGAAGGAGAAGGAAGAAGAGAGAAAGAGAAGGAGGAGATCTCGCAGCTAGCCATTATCTTCGCAACAAATTCCTCCGTCGGCTCGTAGTCCATGCACTCAGAGGTAGGACTTCGAGGATTCCTCAATTCGCAAAGGACAAGGTGCTATCCGACATTTTCCCTTGCGATTCAAGTACGGTTCATCATCGTTCCATTCTCTCCGTATCATAGATCCACAAGGTATGATGATTCTTAACACCTAACTAGATACATACATGTCTTCCGTAAATCGTAGTATGCCTCTAGGGTGTCCGCACATATACTATGATCATAGATTTGCATGTAGATTGTTTTGTAGAATTAATTATAATGAAACATACACCGTATGATTTTCGGATCTATCTTTTGTTTCTACTGCGACTCTGATAAGCGGATCTAATTCCAATAATTGGTATCAGAGCACGTTTTGGTGTATGTTTCATGCATGAATTCGTGAAAACATCATGTGAATATATGATGTCATGTGTTTTCATCGGGGTTCGGCGTAGATTATGCATATGGATTGTGCTATGTATCGTCTTTTTGTAAGTGCCGCACTGAATTGTAATCTGTGATTGCATGCCTTCGGGGGTCAGACCCCGGATTTAATTTTGTATTGATTATTATTGTGCTTGTGGATTTTAAGGCTCTAGATGGGCGAGGGTGGAGGTTGACCACCCTCAGTTCCCTGGCCATGTTTTCTAGGATTGTTTTCTTTTCTTTCAAGCGAAATTATACACGAATGAGTACTTGCACGGAGCGTCTTAGTTTTTCGGTCACAGAAAGAAGGAGATGATGCTACATCCATGGTTCGGGCAAGCAGTACCATGGCGTGCAAAGACCCGGCGAAAGCGTACACGTTGGCGATGATTGGGATCGTCGTCGGAAATCATGTAGAATAGAAGAGCAGGATATCTTGGCTGTGCTATTCAGGTTCAGGGGTCGGACCCTGGACTTGATTCAGTTTGGATGCTATTTTTGTTAATTCTCTTTACTTAGTGTTTAGAGAACCCCGATGATAATTTAATTATCTATCTTGCTTGTGAGTTTGTCTCTAGATCAGGCTTAGGGTTAGTACTAAGCTTATGGATTCATCGGTATCTCTATATGGTTCTAACACGTGCGAATCCGGTGGCTAGCTAAAAGGAAAGGTGGTAACCGCCCTCGTGGTAGTTCGGGTAGCCAAATACTATGCACAGAGATAGACGCAGTGTTAGATTTGTTTAGAGATAACTAATGTCTCAATAAGAAGTATGATAACCCTAGTAGGATGCCTTTTCCCCACATGGTCCTAGCGACCAAGTTAGGTTAGGATTCTACTAAGTGATACCCGTTTCTAGTTGACGTTTGATGGTAGTGTGAACTTATCACGATTTGGTTATGCCACCATTAGGTTGAGGTCCGACGGAGGTTGTCAGATGTCCCTATTTGGCCTGCATTGAAACCTATAATGAGATGAGGTCTACTATGACATCAGGCAACAAATTGTGAACGAGGCATCAATCTAGTGGGAGTCCTTTCCATGTTGACCTTAGGCTATGCTCAAGATCTTAGGATTATAGGCAGGTGAGGTATCGGGATCCTTGGAATCTATGTAATGTGATCCTTACAAGAAAGGCGAAAGCTGAGTATTCAAGGAAGGGACTATGATATTTTCCAAGGATACTAATGCTTTTGCGGGAAAGTTTGTAATCCTAGTGGGAGCATGGTAAACCAGGGTCTAAGTCTAGGAGGTCGTGATCTTTCTAGATATGCATAAAACCTTATAAAAAAGGGATGCGTAAGAGGTTCCCTCCAAAGGGGTGCCCCTGGCCTCCACAATCAACGGGCTAAGGGTTTGTGTGGGAGGTACGCAGTTCGATATTTCCACCGGGTGAAAGCTGTATTTCCTTCCATGCTGGTTCGCCTAGTGGTTTCCTTCGGGACCTGGAGAATACCGGTGGTAGTGGGTGACAGTTTTTTCCTGCACCGCGGGAGCCTATGAACCCCACTGCCGACACCATCTAGATTTATGGGAAGCATCCGAAAGCTTGTGTGAAGCCGTCATTGCTGCGCACGCGGGTCACATAAAGCTGGTCAAAAGGAGACTGGGAGGCCTTTCAGTTTGCCATGGGTAATTCTGATGAAGACTAGGTTGTAAAAACCCCGTTGGCAGAAGCGATTGCATGCTCTCACCGAGATGCTGTCTCCAATTCAAGGCTGATAGTCTCAGTGCTCGAGCCCAGGGAATTTAGATTCCTCGATATCTCCACTTGAGGTAGTGAAGATATAGCGGCTGGAGTAAACATTATCTATTTCTAAATTCCATGAAATAGATTATGGTAGATCCTAATTTTTACTTTAAACCATTATTTACAGAAATCATGACCAAGCTTGACCCCCTTGCCTTTATCCTTAATGATAACAAACTTACAGGACCAAAGTACGAGGACTGAAAGCGTAACTTGATACTTGTCCTAAGGGTTGGCAAACACACAATTGCCTTAAGTACCCCTCAACCGGCCATACCGGGACCAAGTGCAACTGAGGCCCAATTGAAGGAATGGAAAGACTGGCTAGATGTTGATGAGATATGCAAGTGCTATATAGTGGCATCCTTGTAGACCGTCCTTCAGAAGCAAGTCAAAGACATGACCTTCGCTTCAGACATGATGCTCTATTTAAAGGAAATGTTCGAGGGTCGTAGTCGGGTAACTCGTTACCTGACCATCAATAAATTGGTGTCCACGAAGATGACAGAGGAGACTTTAGTTCGGGATCATATGCTGAAATTGTTTGGCTATATGAATGAGCTTGGTTCCTTCGATGTCATCTTGGATGCAGAGATCCAGACTGACATTTTCATCGCGTGTCTGTCAGGAGCGTTTGAGGGCTTCGTTACCAACTTTAATCTTAACCAGTTGGAGATGTCTAACGCAGAGCTCCTAGCGGCGCTCCAGGCGGTAGAGGACGGGATGAAGGCAAGAGCCCAATCCCTGAACATAGAGCGTAAGTCTTATCTGAAAGCCAAAGTCAAGTTTCAGAAAAGAAAGTCTAAGAAGCTCGTGAAGCTAGGCCAGGTGCAGTCGCAGGTTCCTAAGCAGGATGGTCCGGCAAAGCCCAAAGGAAAATATTTCCAATGTGGCAAGAAGGGGCACTGGAAGGGTGACTATCACGCGGCTCCCAAGAAGGCTGAGACATGTATATCTCAAATCCACATAGTGAAATCCCTTGTAGCATCCAGTAGTTCTCCAGTTTCATGGATTGTGGATTATGGTTCCACTAACCATGCTTGCAATAATTTGCAGGGGTTCAAGGAGACATGAAAACTGGGTGATGGAGAGATAATCCTAAGCATGGGAACTGAGGTTGTGGCAGAGGCTGAAGCAGTTGGAGATGTCGTCTTGCAGTCTCTTGATGAAAGAAGTTTATTACTTAGAGACATACTTTATATACTCATTGAGACAAAATTTAATTTCTGTTTTCTTATTGAATAATGAAGGTTTTTCAGTTTTATTTGATGCTTCTGGTGTATCAATTAAATTGAATGGTTCCTTTGTTTGTAAGAAAAAGACACAGAATGGTCTCTATGTAATTAACTCCAATCATAAGCAGGATAACATAACTGAAGCCTATATGGTTAATTTATCTAAAAAAAAAATCTCTCAGATAATCCAATATGCCTTTTGCATCTAAGGCTTGGACACATAGCCTCAGACAGGATTCACAGGTTGGTTAAGGTAGAACTTTTAAGTTCAGATATTTTAGAAAGCCTACCAACGTGTGAGTCTTGCCTGGAAGACAAGATGACAAAAAGATCTTTCCGAGCCAATGGTAGCAGATCTTAAGAGGTATTAGAGTTGGTACACACTGATGTATATGGGCCCATAAGTGTCCGTGTTATAGGAGGCTTTGAGTATTTCATCACCTTCACAGATGATCACTCGAGGTTTAGATACATATACCTAATGCGGCGGAAGTTTGAATTCTTTGATAAGTTCAAGGAGTTCAGAGCTGAAGCAAAAAAACAGACGGATAAAAGTATCAAGTCTCTTTGATCGGATCGAGGAGGCGAATACCTATCGGATGAATTTATTGGGTACCTGTGTGAGCATGGGATCGTATCCCAGTTGACTGCACCAGGGACACCGCAACAAAACGGTGAATCTGAGAGGAGAAACCGAACTTTGTTAGATATGGTTTGGACTATAATGAGTTATGCAATATTGTCATCTAGTTTTTGGGGATATGCCCTAGAGACGATAGCATATACTTTGAACTTTGTTCCATCAAAGTCAGTACCTCTAACTCCTTGGGAGTTGTGGTTGAAGTGAAAGCCAAGCCTACAACACTTTAGGATTTGGGATTGTCCAGCATATGTGCGGAAGGATAAGCAAGATAAGATGGAGTCAAATACTAAGGTATGTCTGTTCGTTGGGTATCCAAAAGGCACAAAGGGTGGTTTATTTTATGATCCTGAGGATAGAAAGGTTGTCGTCTCGTCGAATGTCGTATTCCTGGAGCAGGATTATTTAATAGACCATAAGCCCACCAGTAAAGTAGTTCTTGAAGAATTGCTTGGTACTTATGGGAGTACGCAGACAGAAAACGTAGTAGGAGCCGATACCACTAAGATAAATGATACTGTAGAATCGACTCCTATGGAACCGCTGCAGGCTCATCGCAGTGGGAGGACCATAAGTGCTCCTAATAGATACATTAGAGAAGCCTTCATGGTAGATCCAGAGTTTCAGGAGGATGATCCTCTGAACTATGACGAAGTGATGGTATCCTCTGACCATGCAGCATGACAGAAAGCCATGGAGGCAGAACTAACATCGATGTCCCAAAACTCGGTCTGGACACTTGTAATACTGCCTCACAACATTAAACCTGTTGGGTGTAAGTGGGTGTACAAAAGAAAAAGAGGTCCGAATGGTACCGTTGAGACTTACAAAGCTAGACTAGTCGCTAAGGGTTATACCGAGCGAGAAAAGATCGATTATGATGAAACCTTTTCTCCAGTGGCTATGCTTAAGTCAATCCGGATCCTCTTATCCATTACAGCCCATTATGATTGGAAGATCTGGCAAATGGACGTCAAGACCGCATTCCTCAACGGGGATTTGGAAGAAGACATCTATATATCCCAGCCTCCAGGCTTTGTCGTAAAAGGTCAGGAAAGTCTGGTGTGCAAGTTGTAAAGGTCCATTTATGGACTGAAGCAAGCATCCAGAAGTTGGAACATGCGTTTTGATCAGGCTATCCAGTCTTATGGATTTGAACAGAACGTGGATGAACCATGTGTTTATAAAAGGAGCGATAAGACTATAGTAGTTTTTCTGGTACTTTACGTGGACGATGTCCTGCTCATTGGAAACGATGTTGGAACATTGTCTACAGTGAATGTGTGGTTATTCTCTTAATTTGATATGAAAGACATGGGTGAAACGAGTTATGTTCTGAGATCAAGGTAACTCGAGATCGCCAGAACAAGACTCTCTCGCTATCACAGTCAGCCTACATAGATATTATCTTGGTCAGATTCTGTATGCACAACTCCAAGAAGGGGCTGGTTCCATTCAGACATGGAATGAAATTATCCAAGGATCAAGGTCCTAAGACTCCTGAGGAGAGGGCAGAGATGCAGAAGATACCTTATGTTTCGGCTGTAGGGAGTCTGATATATGCTATGCAGTGCACGAGACCAGATATATATTATGCAGTAGGTATGATGGGCAGGTATCAGTCAAATCCGTGTCCAGGGCACTGGACTGCTGTGAAAAGTATACTCAAGTATCTTCGTAGGACGAGAGATTATGAGTTAGTTTACTCTTCACAAGAACTGATGTCGATTGGGTATATGGATTTTGATTTTGCATCAGATCCGGAATCCAGGAGATCGACATCAGGGTTTGTATTTTTAGTGGGAGGAGGAGCTGTCAGTTGGAGGAACGTGAAGCAGGGATGCATCGCGGATTCGACGACAGAGGCTGAATACGTTGCGGCGTGGCTCAAGAAGTTCCTCACGGACTTAGGATGTGTATGAGGAGCTCAAGATCCTATTGTCCTTTACTACGACAATAGTAGAGCAGCACAATCCAAGGAGCCAAGATATCATCAAAAGAGTAAGCATATCGAGCGAAAATACTACATTATCCAGGACTTGCAGAAGCGAGGGGAGGTTGCAGTAACTCAGGTGGCGTCTGTAGATAACATGGCGGACCCTTTCACAAAGGTGTTACTGACCAAGGCTTTTGAGAAGCACGTTGATGCCCTGAGAGTTAAGACTGTTGTTCCCCGCTAGGCCAAGTGGGAGATTGTTGTAGCTCGTGTGTCTTGAGCGTGGATTTTCTATATTAATATTAATAAAGATGACTTTGGTTATTGCTTTAAATTAGAATACTACTTTGGTATATATTAATACACATATAATAAAGGACCCTAGGGAACACAGTAGGCCACTGAGGTGTATGGTGGATCCATGCTTGGGAGACCCAGTGGACCAGTTGTATGCAAACCTAGAACTAGTTCACAGCTTAAGTGATGTCGGTCGCTTCACCGAGAACAAATTATTGGCAGGTAGAGGATGTGGTGAAGTCTCCACCACGGAAACGTGGGATTCCCATTCACATGACCAAGCAATATGATCATATTGAATAGGAACCAAGACGGTGCACATTTCAGTGATTCAGACACTGGTGCATAAACCGTCTTGCTACTATAGATAATCTGTCATTAACCCTGAGGGACCATGTACACTGGGCCAACCAGTTGTATGGTGCTTTGATGTGCCAATGTGTGCGGGCCTTCCATAGTCCAATACCATGGTACGTTGGGTTACTCGGCTGGCGCTTGAGTGACATGTAATCCCTACAGGTTATCCGACGTCCAGTGTTTGATGGGTACGTTTTGATGAGTCAATTATCCACACAATTAACCCAAGCCTGGTGGTTGTCAGTAAGACTGACGATGTTCCGGATGCTAGGCATAGCACCAGAAGGTATGTTGTGTTATAGATGACAAGTCATCAATTCCTAGTCAGATGATCGATCGGGATCTGACGGTGCTCCCCACCGCCCGAGTCGTATCATGGCACCAGTAATAGGAGGGACTAAGGATTATCAGAGTATAGTAGAGAACAGGGTTATAAGGGAGTAACATAAGTTTAGGATCACTAGAGTTCAACTCGCGTCGCACTCTGGGTGGCTACACGGGTTAATCGGATTAGGACTGATTAACAAAACTTTCGGTTTGTCACCGGAACAGTTAATCAGGGATCCGGTTGGAGCTAGAGGTCCCGAACCCTGAAGGTTCCACCCTGTCGTTGCGTATAGGAATTATTCCCCGACCTGGTTGGATACGTTAGATGTGAAGTAGCACGATGGAACGCAAGCCCGGAGCCTAAGAACCTAATTCACATGTGTTAGAGGCCGTAGGGGTATTTTGGTAAATACTGAAATATGGCTTAGAACATATTTAATATGGATCTTAGAATGAGCGGAATAATTCCAGGAACTCATAGGCACTGACGGAACTCGATTCCGAGTAGCGCACCTCACTCAATCTCTCTTTCAGTTTTTCACTTTTTGTGAAGGGCGTTTTCGTCCAGGCTTCACGATAGACACTTGGAAACCCTGAAAATTGCCCCCCCTTATCCCTATCCATCTAGGGCCAGCCCTAGCTTGCTTGTAGCACTAGGAGGCCGGCCCTATAAGAGGATTAAAGAGGGAGGGGCCGACCCTAGCTCCTCCTCTCCTAAAACACGACCCCCTCTCCTTCTCTCCCTCTCTGAGGTTTCGGCCAAGGAAGAAAGAGGAAGAAGAAGGAAGAAGAAGGAGGAAGGAAGGAGAAGGAAGAAGAGAGAAAGAGAAGGAGGAGATCTCACGGCTAGCCATCGTCTTCGCAACGTATTCCTCCGTCGGCTCGTAGTCCTTGCACTCAGAGGTAGGATTTCGAGAATTCCTCAATTCGCAAAGGACAAGGTGCTATCCGACAGTTTCCCTTGCGATTTAAGTGTGATTCATTATCGTTCCATTCTCTCCGGATCATAGATCCACAAGGTATGATGATTCTAAACAGCTAACTAGATGCATGCATGTCTTCCGTAGATCGTAGTATGCCTCTAAGTTGTTCGCACATATGCTAAGATCATAGATTTGCATGTTGATTGTTTTGTAGAATTAATTGTAATAAAACATACACTGTATGATCTTCGGATCTATCTTTTGCTTTTGCTGTGACTCTGATAAGAGGATCTAATTCCAACAGCCACCTACTGACATAGCTGGTCCACCTCGACCCTTAGCTCGCCAGACCGATCTGCTTGGCAGAGTCGGTGGATGTGCTCATATATCCGACGTTCCGAGCCAAGGAGGGAGTCATCGAAGAGAGCGATGAGGCTCCCTCCAGCGGTGGTGAGATCCTCGGCTAGATCCTTGTTCAGCTTCTCCACTTGCGAAAGTCAAGTAAGCAATCAGAAAGTAAAGCAGGGATAAAAGAGAAAGATCAGGGCGTTACCTCGGCGAGCCTGTCAAAAATCGCCACGAACGGAGACTTGGCAAAAATATTGCCGCTGAAGATCTCGCAGAGGTAGTGAGGGGCCCTGGTCACTGTGGGGGAAAATCTTCGTGCCGACCCGAAGACCTCGCCTCACCAGTCAATTGAGGTTTGGAGTAGAAGAGATCACTGCTTGATCTATTGATTGAAGTTGTTACTTTCGATATGCAAACAGAGAGAGATGCAATCAGAGATTTGACACTAGAGATGTGATCTCGGAGTTCAGCCGAAGCCTACGTCTCCGTGCTATAGGGAGCAACCCGAATTTACTAACACTTATATCGAAGTGATCTCGACACGTCGAGTATCACTGAAAACACTCTGATCTCTTCGAAAGAGAGAAGAAGATCAAAGAAGGGTGGAAGATGAAAACTGTGGGATTCCAGAGCTCTGGATTCTGAAAACCAGATCTCAGAGTGGAAATCAGAAATTTCGGATCATTTACATTCGAAGGCTCTGCTATTTATAGGATTTTCTGGTGGTAAATAGCGGTTTTCTGCTGTCGTATCTGGGGATCCTCCAGGTAAGGCTGGTGGGCTCTGCTGCCGTCTTAGGGGGCCCACCAGGCAGGGCCGGTGGGTCCCGCTGTGGTACTCAGGGGCTCACCAGGCAGGGCCGGTGGATCCCGCTGTTGTCTTCGGGGGCCCACCAGGCAGGTCCGGTGGGTCCCGCTTGTAGTCTCCGGGGGCCCACCAGGCAGGGCCGGTGGGTCCCGCTGTTGTCTTCGGGAGCCCACCAGGCAGGGCCGGTGGGTCCCGCTGTTGTCTTCGGGGGCCCACCAGGCAGGGCCGGTGGGTCCCGCTGTGGTACTCGGGGGGCCCACCAGGCAGGGCCGGTGGGTCCCGCTGCTTGCAGATTTCTTACCAAAATTTGCACCCACAGTTACCCCCTCCAAGTTAGCTAAGAGACCACCTTGGCTGGCTTGGATTCGTGGTGCAAAGCTAACGACCCCCTGCCACACACGTAGAGGAGCTTTGTCGAGAGTTAGCGAAAACATAGACTGATCGGTCAAATTTGAATGATCGGTAAATTTGACTGATCGGTCAAATTTGACCGATCGGTCGAATTTAACCGGTCAAGGTTGGAGTGATCGGTCAAAAAACAGAGTTTTTTGACCGATCTAGTAGAAAATTGACCGATCGGTTGATTTTGACTGATCGGTCAAACTTGACTGATCGGTCAATTTTGACTGATCGGTCAAATTTGTCCGATCGGTCGAATTCAACCGGTCAAGGTTGGAGTGATCGGTCAAAAAACAGAGTTTTTTGACCGATCTAGTAGAAAATTGATCGATCGATTGATTTTGACTGATCGGTCAATTTTGTCTGATCGGTCAATTTTGACTGATCGGTCAAAATTGATCGATCAGTCAAATTTGACTGATCGGTCAAATTTGTCCAATCGGTCGAATTCAACCGGTCAAGGTTGGAGTGATCGGTCAAAAAACAGAGTTTTTTGACCGATCTAGTAGAAAATCGATCGATCGGTTGATTTTGACTGATCGGTCAAACTTGACTGATCGGTCAATTTTGACTGATCGGTCAAATTTGACCGATCGGTCGAATTCAACCGGTCAAGGTTGGAATGTTTGGTCAAAAAATAGAGTTTTTTGACCGATCCAGTAGAAAATCGACCGATCGGTTGATTTTGACCGATCGGTCAAGTTTGACCGATCGGCTAAAATCAGCCGGTCAAGGTTTAGGTGATCGGCAAAAAATAGAGGTTTTTTGCCTGCTCCAGTAGAAAATCGACCGATCGGTTGATTTTGACCGATCGGGCAATTTTGACCGATCGGCTAAAATCAGCCGGTCAAGGTTCTGGTGATCGGCAAAAAACATAAGTTTTTTGCCTGATCCAGTAGAAAATCGACCGATCGGTTGATTTTGACCGATCGGTCAAGTTTGACCGATCGGCTAAAATCAGCCGGTCAAGGTTTGGGTGATCGGCAGAAAACACAAGTTTTTTGCCTGATCCAGTAAAAAATCGACCGATCGGTTGATTTTGACCGATCGGTCAAGTTTGACCGATCGGCTAAAATCAGCCGGTCAAAGTTTGGGTGATCGGCAAAAAACACAAGTTTTTTGCTTGATCCAGTAGAAAATCGACCGATCGGTTGATTTTGACCGATCGGTCAAGTTTGACCGATCGGCTAAAATTGGCCGGTCAAGGTTTGGGTGATCGGCAAAAAACACAAGTTTTTTGCCTGATTCAGTAGAAAATCGACCGATCGGTTGATTTTGACCGATCGGCTAAAATCAGCCGGTCAAGGTTCTGGTGATCGGCAAAAAACATAAGTTTTTTGCCTGATCCAGTAGAAAATCGACCGATCGGTTGATTTTGACCGATCGGTCAAGTTTGACCGATCGGCTAAAATCAGCCGGTCAAGGTCTAAGTCTTGAACCTGTATTTTTGAGGAAGTGGTATGGCTTGTTCTCCTCCTTTGATTTTCGGCAGAGTCTTGAATATTGATGGAGTTCGATTTTTTCTGCTTTGAATCCTCGGTTTGCCTGAATGCGGTTTTGAACCGACGGTCCGGTTTACTCGGACCGGTGGTATGCTTGGACCGTTGGTTTACGTGGACCGGCCAGTCTGACGCTTCATCTGGTCCGATGGTTCGCCTGGTTTTGCGCTTGCTACGGATAGATGCCACGTGTACCTGTAAAAACACGCGATTTGATATGGTGATGACACGTGTCATCTCGATTTCTGCGATTAATTCCCTCAGGATACTTAAGCTTCTCTGGCTGTCATTTTCACCTCACGCTTTCAGAAAATTTTTGAAGTCCAGAGCCTTTGCTTTCAATCTCTCGTTCTTTGTTTCTCTGTCCTTTCGATCGGTCAAATGGCGTCTTCGGGTAGTTCGAAGAAGAGTGCAGTTCCATCCAAGAGAAAGGGGAAGGAAATCGCTGAAGAAACGTCTGTCTCGAAGGGCCGTGGCAAAGGCAGGGCCGAGTTGATCGAGCTTGGCCAATTGGGTAAGAGGCACCAAGGAGTGGGGTTCGCTTCTGCACCCTCCCGTCCGGAGCATATCCCCAAAGCGAGATTCGTTCTCTGCCCGCAGCTGCCTCTGTCGGCGGAACTGGAGTTTGGATACAATATTGGTGGCAAACTTATAGACGTGAAGAGGGAGAAGCTGCAGAAATTGCTGGCATGTTTCACAGAGGGAAAGTCTCGCCCAGCGCTTCCGGGAGTTCTATCCGCTTTTGGCGTCGACAGACGGACAATCTTCGTCTCGTACGCGAGCAAGGAGCAAGTGATGGGAACCATTGTCACGATTGGCCAGCTTAACTGTGGACTGCGCCTTCCACTGCCACCCTTCGCCGCGAGGTTACTGAACACCTCCGGTCTTTGCCCCGGGCAGGTAACTGGGAATGCCTGGAGGATCATCTACGCATTCTGCCGCGTAGAGTCGGACTTCCAGAAGGAAGTCAGGGAATGTTATTCCAGCCTCCCTGAAGGTGAAGTAGCCCGGATCGAGCTGGGGTATTTCTTCTATCATTATCGATGGGCCTGGAGGAAAGATAGCCCATTCTACAATCTGACTGGTGTCTCCGCCCTTCGTCCATCGTTGACACCATCGGCTCCGACAAACTTTATACCGACTGGCCGCTATCGGTGTCTGGTGCCTGGACTCCTATGTCGGTACCTGAGGTTCCCCGATACAAGGTGCACGAAGAGGTAGATATGTACAGTACAGGAGGAGCTCTCGCGTGGCCTTCGGAACGAGTGGGGGCTGTTGACAATCTCTTTTTGGAACTGACATGCGGGACTCGATCTTGGAAGCAATTCTCGAATTGCCCGGTTCGACACGGCAAGGCCAACCTCCTCCATCGATCGAAGACCCGCTATGAAGATAACGAGGCCATCTACTCTGATTATGAGGAGGACCCTCAATCCGGCAAAATTGTTAGAAAAATTCGGATTGAGAAGAAGGCTTACGGAGCCAGGCGCAGCTTGCCCACGGAGGAGAAATTGGTGACACACCGCCAAGTCCAGGCAAAGAAGAAGAGGAAAGTTCTAGTTGAGGAGGAGGAGAAGAAAAAGGAAGAGGAAAAGAGGGAAGAAGAAGAAGAGGAAGTAGAGAGAGAGGAGGAAGGCGGAGATGATGGTGATGATGATTCCGACGACAGCAGTGGCAACGGCGAAGGAAATGGAGATGATGGGAATGACGAAGATGACGAAGAAGATGGGGGTAAAGGACATGGGGGTGGCGAGGAAGAAATTCCTCCCACCCCCACTGGTGGTGCTGAAGGACATGGGGGTGGTGAGGAAGAAATTCCTCCCACCCCCACTGGTGGTGCTGACGAGGACTCACAACCAATCCTCATCGACGAGGCTAAAGCCCGTCGTATGGAGGAGGTTATGGATGTGGAGGGCGACGACAAGAAGGCACAACCCGTCTACCATTTTGAAGATTTGAAGAAGCCGATGCGCTTCAAGATAAAGTTGTCGAGGAGCGGTGGGGTTGGAAGCAACCCTACGCCCCTCGACCAGATACCCCCAGAGGTGCCTCGTCTTGAAGGCCCGACTGCAAGTGGGGGTTTGGAGGTTGAGCAACCTCCACCCCCCTCGCGCTCTCTGGCTGAGGAAGTGGCTGCCCTCATGGCGGGACTTGATCAGCCAGGCGAGCACCAGGATGAAGGGGTAGTCTCACTTCCCCAGGGTGCTCCTTCTCCTGTCCACATGGAGAGGGAGAGCCGTGTGGGTGATGGGGCTCCCCAACCCCAGTCGGAACTAATTCCCACCAAGGAGAAATCGACCCCTCGGGGTAAGAGCTCTGACCGTGGGAAGGGAAAAGCACCTCTGGTCGACGTCTCAGGTAATTATACTAATCTCTATCTCGATTGCCTAGCCTTTGAAGTTTGAATTCGCTTTAACTCTTTGAACTTTGATGTTGATTGCAGGTACGCCTGTTGGCTCGACTCAGAAGATAAAGAACTTGGGTGATGTTGATATCAACCATCCTACTGGTGTGATCCGGAAGCTTTGCAACCTTCCGGATGCTACTTTTGACGAAGCCTTTGATCGGCTTGAAGTAGTGGTATGTGCATCTGCTTGATCAACTATTAGCATTGTATCTTCAGAATAATTCTAACTCTTTGTCCATCTGTAGAACTCAGCAGTTTTGAGAATTGCAAGCAAACTTTCCAGGAGGGCAGGAGAACGGGAGGCCGCATCTGAGGTGTCCCATTTGAAAGCTGATCTGGTGGCTGCCCACAAAGAGAGGGATAAGCTGAGGGATCTTTTGACTTCGAAGAAAAATTCTCTCAAGTCCAAGATCGAGGATCTTCGCAAAGAGAAGCAGGAGAGCAAGGGGTTGCAGAACTGTTGCGAGGCGCAGAGTCACGAACTTGAATCCTTGAAGAATCGGCTCATCAAGGTTGAGAACGTGTCCTGTGATCGCGCAACCGAGATCAAGGAGTTGAAAGAACGACTTGCTGCCCAGCATGCTGCCTTTACTGCCAGAGAGGAGACTTCCAAGAAGGAACTGGAGCATGCGCTGTCTGAATGCAAGAGCTACAGGGAAACGGCCGAGAAAGCGGCAGAGGCACTCAGGGTACATGCCAGCAGTGTCCGATCTTCTAAAGCTTCGGCTGCGAGCAAGGCTCGTGGCGAATCTGAAGGAGAGAGGTCGCGCGCTCCAAGCGTAGCCAAGCCCTGATGTATTTCTACCTTTTTTCTTTGTTGTTTATACTTGTAAACTTTTGACATGTAGCAGCTCAACATTGTACTTGGCAAATTTTGATAATCAAAAGATCTTTTTGATGTTTGAAAGTCGGATCTCCCATGTTGAATGTTTTTGAATGTTGTATTCTAGATGATATTGGAATGTTAAATAGATACAAACATTTGAATGTAAGGGGTCGAGTCGCAACTCGATGACCCAAACTTGTTATGTAACTCGAAAATTGAAGGTTGTTGTAGCCATAACTTGAAATCGTTAACATTTGTATGTGAGGGGTCGAGTCGCAACTCAAGCACCCAAACTTGTTAGACGATATTGAATTTGATTGAAATTGAATATTGAAATTGAAGGTCAGTTTAACATTTGCCAGTAAGGGGTTGAGTCGCAACTCTAACACCCAAACTTGTTAAAAGACTTGGTAACTTGAATATGGATAAATTTGAAACTGCTTCAGAACTTGAATTGAAAAGCTGAACACTTGCATATTTGAACATTTGAAAGAGAACTTTACTCATCATGGAATTTACATCATGGATAGAACAGTTTGAGGTGCCTAGAATTCCAAGCTCGTGGCAATCTATCTCCTTCTGATGAGATCAGTCGATAAGAGCCTTTGCCTCCAACTGATTCGATAATATATGGACCTTCCTAGTTGGGAGCAAGCTTCCCACTGCTATGTTCCTTCGTGTTGTAGAAGACCGCTCTAAGGACTAGACTACCGATTGGGAATTGTCGTTTGTAGACTTTCTCATCATAGGCTCGTTTGATCTTCTGCTGATACTTGGCCACACGAAGAGAGGCTTGGTCTCGTAGTTCTTCAGAGAAGTCTAGATCATTGATCCGAAGCTCTTCGTTGATTCCTTCTTCAATTGCTCTGGTCTTCAGAGTATTTGATATGCTTTCTGTTGGGAGTACTGCTTCCGATCTATATATCAGACGGAAAGGAGAGAACCCTGTGGATCTTCTCGGAGTTGTGCGATATCCCCAGAGAACTTCAGGTAGGACTTGTTCCCATAATCCTTTCTTGTCATTGAGTTTCTTCTTGAGTATACCAAGAATAGCTCTATTGGAGGCTTCAGCTTGACCATTGCATTGAGGATATCTTGGAGTTGAATAGAAGAGTTTGATCCCGTTGTTCAGGCAGAACTCTCGAAACTTGTCAGAGTCAAATTGAGCTCCATTGTCAGCAACAAGAACTTGAGGTGTACCAAACCTTGAGAAGATGTTGTGTCGGATGAATTTGATCACTTCATCATCGGTCTCTCGGAAGAGTGGCACAGCTTCAACCCATTTGGTGAAGTAATCCATGGCCAGCAGTAGATACTTTTTCTTGCTCAGAGTTGGTGGGAATGGACCCAAGAAATCCAACCCCCATTGATGGAAAGGCCAGGGACTTGATAGTTGATGGAGTTCATCTACAGGGAGATGAATTGCTCGAGCGTGTCGTTGGCATGGCTCGCATCTTTGAACAACTTGCTGAGCATCCCTTGCCATTGTTGGCCAGTAGTATCCTTGTAGCTTCGTCTTGGCTTCAAGAGATCTTCCTCCCGAATGATTCCCACAAGCTCCAGAGTGGATATCAATTAGGATTGTTTGTGCTTGCTCGGGACCAAGGCACTTGAGTAACATCCCGTTGTGAGATTTGAAATATAGATCTTCTCATTGAATAGTATAGCAAGGAAGTTTCCTTTGAAGTCTTCGGGCTTGATTGGGATCTTCTGGTACTTTGCCATATTTGAAGAAGTCAAAAATTGACTGTCTCCAATCTTCAATTTCATTTGCAGTAGTAAGGTTCAACATCAATTGATCTCCACCCCCAGATCTCTTTGTAGTGGCATGGATCTGTTGATCGGGGATGGTCTTGGGCACCTCTTGATAATCGATCTGTATTTGCCTTTCCCCGAGTGAGTCTCCGAGAACTGAGGCAGTATTGGCTAAGGCATCTGCCTCTCGGTTTTCTGCTCTTGGGATTTGAATGAATTCGACATTAGTAAAACACTGTTGGAGACGTCGTACTAAGGCCAAATAAAGTTGCATTCTTTCTTCTCGAGATGTATACTCTCCATTGATTTGCCTTATGATCAGCTGGGAATCGCTGTAGGCGATGATTTGATTTACTCCCAGGGATTTTGCCATTTCGAGTCCAGAAATGAGTGCTTCATATTCAGCTTCATTGTTGGTGGCATTGAATCCGAGAAGAGTGGCCTTCTGTAGATGATCAAGTTCGGGGGATACCAAGACTCTCCCAGTTCCCGAACCGATCGCACTTGAAGCTCCATCAGTGTAAAGCTTCCATGGAGGAGTTGCAGCAATAGCCTCGAGACTTGGATCAATTTTTGTTGCAAGATTGATTGGAGGATTATCCTCATCTTCCAAGCGCATGTCGACATCTTCTTCCCAAGTGATGGGGTCTTCAACTGGAAAGTCAGCTAGAAAATCAGCAACAGCTTGACCTTTGATGGAGTGCGAGATTCGAACTGAATCCCCAAGGCACTCATTTCGATCACCCATTTGGTCATTCGACCAGCTCGACCAGCTTTGTCAACAATATCTTTGAGTGGGTGTTCTAAAATGACAGTGATCTGGTGGGAGACGAAGTAAGGTTGAAGGCAACGTGATGCAGTGAGTTAAGCCAGAATGACCTTCTCAGTTTTTGAGTAACGAGTCTCAGCTGGAAGAAGAGTATGGCTGATATAATAGACTGGGTGCTCAACGTCATTTCTTCTACTGACTAGGACTGCACTGATTGCTTGATCAGTCACGGCGAGATAGAGCCACAAGTCTTCTTTTGGAATTGGAGCAGTCAGGATAGGAGCTTGCACCAGATATTTCTTGTTGCCTTGAAAAGCTTCTTCACAAACAGGACTCCATCCCGATGTATCTGCCTTTCGCAGCTTGTCGAAAAGAGGCTTACACTTGTCGGAGGACTTTGAGATGAATCGATTAAGGGCAGCAAGTCTTCCAGTGAGGCGTTGCACTTCCTTCCGATTGGTAGGCGATGGCATGTCGAGGATGGCTCGAATTTGATCGGGATTGGCTTCAATGCCCCTCCTGGTCACAAGATGACCCAGGAATTTGCCCGATTGAACTCCAAAGGCACACTTGGCTGGATTGAGCTTCATGCGATACTTTCGGAAGACTTGAAAGGTTTCTGCCAGATCGGATAGATGTTTCCCTCGAGTAGAACTCTTGGTGAGGAGATCATCGACGTAGACTTCGACGTTGCGACCGATCTGATCTTCAAACATCTTTGTGACTAACCTTTGATAGGTGGATCCAGCATTTTCGAGGCCGAATGACATTACATTGTAGCAGTAGAGACCTCGGCTAGTCACAAAACATATCTTCTCTTGATCATCCGGATGAAGTGGAATTTGATTGTATCCAGAGTACCCATCCATGAAAGACAATAGCTCGTGGCCAGCAGTGGCATCGACGAGTCTATCAATCCTTGGCATGGGGAATGGGTCTTTGGAACACGCTTTGTTAAGATTGGTGAAGTCGATGCAGACTTTGACCTTCCCATTCTTTTTAGAAACAGCAACTATGTTAGAGATCCAAGTAGGATACTCTACTTCACGGATGAAGCCTGCTGCGAGTAGCTTGGTGATCTCTTCTTGAACAGCAACTTGTAGCTCTGGTCGGATGGTGTGTGGCTTTTGCTTGACAGGCTTCACTTCTTCTTTGATCGCGAGCCAGTGGCAGGCGTCATCTGGATTGATCCCAGGCATGTCTTCAAAACACCAGGCGAAGACTTCGATGTTGGACTGAAGGAAGGATACTATGTCTTGCGCTTCTGCGTCGCTAAGACCGGTACCAATGAAAGTTTGTTGCTGGAGATCTCCGCTGCCGATATTGATCGAGATGATTTCTTCAATTGAAGGTGATGCTTCCCATTCGATTGATGGCGGTTCGATCAGCGGAATCTCCTTTGATTGCTATTTGGAAGAGGGACCAGCTTCATCTCGTGGCCGCTTTAGAGGAGCAATATTAATCTTTCGATCTGTTTTAGCCGCAGCAGCCTCACAAGACCTCCCAGCTTGCTGATCGCCTTGAATGCAGACGATGCCTTCTCCCGTTGAAAACTTGAGTAGTTGGTGATAAGAAGAGGAGATGACATTGATCTGGTGAAGGAATGGTCGCCCGAGGATGGCGTTGTAGCAACTTGTAGCTCTGGTCGGATGGTGCGTGGCTTTTGCTTGACAGACTTCACTTCTTCTTTGATCGCGAGCCAGTGGCAGGCGTCATCTGGATTGATCCCAGACATGTCTTCAAAACACCAGGCGAAGACGTCGATGTTGGACTGAAGGAAGGATACTATGTCTTGCGCTTCTGCGTCGCTAAGACCGGTACCAATGAAAGTTTGTTGCTGGAGATCTCCGCTGCCGATATTGATCGGGATGATTTCTTCAATTGAAGGTGATGCTTCCCATTCGATTGGTGGCGGTTCGGTCAGCGGAATCTCCTTTGATTGCTATTTGGAAGAGGGACCAGCTTCATCTCGTGGCCGCTTTGGAGGAGCAATATTGATCTTTCGATCTGTTTTAGCCGCAGCAGCCTCACAAGACCTCCCAGCTTGCTGATCGCCTCGAATGCAGACGATGCCTTCTCCCATTGCAAACTTGAGTAGTTGGTGATAAGAAGAGGAGATGGCATTGATCTGGTGGAGGAATGGTCGCCCGAGGATGGCGTTGTAGCTAGACACTCCTTTGACTATTGCAAACTTCACCGAGACTCTAGTCTCTCGGCTAAGGTCTAGAGTGAATCTCGATTCGCCCACAGTGATGCTTTGCTCACCGTTAAAGCCAGTGATCACGGTCGGGATGACGTCGAGGCTTGAGTATCTATGTCCCAGACGCTTGAAGCAATCCGAGAACATAATGTCGATGGAGCTCCCGGTGTCGATGAGGATCCGATTGACGGTGCTTCCATCGATGAGGAGTTTCAAGACCAGAGGGTCTCGGTGTGGAGTATGAACTCCTTGGAGGTCGGAGTCGTTGAAAACAATGGACGACCAAGCCAAACCTTCGATAGGCTTCTCGATCCAGGTATCCTCCTTGTTCGCAGCAGAACGAACGTGGAAGATGCGTCGAACTTGCCGATCCACTTCCTTCCCGGTCAAAGTTTGATTGTGCAATGTTCCATGAATACCAAAGACGTTGGCATTCACAGAGATAGGTTGCCGGTTGGAGGAGATTTGATGGACCCAACACACTTCTTTCCCTTTTGCAGAGGCTCGACGTTGATCTTGCCCGCCTTTGACAAACTCTTGAAGATGGCCTTCTCGCAATAAGTCTTCAAGATGGAACTTCAGCCGATAGCACCGGTCGGTGGAGTGGCCATGACTTCGATGGAATTCGCAGTAGACCGTTTTGTCTGCTGTGAATTTGGAGTTTGGCTGAAGAGGATTGGGCCTTCGAAGGTACTCGTCGTGTTGAATGCGGTCGAGTATCTGCTCGACTGGTAAATACCACTCAGTGAAAGTGGTCTTCGTTGGAGACCGACGTCCGTCATTCTTTGATCGCTTGTTGGTTGGAGGAGCTACTGCTTCAGCATTGTGGGCTTTGGCAGCGTACTTGGGAGCTTCTCTTTCCGCCGGTCTTCGCTGTGTTTCTCGCCCTTTGCGAGCAACTTGATCATCTTCAACTTCAATCTCCCTCTGGATTCGATCGAACATAGCACCCAGAGATGGAGGGGGATTGCGGATGAAGTCGTTGTAGATGTGTAGATCGAAGCGGAGGGCGTTCTGGAAAGCCAACATGATGGCTTCATCATCCAGATGTCTTCCGGAGAGAGCAGCATGCTCGTTGCGAAATCTCCTTGTGAAATTGCGGAGAGTCTCATCAGCACCCATCCTTAGCCGATAGAGGGAGTTGAGTTTCTTCTTTGGCTTCAGATTGAGTTGATAGTGCTGCACAAAGAGGTTAGCCAAAACACCGAACTGGGTGATGGACCCAGCTCGGAGATTGTGATACCAGTCGAGTGATGGCTCATCGAGACTTCCAGCAAAAGTGCGACAAAGCACGTTGTTCTCTTCTTCGTGCGGTGTCAAAGCTTGCTTGAAGGCAAGGATATGGAGAGTCGGATCTCCTTTGATGCAGTTGAATTTGGGGAGGATAGGAGTTCTCCATCCCCTCGGAAAAGTTGACTCGAAGAGGCTTCGATGTAGAGGCCCGGCAGAGGAGTACCCGTCCCTACGACCGTGTCCTCGACCTAGAGGTGGGTCAAGAGGCAAGATCGCAAGGTCTTGCTCAGGCATTGAAGTATTTGCCGGTTGAAGTCGGTGTCGAAGGTCCGATCCAAGTCCATGTTGAAGTGGAATAGGTGGGGAAACTCAACTCTTCGAAGGAGCGCCTTTCATTTGGTGCCTCCTTGGTATGTTGAGCTTTGAAGGAGCCTTCCTATCGCAGTTGCGACCAGAAGATGATTGGGAGGACTCGTCGTCGAGGCGATCCCAAACACTCTGCTTCCATGGGGCAGCAGAGGGAGTTGGTTCGCGTCGAATCCTATCGAGGGCAGTAGTGCCTATTGACCTCCGTTGCTCGGAGTGGATTGAGTGTCGTGGAAGATCAACCCTCTCACTTGTAGAGGGGATAGGAAGGGCGATTCCAGCCTCGGAGGCTGCCTTCTTAAGAGCATCCCTCTCAGCAGTGAGGGTGGCGTTTTGCTTCGCCAATTGGAGCAGTTGGAAGTCGACTGCAGAGATTTGGTAGGTCGATGGAGGGTCTTCAGCAAGAGCAGGGGCAGTTTGCCCGATCGACTGTCGTGCGGGATGGGCGATAGGTCGATCGACAGATCTCCCACTCCCTGAGCGAACCCCCATCTCAGGAACAGCAAGGGGCTGTCCGAAATTGAGCCTTTGACTTATTGATCGAGTCTCAGGTCGAGCTTGTTGTTGAGTATTACTTCCTTCTGGTTGACCCTGGTGCTTAGTTTTCGCCATTCAGGGAGCGAAGGGTGCAACAAGAGTGCCGACGTGCGATCAGTTGTCCGATCAACCGAAGAGGCGAGGAAGTTTGGCTATCAAAGATCGGTTGTAGGCTCAACCGATCTAGTAGTAGTGGAGAGAATTTGACTTTTCGCTGGAATCCCACAGACGGCGCCAAACTGTGGGGGAAAATCTTCGTGCCGACCCGAAGACCTCGCCTCACCAGTCAATTGAGGTTTGGAGTAGAAGAGATCATTGCTTGATCTATTGATTGAAGTCGTTACTTTCGATATGCAAACAGAGAGAGATGCAATCAGAGATTTGACACTAGAGATGTGATCTCGGAGTTCAGCCGAAGCCTACGTCTTCGTGCTATAGGGAGCAACCCGAATTTACTAACACTTATATCGAAGTGATCTCGACAGGTCGAGTATCACTGAAAACACTCTGATCTCTTCGAAAGAGAGAAGAAGATCAAAGAAGGGTGGAAGATGAAAACTGTGGGATTCCAGAGCTCTGGATTCTGAAAACCAGATCTCAGAGTGGAAATCAGAAATTTCGGATCATTTACATTCGAAGGCTTTGCTATTTATAGGATTTTTTGGTGGTAAATGACGGTTTTCTGCTGTCGTATCTGGGGGTCCTCCAGGTAAGGCTGGTGGGCTCCGCTGCCGTCTTAGGGGGCCCACCAGGCAGGGCCGGTGGGTCCCGCTGTGGTACTCGGGGGCTCACCAGGCAGGGCCGGTGGGTCCCGCTGTTGTCTTCGGGGGCCCACCAGGCAGGGCCGGTGGGTCCCGCTTGTAGTCTCCGGGGGCCCACCAGGCAGGGCCGGTGGGTCCCGCTGTTGTCTTCGGGAGCCCACCAGGCAGGGCCGGTGGGTCCCGCTGTTATCTTTAGGGGCCCACCAGGCAGGGTCGGTGGGTCCCGCTGTGGTACTCAGGGGGCCCACCAGGCAGGGCCGGTGGGTCCCGCTGCTTGTAGATTTCTTACCAAAATTTGCACCCACAGTCACCTCGCCTAAAGAGGGCGAGGTCCCCAAGGCCTCTTGTCCGCCGGACCCCGCCGTGGGAGGAATAGGGGCCGTCGTCGGGTCCGGAGGAGGAGCTTGTGAGGACCCACCTTCCCCACCATCCAGGCGGGGTCCATAGGATTTCCTGCCCTCGGACGAGTCCGAGCTCGAGGACTCAGATCCGATGGGTCCCAGGGTGGGAGCCTTGTAGACTAAACCCCCCAGGTCCCCAAGAGGGTCGGCGACCTCTTGGGCGCCCGTGTCGGCCGGGGCCGGGGACTTTGGGGGCAAGATGACCTAGGCGCCCACAGGAACATGCCCCTTGAAGGGTGGGGGTGGCGCGATCGGAGCTGCAGTGGTGACGGAGACCGGTTGAGCGGGCTCCTCCTCCGAGCTGAGATCGGCGTCTGATCCTAGGCCTGCTTCTCACATAGCGGCCTTCTTCTTCTCGGTCAGCACCCGGGAAAAAGCTTCCCGAGTGAGGCGGACGGAGTCATCTTCCCCCCTGAAGGGCAGGGGGTCCGCCGAGCAATCTTCTTATTCTCCTTCCCCTTCTCCATTTCTGGAGTCATCACTGCAACAAAAAGGGGTTTTGAGAGGTCGCTAGGGAAATCCCGCATCAAAACCTCGGCCGTGGGAGACCCCACTTCCACTATGGAGAGCAGGAGCTTGACGCACGGGTCTTCGGGCTCGACCATGATGACCTGCCATCGCGTCGCGGAAGCCTCTGGAGTGGAGCCCGTTGTAGTAGCGGTGGCGGAAGAAGTAGGAGGAAGAGTAGGGGGAGCACGGAGCTGACGTGGGGCAACAGCGCCAATCGGAGGACGTGGGGCGGAGCGTTACCATCCTCGCCGAGCATCTCCAAGGTGTCGACGTCGACAACTCGGATGGGGGAAGCCCGCTTCTTACCCGTCTTCTTCGACGGGTTGTCTGCGGAGGTTTCGGCGCCTTGGGCCCCTTGGCCCGCTCCAGCCCGACGGGAGACGTCAACCTTTTTCTTCTGTGCCACCTCTGCTTGGTGGTGATGGCTCCGGTCTTGGCGTCCCTCAGTTGGAACGCGAAGTCAGGTGCGATAATCTTCTCTGGAGTTCACTCTCCCAAGAAGTCTAGAATCACAGCATTGAGGGACTGTTCCCTTGAGTCCGTGATGCACTTCTTTGTCCCGATCTGATATAGGCCAATCTCCTTGAAGGTGGATAGAGGCGGCCTGCTTGGATGGCATGGGACGCCCGTGTGTCACCTTTACCACTCTCCGGCGACCACGAACAGGTACTCCTTCAAGTACATGTCCTAGTTCTCGATGGAGGAGAAGGGGAGCACCTCGCCAGGGCGTCCGACGAGGTAGAAGACGCTACAGCTGACCTCGTTTTAGGTGGGGCCCACCTTGAGGAACCATTTCTTCAGAAGGTAGGAGAGCGGATCTTCAAGTTGAGGGTGTCCTCGATCCGAGAGAGCCCGAAGAGGATCCCCCAGGAGTTGCCTGTGAGTTGGGCGGGGCACAACCCCACCAACTCTAGCAGCTCGTCGGCCAGGTGACTCAGAGGGAGTCTGAGCCCGAACCACAGAAAAACCACTATGACAATGGTCCCAGTGGATGGCCTCCCCAAGCGAGGCATAGGGGTTAGCAGGAGCTGGGGAGGGATGTTGGCGGCGGCATGCAGGCTCTCCGGAACAGGCTCGCCACCGGCGTCCTTGAACTAGACCACGGCATGGTCGCTCAGAAGGGCTTCCTCTTCCTGACCGCCCGAAGGGATCACAAAGATGGAAACAGCAACAACGGGCTCATCCTGGGAAGTCGCCAAATTATGAGCAGGGGTGGAGAAAGACACCATTAGAAGATAGGAGGGAAGGGCGAGCTAGAAGGGCGAACTAAAAGGGAGAGCTCTTTTAACGTAAAAGTGAGTAAAGGCTCTCACCCACCCCTATTTATAGGTTCAATGAAAACATTCAAAGCAGCCGGCGTACGAGGCGACGCAGCGGCGGCCGAAGCGACAACTCCCTCTCTCCAAATCTGGGATTGACATGTGTCTCTATGCGTGTCCCCTCACGTGCGTTGATAGCAGCAATGCCAGCGATGTCCCTTCTGCCAGATATGCGGCTGATCTTCGACCAGTCGGTATGTGCCACGTGTCGTGATGCCGTACGAGGCTATTAAAAATTGCATGATGACGTCTGACGCCTCGAGTCTCAATCCCACGCCTTATTAATAAGGTGATACGGGCAGAGATACAAATCTTCACGATTTCCAAAGTCGGCGGCTACCTATCCTGCCGAAGGAATCATTGATTAACTCCTAGACAGGCTTTGGCCGTTCTGGGTGCTCGCCCATCTAGGAGGGGGTAATGATGGTGCCAGAAAATATCACCTGCTTGTCGTCCACGTGGAAGCAGTAGGGAAGGACTCAATGAAACGACATGAGTTCTCAGCAAGATCGCTCTTGTTTTTGGGGCACCCCCTGGACGACCTCGGGTGATCAAAAAAGAAACCACCACCTATGAGAAGCTCGAGACTCAAGGCCAACCCCGACCTTTGGGTAAGCAGCATTGCATCCAAAACAAGTCTTGGAAACCGACACCCACAGACGGCTCGCACGCGGTCAGCTCGCACGCAGCCTGAATAGAGGATAGCTCGTGCGCGATCAGCTTGCACGCGGAAGAGGGCGCCCGTGGCCGGTGCTCACGGCTTGCCCAGGGTTTACCCTGACCGCATGTGACCAGCTCGCATATGGGAGAGGTCGTCCCCGGCTAGCTCCCTCTTACAGTAGCGGATTGCTGCGTCTTGTGGACAAAGCAACATCTTCCACGAGGCCTCATTCATGAGGTACTGCGAGTCAAAATTCTCAACGCAGCTCGTCAACTGGAAAGAATACCCCAGTCACCGCCAGTATTCAACAGCTCGCCAAGGAGTTCGCTCTGTCCGCACGCGATCAGCTCGCCCGTGGAAGAGATCGCTCCTGGAAGAATTCAAAGAACACTTCGAAAGACTCAACACCCACAGCTCGCTCAGGAGCTCGCCCGATCATGCAACAGCCAAGGAGTTCGCCCTCTTGTCCACAAAGATTGCTTACAGTACAACGGTGCCAAATTGACAGGTGTCACCACCCCCATAGAACTATGTAGATAATTGCGAGCCACATGAGCCAGCAAGAGTCGGTTTAGAGTACCCCATACTGGAGCCTTCCAGAATCTTTATCTGGCCCGGACAAGATCGGTTTATCCCCCCTCACCACCGCCTGGCAAGCTAAACTACAAAGGCCATTAAGGACCCATGTGGGCTGACACGTGAAGGTGTAGGCGGTGCGGAAATACACGGTGACATATCCATCTCTGGCGGTCTGCAAGAGTCTATAAAGGCATAGCCCCCGGCTCCAAAGTACAGGCTCGAAAGTACAGCATCGGAGGGTCTGCGCTCCTCAGAGAGCTAGCTATTCTCATGTTTGTCTTCCCTTGCAGGTCGAGCACTCGAACCAGCAAAAATCTTCCCCCGATAGTCGCCACCATCAAGTTGATGAATCAAGACATTGTCAAGCTCAATCGATTCAATGGCACCAACTTCATCCGTTTGCAAGACAAACTCATGTTCTTGCTGACTGGAAGCATATCGTCCGTGGATTAGTATCGGTCGTCTTGGTTATTGAAATAGTGTATGAGGTGAGACTAGTCAAACCCGGCGACATTCCACAATCGCCAGATACCACACGTCGGTTCAATTGGCTGTTGGCTGTCTGACACCAGACAGCTGATCGGAATTCAGAGTCGTGTGAAGCTTTAGGTTTCTTGGGCGCCAGGCAGGAATAAACCCTAGTTATGCCCATAGAAAGAACAGGGCAATCTTTCCGGCCAGGCCTATACTTCAGCTCGGCATATCGATTGATCTGGACTTCGTCATCACTGCTCGCTGCAATTCAAATCCTAACCCCGTGCTCCCTCAAATTCTCTAAAAACCCGAGAGAGAGAGAGAGAGAGAGAGAGAGAGAGAGACTCTTTTCACCTCAAATTTTTGATGGGTCGTTCTACTATACTCTATCAGGTTGATCGATTATGAGGGTTCCCGATGCTCCGCGCCCTAGCAATCCACCGAAGGTGCTCTGTTCTCACTTGGGTTTCTCCCTGCTCTTCCTTCCCCTGCACTTAGCAAAGATTCCAAATTTCGTGTTTTTATGGGCCTTTTGCCGCAAGATCGAATTGGGTCGCCCCGATTTCTCGCACTTATTGATGAATTTCCTTTACCCATTATTTGAGATGTTTTTTTTAAAATTTTTTACTTCTGTTTCGATATTGGGTGGTGGTGATTTTATGTTATTGCATTAAAAAGGTTATATATATATATATATATATATATATATATATATATATATATATATATATATATATATATATTTCTGTTTCGAAATTAAATGTCAAATTTTTTTTTTGGGGTATGCAGCTTGTTGGCATTTGAGAGGAATAGGAGGGATTTGCATTTTCTCCAATCCAGCAAGAAACCCGGCTACTCGACAATAAGGAATCATGGGTCACTCGGTAAAGTTGGATTCGTTTCTCACTTGCGCAGAATATTCTCACACTGCAAGGTTCCGAGTCGAGAGCCCAATTTCTATGGAAGGAGCAAAGTTACGGAGGAGAGCGGGTACAGCTGTAGTTATGTGAAGAATCTCCACACCTTCCCCGAGAGTGGGTCTTCTATGACCCATCATGCACAATTGGCTTGGAAGAGGCTCAATCTCATATGTTCTCGCCGAAGACCGAACTTCACCCCCATAAGTAGGATGGCGTGTGCCGTGAGCTTGGCCTTCACTCGATTCCAAGTAGTTCCCGGGATTCTCACATTGGCGGTTGGAGAGTTGGCATTGGCTCAGAAGACCCGGGCCGATGGGGAGTCCATCACAACAAGGGATGGTCTGCTCACGCGAGCGCGAGAGCAGCGCATTTACTTCACTTCAGTGGTTTACTCGATCACAGAGGGCGTTGTCTTGATATTCAGAGCATTTTATTTAGCGATTTTATTTTTCCCCGCCATTGCGATGTCTCCATTTGCAGATAGTTTCGGAGTCGAATTTAGGAAGACTTGGCTTAGCATTGTCCATCATACTCTAGAGATGGCGGGCCCGGCATTTATAAAATGGGGCCAGTGGGCAGCTACACGCCCAGATCTCTTCCCGAAAGATCTATGCATGGAGCTGACAAAGCTCCACTCCAAAGCACCTGCGCATAGCTTTGCTTACTCTAAAGTTACCATCGAGAAGGCATTTGGCCGCCAACTTTCCGAGATTTTTGAGCACTTTGAGGAGACGCCTGTGGCATCCGGAAGCATTGCCCAAGTACATCGAGCTTCTTTGCGATTCCGATATCCCGGTCAGCAGTTGAGGAAACCTATTGAAGTTGCAGTGAAGGTTAGGCATCCTGGTGTCGGTGAATCAATCAAGAGGGATTTCAGGATTATTAATCTCGTAGCCCAAGGTTCGACGTTTATTCCTGCACTGAACTGGTTGAGGCTGGATGAAAGTGTACAGCAGTTTGCTGTTTTCATGATGTCTCAAGTTGATCTTGCAAGGGAAGCTGCTCATTTGAGTCGTTTCATCTACAATTTCCGCAGGTGGAAGGATGTATCATTCCCAAAGCCCCTATATCCACTAGTTCATCCGTCTGTTCTTGTGGAGTCATTTGAGCAAGGAGATAGTGTTTCTCGCTATATCGATGAGCATGAAGTTGAAGGAACTGCTCGTATTAAAAGAGATCTTGCACACATTGGTACACATGCACTCTTAAAGATGCTTCTGGTAAACATCAGCATATTACTATATAACTTCTATTATTTGATATCTAGCAATTAAAACCTCGAGTAGTATTGGAGATGTTTGCATTTAGAATAGCATTTGTAAACTAGAAGGATCAATCCATTGTCATTGAGCAACTGAATCTTACGGCTACTCGCTACTGTTGGAGTCTTTAAAGATGTCTAAACAGGAGCTATGCTTATCTGCTATAACTACCCACTTTGCAGTTTGCACACCGATGTTTACTTGCAATACCTATGTTGCATATTTTCTTATCAACCTTCATGCTTTATTCACTGGTTTCTCTTCTACGAAACTATGGTAGGTTCACTATGATTTTCTGAGCCTTTTGTTTGTTGGTTTTAGGTGGACAATTTTATCCATGCAGATATGCATCCTGGGAACATCCTCGTTCGATTGCCACAGAACAAGCCTTCAAGGAAAAGGCTTTTTCGAGCCAAGCCTCACATCATATTCCTTGATGTAGGCATGACTGCTGAGCTTTCTCAGCGTGACCGTCTTAACTTACTAGACTTTTTTAAGGCTGTTGCTACTCGAGATGGTCGTACTGCTGCAGAATGTACACTGAAATTATCAAGACATCAAAATTGTCCAAACCCAAAGGCCTTTATCGAGGTAATGTATTAGTTCTGAAAATCTGTTTTCAACTACTAAATTTAATTACATTCTCTATGTGTTTTTTCCCCAAGTAATGCATTTATTGTAGCATTTGGATATTTTATGTTATTATCATTTCTTTGGAATTTTGCTATTATTTCTTTTTTATTGTGTTAAAAATGTTTGATTATGCATCAAATGGTGTTCATTTATGGAGTTGAGTGTTGGACATTGGTTGTGGTTGGCAACATGTAGTAGTGATAGCGGTGGTACAGGGCTGTGGTATGTGTCAGTTGTAATGGTGGCCATGGTGGTGGCTCCAGTTGGCGGTCAGTTTTTATACTCATAAATAGCTTGACGTTGGCTATGAGTTGTAATGGTACTATTGCATGTCTGTGCCTATTGGCACTCAAGGTAAGTGGTGACACTTGTCTTCTTCTCTCAAGGTAAGTGGTGACATTTGTCTTCCATTTTGATGGATGACTCCGAGAACCTTGGATGCTCAAGGCCTTGCAATTTTTATACCTTAATATTGATTATCCTTCTTTGTTGATTAAGATATTTCTGTAATATTCTTCTCTAAAACTTTAATTTCCGAACCTTAGATTCTTAAACTATTCTTATCCTCTAAATGTCGACTTTCTTCTAGTTTTTTGCTAATTCACTTTGAATAACATTTCAACCAGAAAAATTTCAGCAAATTGTAAATTTAGTTCCTAGCTTACAAAACCCACTAAAGACCTTGATTAATCTCTAGCCTGGGTGCTCATCTATTCGTCAACCTAAAGTTCCAAGGAGCAAACCGAACTCTTTCATTAGTTGTGATGTTGGATTCCAATAGGATTTAGGTTACCCTTATGACTCTATGAGACAAGAAACCGATAATGTTGTATGCCATTGAGAGCATGCACATACATAATTGTAGAATCATTGAGATGTAAACACTAAGATGGATGTGTGCTAAAAGTAGGAAGATTCCGAAGATATGATGAAATATGTATATTTGGATTTTGAAGATTCAGGGAGTACATACAAAGTGACTATACTTGTTTGAAGCGGTGTGACCATATGCAACAAAGACAAGAGCACAGTAAGGAATATGGCTTGGATATGTATCTAGGATGGGAGACTTAAGAACACCTGGATGGGAATTGCTAGGAGGGATTTGAAAATCTCATTTTGACAGAGATTTGGCCCTTGATATGTTCAAAGAAGGTTATGTTTCAAAGCTCAAATGTATGATCAGTTCTTCTCAAATAATTAAACAAACATAACCAATAATCCTTGTCTAATATTAGGGTCCACTCTGCAAAATGAAGTCATTACCTGAAACAATATTTTAAATAATAAATATGCACTGAATATATGAGTATTTAGATGGTGTAATTCAGTTTCGCAGAAATCATTGAAGCAACAAACCAATGTGGAGCACAAAGTACACCCCAATGTGGACGACCTTTTGGTGAAGAGATTTTTACTAATATATAAGGAAGCGATAAGCTGAAAGGGCGAGGAACAAATATGTATGAAAGTGGCAATGGAATGTTCCTCTCAGAAGGCACCTTGGTTCTCTTGTGCTCTTCTGACATATCTTTATCTAAATTCAGTAACAAATCCAGATTGCTAATGGATTGTTGTCTTGTCAATGCTTTACCATGCTAAATAAATGTAAGAGAAGCGAGTAGGGAATGGATCATTTATCCTCATTACTTGTTGCGTTACCATTCCGGTATACATTATTAATACTTGAGTTTGGGGCCTTGACGGGCTTGAGTGATGAAAAAATATTTATAAACACATCAAAATAAATACAACAAGACTTTGTGGATGAAATTCCAAGAGTTGGAATGAATTTCTTTTCACTGCAGTCTCGTGTGAAGATACATGCCTGAAATATTGAGTCTAATTTCATCTGTTTATTATGTTGTTTAAATGTTTTTTTAAAGTTTTTTGTGCCATAAGGCAATTAATTGCTTTCCTGTACCGATAGTTTTCTTCGATAATTATGATCTACTTTGCTTCCAGCAGGAGTTGGAAAGAACATTTTCTTTTTGGGGCACCCCTGAAGGTGACGTCTTTCATCCTGTTGAGTGCATGCACCAATTGCTTGAACAAGTTCGACGTCATAGAGTCAATGTTGATGGCAATGTTTGCACTGTGCTGGTTACCATCTTGGTTCTTGAGGTAATTTCGCTCACCTGCAGCCACATGCTAAAATTATCTCTCTCTCTCTCTCTCTCTCTCTCTCTCTCTCTCTCTCTCTCTCTGTGTGTGTGTGTGTGTGTGTGTGTGTGTGTGTGGGTCTGTGGGTGGGTCTGTGGGTGTAAATCATCAATAATTTTATGTGATTCACTGCTATTTACTCTGTTCATAGTTGTAAACCACAATAGACCTATTATCTAATATTTTACAAGTTAATACTCTAGTACACAATTTATTTCTGAAGAACCAATGTGGTTCATTGGTAATAAACTAGTTGTCTCTAAAGTCTAATAACAATTTCTTTTTTCATGATGCTTAAGTGGAAAGTTTCCTATTTCTACTGTACATGGTGGGGTATCTAATCTTAGAATTGATACCATTAATAATGACCAATAACATCTGAAGCTCCTCAAAAAGCATAATTCAAATATTTTGGAGGTCGCTTACTTATGCATTTAAGTCTTTATGAATAGTTTTCAATAAGAAGATAAGTACTTGATTTATCTATTGTTAAAATTGTTTCTATGGTTAAAAGTGTTCGGAGAAGTTGAACTTTGGTCCATATGTATTCTCTCTGCAGCCACTTGGCTTGCGATGAAAAAGAGAGCTGATGAAAATATTCTAAAAGGGTGAAACTTTTCTTATGATGCTAAAGAGAGGCCTAAAGTGACTTGTAGAGAGATTAAAACTTTTTGCATAGTATATTGCAAACGTACTTAAACCAATGCATGAAAAGAGTTATCCGAGACCTTTTTATACGGTATTATAAAAAGATTAAGAACTTTTATGAATTTGAACATTATAAATGGATTATTTTTGTGATGAACTTGTAATGATAGTGTTGTAAAAGGCTTGCTCTTAACTGAAGTGTACGATTGAACTCACATTTACATGTCAATTTCAAGATCTCATAAACATAAGATTTATTTTGTTTTTTTAGCTTCTCCATACTTCGCTTCTCTCATATGTTCTTAAATTTCTGTTGGAAAGTGAGTTCGACATTGTGAACCTAGGTTGCATGCTATGCTATCAAAGTCGGGACTAGTCGGCGACTAGTCCCCGACTAGTCCCTGGGCGGCATTCTGCCGACCGATTAATTTCGATTCCGTCATTGCTGGGCGGAATCCCGATTAGTCCCCGACTAGACCCGATTAGTCCCCGACTAGTCCCCAGGCAACATTTTGCAAGCAATTTTTTTTTTTGAAATGAATCTTTGCAAACAATTTTGTTTGGATTTTTTTACATTGGCTCAAAGTCTTGAGTCGCAAGACTCACAACTATAGCTCTTCCATGTAATCATCTGTTGAGCACCTGAGAATCTCAGATAAAAATATAAACAAATAATTAGTTTATTTGTTGATATCCATATAACCCTATAATCAAAATTGGGGTTGTTCACTGATTAAACATCATCAAACAAATATTGTGATGAATTCTTAGTTCTGAGTCTTTTGACATGAGCATGAAGCCAATACAACTGTGTTATGTTAGACTGTTACTTATGTATTTATACCTATGCTGTGAAGTGTGAAGGTATGTGTTGTTATTAACCGACTAATATTATATACTTATTGACATTTATGCTAGTTGATATATCATATATGTTTAGGGAGGGGGGGAGGGGTTAGAATAAGTTTTGGCCGACTAGTCCCGAATTAGTCCCGACTAGTCTCGACTAGTCCTAGTCGGCCCTTGGCCGACTAGGGCCGACTACCGACTTTGACTGTATAGGTTGCATGCATTAGTTGCTCAATGATTTCTGACATGCTTCTTTAGTTGGACTAGAGATTACTTCGCTCCATCTATTATATGCAGACGTATTCAACATGATGTTGTCTGCTGGAAATGTGGGATATATACCCCAATTACGGTTGAATTAGTGCAATTATTTATAGGAACTATATTATGTCCATAGTGATGCAGGATGACTATGCACTAGACCTAATGACAAGAGGTCAAATTTAAATGATTTAATTTTAATGCTGATCCACAGAGATTAGGGTCTAGGTACAGTGATTATGTAAAACTGGATGGGTGCAGTCTTGCGCTAGGGCAGGGGGTGGGGTCAAGCCTGATGGGGAGAAGTAAGGACTTCTCATAGTAGGGGTTTTCTGATTTTAACAAAGAGATCTTAAATAGAGCGTAATAAATTTAACTAAGCTGAAAAGAATGGTATCAATGGCTTACGTTCATGTAATATTTAGGACCTATTCAAATCAACTGCATATTAATAAAAATTTAGTTCTAGGAAACATGCTTTGTAGGAGTGCTGAAAAGATTACTATAGCTAGGGATTTGGTGTACCTTATAACTTGCAGAATAAGATTTAGATTACCAGGGCCTTATTGAAAAGATCGGCCCACATGTCGATGTTGAGACTATGATCCGTGAATGCGGATCTACACTCTACGGATGTCGACTAAGTCGTTGAGCGGAATTGGGAAGGGAATTGATCACAAACAAAGCCTCCGAGGGGGGAATAGAGGTCAGCTTTGGGCTCTTCATTGATAAGAAGGATAGCTGGCGGGCCTAGAGGCATTGTCGAGTGGCTGGCAGACCTGGTCGGTTGCTGGGGTGGCCAACATAGGGCTTGCTGGTGTCGCTGGGGCCCGGTGATCGGTTGTTGGCGATTTGATCGACCGTGTCAGGTGGTGATATGGGGTTATTGTCGTGCTTAGTAGCCGACAACCTAGTTAGTTGTGGCTGGCTGGGTGACGAATTGATCAAGTCGAAGAATTCGTTCCATTCAAGTTTCTGCTGTTGGGGTTGATCCCATAAAGTTGTGAGTAAGATGAGCGATGGATACAAATACATAGGTGAAGGTGCCTGCAGAATCATAGGTTGGCACAGAGGCGACACTCCCGCCACCGGTCCTGGATTCAAATCCATACCCAAATTAAGTACATCAGTGAAGGGAGTTAGGGATTGAATTTTTACCCAGAGGAGCAGAGCAAGGGGGTCTAAGGCGGATTGAACGGAAGTAGTATAGGCCTGGCGCGGGGTGAGGCCGTCAATCATATGAGAATAGGAGGGAGAAAGGAGCGAGGTAAGGCTGATGGTCGGGTAAGAATAAGAGGGAGAGAGAGATGAGAGAAGGGGAGGGGGTGATGATTGATATAAGGGATAGGGAGCAGGGTGGCTAGGGTTAGGGTTAGGGTGACCGGGTTGGGATTTCTCACCTCGTAGTTTCTCGCCCAGTTGATCAACATCCCTTCTCAGGAGATCATGGTGACAAACTAGAATAATTTTTTTTTTAATTTCTCAAGCATCACCATTACAACTACGTGCCATTCTTTATATATACTTGGCTACAACAGAAATAAAAAAAAGTAAGCAATGCAGGACTAAATATGTCCTTGAAAAGAATTAATGTTCATAATAACAAGACGTACAAGATGGGCCTTGTGTAGGTAGGCTGACCTAAGTAGAAAGAAACCTCCCCTGGGCTACTCGCTGAGCCACATTGAACGATGTTGGGCCGTCCTGGAACGTCGATGTTGGTGCACTCAGAAAGAGAACGCCCGACTGTGATATCTCCATCAACTCTCCTCGGCTGGCGAGAATTCACCTCTGGCAAGTCACAGCTATGGTAGCACTCGAGGAAGTCTGGGTCGATACGTTGAAACTCTGCTCGGAAAATCCACGTGATGTTTAACTTGGGGCATCCCCTCCACCTGACCAGGTACCTCTGGTAGCCACTAGTGCACATAGATATGACTTGTTCATCAAGAACCTCGACAATCTTATCTTTTTCCTGCGAAGGAGGTACTGGTGGCAAGGGCAAAGGCGTGGGGTTTGCAACAGGTGTTAGGCCAATGTTAGGCTCGTCAGGAGGGTCATCATAAATTGCAATTGGACCTTGATACTTGACCAATTCCTCAACGTTAAAGATTGGATCAAACCCATATTCAAGAGTAAGCTCAAGCACATAAGCGTTACTTTCAATTCGCTTCAGGATCTTGAATTGCCCAGCACTACGAATATGCAATTTTTTCACGGTTCCCGAGGGGTACTGCTTTGGCTTTATCCTAGTCATCACATAACCACCCATTGAGAATTCCTTATACCTCTTTCGTGAATAAACGTTAATCTTATTTTTTTATTGTACATTTAATCTCTTGCCTTAGGTGATGGACATACTCAAAATATGACTCAACCATGCAACACTCACTTAGCTTGTAGACTCGAATCTCATCCCTATGAAGTCTTCAATAGATTCTTTGGTGCATGTCTTGGATGTATGCATCGATCTAGGGCTGCATTTCTCTATCTCTAGAAGAACGTCACCATCGTCCATTATGGCTAACTACATTGTCGAGCACCCTCGATCTTCCGAGGAGCAAGGTACAAAATCTCGCGATATTTCGCGAAATATCTCGGCTTTCCCAGACCTCGGCACGAAATGTCTACTGCGATATCAAACGAAATGGTAATCACGATAATATCGCGATATTTTGCACGATATATTTGTCGGCACGAAATATCGCGATATTTCGTGAAAATTTCGAGATATTTCGGGATTTTGGCACTGAAATATTGGGACTGACTGGTTATAAAAGGGGACTGGGGGTTTCGGTTTCAGAAATATTGGGACTGACTGGTTATAAAAGGGGACTGGGGGTTTCGGTTTCAGCAGCTTATTTACATATAATAAGTTATTATATGTAAATAAGCAAATACCCCCCCATTTGATTTCAATAAAAATATCAAAAAAATCAAAAACCAAGTGAATCAAAAAGTAGGTTTTCAGTTTTAGTAGGAGAAAACAGTTTTTTCGGTTTTTCATAAAATTTGTATGTTGAGAAAAGTGGTTAAATCAACTCATTTTTAGCTCAAAAAATTCCACAAGATATAGAACTACAAGTACATCTAGAAAACCATGGTCCGTCAAAGAAAATTTTGAATGTATAAAAACTTTTCTTTATAAAAACTCAATTTTTCAGACTTAGTAAAAAAAAACAGTGTTTTGCATTTCAGCATAATTTTTGCGCGATTTCAAACTTACACAACTTTCTTGTTTTAAGTCCATTTTCAAATTCGTTTGAAGCATTAATTTAACAATCAACTAATCTTTATTTTGGAAATATTTTTCTCCACAAAAAAGATTAAAAACCATTTTAAAAACATAGATCAAAACATGACCAAACAAGATTGCACAAGACTCACAGACTCAAATGCAGAATACATACTTTGTGATGCTCTACACCCGTAGATAAGGTATAAATATTATCTGAGTGTTCTAAAACGTGTATCTATACTTAGTTTATGACTATCCAGAGTTTCATTCAAAAATTCCATTAAAAAATCAATATTTCCACCATTTCCATCAAATCACAATATTTTCACACTGTCGAAATATTTCCACGAAATATTTTCATTTTCCAGGAGGTCGAAATATTGACCGAAATGGAAATTTCGAACGTTGCCGAGGAGTACATGAAAACTGTTGATGTCCAGGACATTGCACCAGATATCCGTTACATACTGACCGATGAAAAAGCTGACACGACACTTGTGGGTTACACCGAGTGAGGGGCCATCTTTGACCCATCTTGCCCTGTACAAAATTTCAGCAAGTGAACCCTCAAACCTTGCTTCTCAACAAAAGATCTGGCCACGTAATTTTGGGCGCTACCCTCGTCAATGGTTAAGATACTCAATTGACTTTCAACGACACAAAAGGAGGCGAATGTTTCTTTTCTCAGCCACATGATTCCAGCAGGAGGATCTGGTTCAACGATGGCCGAGCCTGACTCGTCGGGGTCTCCCAAATGAAGATTCTCAGATTCGGTAGAGGTATTGTCACTGGGTGGTGATCACGAGTCAGATTCTGTAGGATCTTCCACTGAGGGTGCAGAGTGGGCACTCGTGAAGAAGTGGTGGGGCACACTCTTAAAAGGTAGAGAAGTGAGTGTCCAAAGACTAATCATCAAGGTGGAAGTGGTTACTTTTACAGTATCATAATCCATCCTTGGGGCCTGATTTCTTTTCTTCCAGAAAGGGTTACACCTGAGATTAGGTTCTCTCCTGAACTTGGGATTTAAGTTGGCTGATGTAGCCTTGGGGAGTGGTTGGGGTTTTGATTTCTTCAACACCTTGTCCATTGTATTTTCCATATCATTTCTTCTACACCGCTAGCTAAAGTAAATTTTGCGCCTTTTATGAATTGCACTTCTTACATAATGCAATACTGAAGCCATCCAACCTTGTTTGCTACTTCAGTTTCTAGAAATGTATAATACAGACATTTTCACCTAATAACTGAGGTTCATGCAATCAAACACATGTTCACACTCGTAAATCGAAATTTTGTTGACATTCCAACTGTGTGTTGAATTTCTACAGGGCTGGCAACGCAAGCTAGATCCGGGCTTCGACATCATGCGCACACTGAAGACATTATTACTTAAAGAAGACTGGGCACAACCCATCGACTACTTTTTCTCCTAAATAGTTATGGCACTGGAATCCGATACGGTAGAATGATATGTTTTTTTTTTATACGGGGTACATACATGATCCTGCTGTCCACAGATTTTGTTCTGTATTTCTTAGTTATGTCTCTCTTTCCTCCATGTAACCTGTCAAAAATTTTGTTGAGAAGTATGTGTCTTGGTTGCGTGAGGATTGCAATCTTCACCTCCAACATCAAATGAGTCTGATTTTGGCTTTAAAATGTTTTTCATTTTGGTTCCTTTGGCTTGTAAGTTGTGCCATAGAGTTGAATGCAATTTTCTATATCAAATCTTGCCTTCTACTGTCTTCGCCTGGACGCCTGGGCTCCATCGTCGTATAGGGGAAGTATTCACGGTTGCTCCTTGGTGGCACGAGCTGAAACTACATAGGTTGTCCTCGTCATTAATCGGTCTCTTAGATTTCTTGGAAGCCTTCCCTCTCACTCTCCTGCGAGGTTGCATTAGTGAGGTTTACTACACAAATCTTACTGCCTGTTTGGCTGGTTCTGTGCAGTTGGCACTACGCGGTGAACTAGGGACGCAGCGCGTGCAGTTTGGAACAAGCAGCCTAATTACATGTTTTTGTATAGGTGGAAGTTGGAACTGGTGCGGTTTTCGGGAACGACACGAACCAAGCAGACCTCGGTGTGTAGTACTGTAGTGTTGACGCACAGGTTTTGGGAAGGCTGCTTACTGCGCCATAAGCAAAGCAGACTGATCAGCCGCCTGACTCGTTGTGTAGACGGGCGGTCCCTGTGTAAAAAATGAACAGTACTTGGCTGCAACAGGTGTCCGAGCAACGGGGTGGGCTCCAACACCTGATGTGGCAATCAGTGGCGGACCCATGATTTTTTCTCAGGGGGGGCATAATTATTAAAAAGTAACTACAGTCGTTGCCTTATAGTCAGAGGCTTCGGTCGTCGGCGTGACAATGTCCCTACCCTTCATTCGATCGTGTAGCAAAAGGCATGTTAGAATTTTGCCTCGAGTGGAGGAGGATTTTGGTCTTCATAGTTCTTCAAAAATTTGGGGCTATAACTAGCCAACTTGGTCAGGTTACTCGGGTCGTGAATAATAGACCAAATCCTCGGGTTTTTTTTGGGGAAATTTTATACATACCCCTAAAAACCTGTAAATATGCCCTGATTCTCATTTACTAAGGGCCATGGGATGAACCCTACAAGGATGCCACGTGTACGGGTGGTGGCTAATGGCAATGGGCATCGTCCGACTAGTGGTAAGCATCGATGGAGGCAACGAGTTGTGGCTAGTGGCCGGTGGGGCCAGCCATGGGTCGCCAGTATGGGCGGTAGACACCGGGTGGTGCCCATACGGGGCGGTGGTCATGGGGGTGGTGGCCAACGGCGACAGGTGGCCCATGTTGTAGTGAGGTGGTGGACGGCGGCATGGCGGGGGGTGGTGAGTGGCGGGGCGGCTGGTGGTGGGCGGCATTAGGTGGTGGTGGTGGACTTGGTGGCATCCCCCTATTGAACATATATCGGACATTCTCATGGAGTTGTCCCACAATTTGTTCCTCAATTTGTTCAAATAGTGATACTTATTTCAAATGTTAGTATTGATTTACATTCAGCCAATGAGTAGCTTCGAGTGGGCACCTCCATATGAAGTTGGCAACTAAAAGTTGGCTAGCATTGTTCCCCCCCCCCCCCCCCCCCCCCCTCTCTCTCTCTCTAAAGTTTAGCTCAAAAACATTTAACCCCTCTATATTTAAAAAACTACATTTTGCCCCCTTTCAATTCAGTTTCTATAAGATAAAAATTACCAAATGGGAAAATTAAGTAGTTGGCAAAGGGCATTGTGCTAATATTTCAAACTTTAGGAGTGATTTGGAACAAAACACATTATAGGGGGTTTAAGTGTTTTTGAGCTAAACTTCAAGGGGGCAAAGGTAACTTGTTTTTTTCCCCCCCAAAGTGAGGGGGGGCTTGAGCCCCCCCTGGGCCTAACGTAGGTCCGCCCCTGGTGGCAATCATCTGGGGCCCACATTAGCAACGGGGTGGGTCGATCTGCCTCCGACCCAGCCTCCGCCGTCATGTGTCATCTAAGTCCGCTCTGCCGAGCAGAGGAGGAGATCCCGAAACCCTTCGTTAGAACAACCGCCGCTGGCGGACCGAGGTCCAGAGGAGGCCTCCACCACCCTTCGTTAGAACAACCGCCGCTGGAGGACCGAGGTCCAGAGGAGGCCTCCACCCCAATGCCGGACATTGACCTATGAATCGAACATGGGGGAATGTTCCCCGCCGCCTTGAAGATACGAACACAAAACCGCCGGCCGCTAAGGACCCCCTATCTACAAGGGGAGGGAAGGGGGAAACTGACCCCAAAAGCATCTGACCATGCTCCTGGCCTCCCCAGAAACCCTAGATCCTGACAATTGGGAAAGTGAGAACCGCTCCGAAAAGCGAGTCAGTTATGTGGTGGGCTCATGCTTGTTTATGCAGCAATTCCTTGGGGCCAGGTGGGCCCTTTCTTCGCTTGGTGTGGCGCCTGCTCATGGTGTAGCGGCTTATGGTGGGCGAGGTTGGTTTTTTTTTTTTTTTTTTGTAGCTGTGCACCTGTGTGGTACCTCTTGGATTTAACTAGGGCTTTACCAACAAAAAAAAAAGGGACAGTTGGTGAAAACTCCTTTCATGAAGATGCTATTAAGCATATGGACTTTGAAATACTGTGGATGAAATTGTCCTGTACAATATTTCAAATTTTTTTTTGGTATGCCATCGAACCAGTGAGCCACCGAAAGCCGCCGCCACCAAACCACCGGACGTTGGAGCTGCTCGTCGCCACCGAACCACTAAACGCCGCCGCCGTCGCTGCTCACTAGAGCTGCTCGCCTCCACCGAACCGAACCATCGAACGCCGCCGCCGTTGAACCGAACCTAACCCTAACCTTGAGATCTATAGGCCATGGGATGAACCCTAGACTTGAGATCTTCTCGTTGAACCGCCACCGGAGCTGCTGGCCGCTGCCCCCGCCGCCTCTACTGTAACTGCCATTGTCGTCGGAGCTGCTCGTGCGTTGCCCTAGCTGCCTCTGCTGCAGTCGCCGCTGTCTTAGCTACTCGGGGGAGATGGAAGAAGAGGGATAGATTCGGGTTTACCAATAAAGACATGGACCTTAGGCTAAATAAAACTATAAGATGTCATGTTCATAGAAATGATATATTGTCAGGAACATCTTTTACATTGACCCCAAAATAAAAACCCTAATCTATAACTGCTTAGAGTAACTCCAAAGCAGCACAAAAGATCTGACATTCATGCAGGAGAGATTGGCAACCACTATGGAGGAGGTTTATCTCAAAAAAACAACTTCCGTGTAAAATCTTCACTATAAAAGGAGTCTATTCCTGGTCTCATACCTAGCCCATTTAGTGACTTGGATTAAAAAAAATTTAATTATAATTTTTTTTTTGGAATTTGGAGTTTTAGATGTAGTCACACTATTCTAAAAGGCGGTCCGGATGGCTGCCTAAGCGTTTTAGGAGTTGGCCGCTCCGCTTCAGCATTAAGCGGCACTGCAGGCGGGTTGAACAAAGGTGGGTAAAAGGCGGGCGCCTAGGCGGATCTCACTCGTCATTGCCTTATCTACTAATCAAGAGAATTTCTAAGATTAATAGTGTATACAAGAAACAATATGATACTTTAAGATTGAGAAACTATATTATAGTCAAATTTTTAGAAGTTCATACATATCAATGCTAGGCGGAGTTACATCATTCTCCATGATGGATATTTATCATTACATTTTAATTATGCTTACGGCTGGCAATGGGTCGGGTTCGGGTCGGACCCTACCCCAATCCATATTTAAACCCATTCGGCTATGGCATGGTCCATACCCGATCCATACTAATTCGGGTATATAGGGTCCATATCGAATCCATACCCATTCGGGTTTTGAAATTTGGCTCGGGTTTCAGTAATGAATTGGGTTAAAATTTTCTCTTTATCCACCATATGTAATTGCTTGAGGAAAAAAAAATTTCAATGTATTATGAAGAAATGTTTAAGAAGCTCTTACGATTTCTTACTATATTGGTTCTTGCATGATATGAGTTTGGATAGAATTTGGATAATATATGATTGGTTGGAATTTGGGTACATCACAATAAAGTTGGAGTACAACTGTATTATCTAGTAAACTCAAGTTAGCGGAGCAATCGGGTATAGATATTGAGGTAACCATACTGAAATACCCCTACCCACCCAATACCCTTCTCCCTTTTCATAAAACTTTTATAATTATATCAGTTGTTTTGATGTTTGCATATATAAAACTTTCTATTATTGTTTTTTTATATAGAATTATAAATTTATATATATACATACATGTAGAATATATAGAATATATTTTATATAGATGGACGCCCGTCTTTTTCTTTGGGCACCCATCTAGTCGTCCGCCTTCCATCTTGAAACCACTTGACCGTCCGCCTTTTGCCTTCCGTTTTTTAAAACATTGTGTAGTCATACTTTGGATTCCTATGGTCTGTGGATTTGTAATGATATTCATTCTCTCTCTCTATAAGGAGAGGTAGTATGATATAATATAAGAATCAATACTAGAGATAATCTCTCCAAACCCTACTCTCTCTCTCTCTCTCTCTCTCTCTCTCTCTCTCTCTCTCTCTCAGCATGATATCAAAGCATGTTTGCTCGAACTAGGGTTTCGGAGTTCCCATCTCTGGTCTTGACTCCTCAGTTGCCATTGGTGACCTCGAGGACGTCGAGAATAGTAAAAATATTTTTTATCCTCTGGCCTCCCGACTCGAGTTGATCCACCACCGGACTCGAGATATGTCGGTCCTTCCACTTGACGACATATTTCCATAAGCCACCACCTTTGGTCGACACCACTTGATCTATAGAAACATTTTCTATCTTGTCTCTGAACTTTGGCAGAATGTTGTTAAAGATTTTAAAATAGTTAGTGGGTTTCAGCCACCAGTTGCATGCTGCCACATCCTTCGGGCCGCCGAATTCGGGACAAACCTTCAGGCTGAATAGTATTACTCTTGTACTAATGCATCCTTGTCTTAATGGTGAGCATGACAAATAGTTAGATCTTCAACATTAAAAGTGGGGCTAACATTAAAATCCGTAGGGAGCTCAACAATAGAAGTATCAATGTCTAGAATCCCTCACTTGTAGCTTCCGGTACTGAGCCTTACGAAATCTGTCAGGCCTCAATGGTACCATGACGACGTCTCCTCCCTTAAATTCCATGAACCATCGATCAATGATCATCGCTTATGTTTTGTAGCTCTCATTGCTCAGAGCAATTTGTCGTAGTCTTTGGCACTCCATGCAGGCATACTCAAGTCCTGCCAAGGTCCAGCTGACAAGTGCGAAATCTACTGATGGTCTTCGCCATATTCATCGTTAAGCTTGTCCAAAGAAACTCGACTTCGACCATCGCAATGGTCTTACCATGTCGAAATGCACTCCCAATCCTCGTGAATGCAACTCCCATAATGACAAATTCGGAAAACATAATAAGTTGGAGAAAACATGATGGTCAAGTATACCTCAGGTGTTGTGAGATTTGTCCCGCGTGCTCAAGAAAGCCATCAACAGTTATGCCGGTGCTTTCTAAGAGCGAGAACGATCAAAAATCACGATGAATCCAAGCAAGCGGTGGCAGCCATAGCTTCAATAAGATTACTGAACCGGTCTTTCCAAGAAAAGGAAGCCAATACATTCTGTAGAACAATATAAACCATCACAAGATGCATTTTTATTCCACTGGCCCGAAAAGTCTCCAGTGCATTTACCTGGAGCAAAACAGATAATTGTCGTCAGGTCTCATTCGGACAAGGTTTCCAGACGGCCTGTATGAAACTTTTCATAGCTGTCGCTCTTAGTTTGAAGAAACGACTAACCTGCTAGGATAGCCATAACTTCAAGCAGCGGTGCACGCTGCATTTATATCGAGTTTCTCGGTCCAACCCAATGGCAAAATGAAGATCAAATCTAGCGTACCATGGCCACAGCCTCCATGCTCCTTCAATGGGCAAGAAATGCGACCGTCATCATTATTAACAGCACCTTGAGGAGGTAACAAGGGCGAAGTCACTGAGAATGGGTGATCAGGATGGAGCCTTGGGGAGAGTCTCTGTTGCATCCCATTAAGTCGCTTGCCAACATGGTTATATGCTTTTCCTTTATTAGGATATCTGTATGTAACTACTGGGACCTCTTCAGGAAAGCTTCTGCCACGAATCCCTCGACAACAACGTAGGCAAAGTTCGTAAGAACATTCTGAGCAGCTTCTATGAAAATCGACAATCGAAACCCTGCAGTATTTACTGTGTAAAAAAAAAAAAATTCCAGTAATGAATTAGTCATTAGACCATGTCACAAAAATCAGGATTATATAGTAATAGCAAATTGCAATTCGGCAAGAAAAAAAATGGGAGAAACAAGGCAGTGTGTGAGAGATTATGAACAGTAGGAATTTTTTTTAAATAATGCCGGAAACATCTCGATAAGATGGCAGGCAGAGTATCAACGACAGCTGAAATTTTTGGTCATTCCTGAATTATTAAAAAAAAATTCCAATATTAGGTTGCTGAAAAATGGGAGAAACCTATTTAAGAAAATGATAAATATTTGCATGTTTGCGAGTGGTTATCAGACCATTATGATATATAAAAACTGTTTTGAAAGATTATATGCCTACCAGTTAAGTAGCTTATCACGGCTGTATTCCGACACTTGAAGCTGAACGCCAGATAACCTTCGTCCTGGAATAAAAGAAATAATTAAGAAAAGCCATTATCTTAAGCAAACCAACGGGCAGAACGATTACGAACAAACCTTGGTTACTTGCCTCTATTTCCAGTTCAAATATCTGCTCTGCATTGATTTGCTTCAGTACCGGACGCAGCTGACAAATGAAATAATATGCATATCTGATTTTACCAAACTTATTTTGATTATTTCCAAATTCCTGAGGAGTAAATGAAATGCAGATCAAGGCATCATCCAGAGTTTCAACGAAAAATACAAGACTATTATGGCAAAGGCACCCAAGAGAAACATCGATAAACAGACCTTAACCTCGCCGTTGTCAGTTCCACGCTGCATGCATGTCTTGCAATTGCAACAGCCACGACAAATGGGGCAGGCCGCCTTATCTTCTACTTCAGACATCTCAGAGTACCTTATTTATGTGTCAAAACCAATGGAGTCAGAGAGAACACTTGGCCAAAAGCAGCAAATAAAGAATCCAATACTTCTATGCAAATAATAATTCTATGGATCCAGGGTTCAGTGTAAGTAAAACACCAATTATACTTATAATCTGATCCTAAAATTTAGGTTGAGATGCACGTACAGTTAAAAGTATCAGCAGAAGCAACAGAAAATTAACTTACAAGTGGAACTATTAACTGAGTGGAAATTTGGACATGGAATAAATCCTAGAGACGTTTGAACATTTTAATTGGACCTCTTCAATTCAACATACATGATCTCATAAGCGCTAAACTTTCCACAAGCCAAATTATAATTATATTCAAGGAATGAAAAATCGATATAAATCGTGAAATTTTGCAAAATATATAGGTTTTCCCGGCCTCCAAAAAAAAATATACCTCCCGAAATCAGGGACATAATCCTTGATATGTACATGCTATGAAACAGGCCAAAATTTTGTAAAATTTTGGACAAATATCTTTTTTTTTCCACCTTCATAAATTTTGGTTGAAAATAATTTTTCAAACCTTGATTATATTTCATGAAAAATCTAGTTGCAATAAGATGGAGAAAGAACAGGATTGGGTTCAAGTGTAGAGGCTGGAAGCACCTATCAATAGGTATGAAGCATGGATACAAATATGGGATACGGGTAATGTATGACATGACACGATATACATATGGCGATACATCAATGTTTGAAAAAGTAGGATCAGTACAGTGGGGGTACTTAATAAACTAGTCGGCTGGCACATCCATGGCACGTGCCATAATTGTTGAGGTATATTATTGAAGACACTAATGACAAAATTTCAACCATTGAAGAAAGAATATTCTTTGTATGAACACTAATGAAATTAAAAAAATTCACGGCAGATTTATATCCAATCTTAACACCATAGGTTAGGATTCTCATTATCACAAGAACAAGAGAAACAACAACAATGGAAACAACAAAAGAATAATTCTCTTTCTTGACTAGCACGGCCTTGGGAATTGTTTTTTTAACAATTTGCCTTCATTTTCTCAGGGTTGTCAATTCCACCAAGGCTCCTATTGCAAGTAGTCCTATGTTGGAGCAGAAAGAAAATGCATGCAGGAAACAAACATATAGAACATCAAGGCAAAGTAACAAAGAACAAAGTTATTGGTTTCAATAATTAGTTTCAAGAATAACAATGAATTCGTTAACTGGGGGGAGCATGAGTGATTCAATAGTAGATAGATTATTCCATCCGTCATATACAAATTCTTTACTCCCATATATAAATTCTTTATTAGCTCAGTGTCATAGGTTTGGTAAATTAATGTTCTCCCAGTGCTTTTACCATTGGTAAGTCTATCGGTTTCACGTTTGAAGGACACATTTTAAGAACAAATCAAAGTTGCTGCAATATGAGCAATGATTAGCCAAGTGAAGATCCATTCTGTAAATTAATAAGAGGGTGAGAAGGACGTATATCCTAATTCTGTAAATTAGGATATAAAAATATTTACAATATTTTTATTACTAAAGTCTAGATGTGCATGATTGACATATCCTTAAGTCTCCTCACGGCAAGTCTTGTCGAAAATCAGGACCATGAAATTGGAATCCCTGTCATAGCGGAATACTAAAAATCCACCCTCTTCTAAAGAGTGAGCACTTGCAAATTCATCCCAACCATCTCGAAAGTATGTCCCCATTTGCTTCATGAATTCCAACATGCCACGCTTTCCCACTGAGATCCTTCAGCTTAACAATGTTTGAGAACTCTTTGAATTTATGTGCGAATTTCTTTGGGATTCTCTGTAATCAAGCAAGAAATGAAAGCATATGTAAAGAAAGTAATGAAGAGAATAAAAGAAAAAGAACATATTGGTACATTTCCTACTTACGAGCTGTGTTGAGAATTCGCCGATCAGAGCTTTGAAGAAATGATTCAAGCACACACATTTCTCCAATATCTTCGAGTTAGCGCAATTCTCTTCCATCTCAACAGACATGCTTCAACAGCACGTAAACAAATAATTCTTTACATTCGGTTGTCTTCTTGCAAAGGAAACCGGAGAGTGTTTCTACGATGTAGTTAATGACGATTTCCGTTAACAATAACTTGATAGTCATGTTGAAAATTATCTCAACAGTACAGATAATTTGAGTGAATCCACTTTAGAGCATTGTGGAATAAGATCTATATATGGAAGTCAAACTTTGCAACATAAGTACGTCTATGGGATATAAAAGAAAGATGAATCAACTGTCAGTAGTGAAGCAAACATTCGCAACTGTAGTTGTTTGAGTAACTGAGAAAGAACTAGCAAGAAAGGACAGAACAGATCTTCAAGTAGATTATACGAAGTTCATCATACAACAAACACTTGTAAACAAGGCACACATACAATATACAAATTCCACATAATGCATAGAGAATCCACTTATTTTACATAAAGTTCACTTAGCATTTTCTTTGTGCTTGTTAAAGTTTTTGTTTTCATCAACACCCATCTTTTGCATAGCAGCATCCATTTCAACCCGTGTTCGAAACAGTACAACTTGTCCATTGATGACCTCAAGTCGATTGTTGTTTCGAACTAACAAGATGCATTTTAATTGTCTCCGAGGGATCGTAGAACGCATCTCAATATTTGACGTTTGGTATACATGGGTTACACTGTCCTTTCTTGAAAGATGATTCAGCCATAGTTATCTGCAATTGATGTCGTTCATCAATATGAAGCTGAACTCTGCGATTGATGTATTTTAGCAATATGAAGATGAAATACAATCAACAAAGAAGAATCGTAATCTATGTCATCCTTTAAAATTGAAATGGAAATTAAGCTGAAATGAAATAGGCAATTCAACCCCTTGTTCAAATCCATCCCTTGACAATGGTGTGGTGGTACATGATAGATACAAGAAGAGTGAAAGTGAGGATGGAGATTTGTGGGATGATTACAATGGAAAACTCATCCAGTCGCAAATTTCATTTACCGAGATTGATCAGAGGGGTTGAGCGGATCCGGAAGGGGTACTCCAATTGGGTCCACTGCAAAGGTAGAGTTAACTAGGGGGAGAGGGTTTTTATATTAGTTTCTTGAGCCATCGCGGTCAGCGGTGGAAAGGTGACCATCAGACTGGTGTGTGGAAGAATCATCAATAGAAAGGTAGCGGTATTGGAAAGTGAACGATGGGAAGGAGACCGCTTGCTATAGAAGAATCATCAACAGAAAGGGAGTGGGGTATTGGAAGGTGAGTGATGGGAAGGAGACCGCTTGCTCTAGCCTATAGTCGAACACAACATCTCCTCTCAGAAAGTTTAAGAGAGAGAGAGAGAGGGACTTAAAAATGATTTAAATTGGTTTTTGTGATTTGGGCAATATGTTAGATTGTTGGACAGTGTATTTTGACTTTTAGTTTGATTGCTTTTGTGCATTAGTTTTATAATTGATGTTTTTTGGGCAGTGTATTTATTTTAATATTTTTTATTTTCATAGATGTGGTTTTCATGTGTTGGACAGTGTGTTTGTTTTAACTTTTTTATTTATTTTTTTGGGCATTGGTGTTCATTGATGTGGCTACCATGTAAAACCTACATGGAGGTTTCAGAATTAAATAAATTTTTGTGAGAATGTTTAACTTACCATAGATGGCATGCCCACAAAAATTCAACTGAATCTGAAACCTCTAGGTGCGTCAAATGTGTTTTTCAAATTAACGGTTAAAACAGATGGTTGATAAACCTCAGCACATTTGCCACATCTAAAGGTTTCAAAATCACTTGATTTTTTGAGGATATGCCATCTATGATATGGTGAGCATTGTCACAAAAATTCAATCAATTCTAAAACCTCCATGTAGGTTTACTCGATGACATGTCAAAAATACATGTCCACGGATCCCGACCCATATATATATATATATATATATATATATATATATATATATATATATATATATATATATATATATAGTGCTGATCCATTGCGAAACCCACTCAGATGTGAAACCGGCTTAAGTGTGAACCCCCGATCGAACCGTTTGTTAGTGATCAAGCAACACAGTAGCACAACGAAAATACCAAAATTATCAAATGCCACACAATTGTGACAGGCCCAAAGACAAGAACGATCCAATAACGAGATCGTCCCTAAAAACTTAGCACCCAATCAGGCAGCCCTTTCAGAATTCTGAGAGCAAACAATAGATGCAAAACAACCACAAGCACATAGAGAGACGCAGGGTTTACAAAGGTTTGGCAAACTTGCCTACATCCTCTCTCCACCACATCGATTCCACTACCTTCAATTAATAAGAGCAAACTGCTTAATTACAAGGAAGGATCTCACCTCAACTAAGCTTCTACAAGATTCCCTAATCGACGAATAAGGGCTGCCTCCTCCTTAATTTCGGAGGCAAACCCTAGCCGATCTCTAGCCGCCTAGCCTCTCCAAGCCTCTCCCAATTCAGTAAAGAGATTAGGGTTAGAATAAACATATGATGGAGCCCTTATATAGGAACCCCAAAAAGAGGATAAAACAAAACAGCCCGGATCTGAAATCCCGTCGGTGTTGTGCGCACGACTTGCTGATCGTGTGCACGACCTGGGGAATGTGTACCCACGACGTCGTATGTACTGGCCTTGTAGACTACACATGATGCCTATAGACCTAGGTCGCACGCACAGTGTGCAAATTGTGCGCGCGACCCTTCCAGGACCAATCCAGATTGTGTCCACAAAATGACATCAAGATTGCAAACCATCCACCATTTTTATCATTCACATTTATATTATCGTTCGTTAAAAAAACTTTCAAAAATAACAAATGAAAGCTTGTCTTTAATTTGCCCCAACTCCAACATTGCCTTCATAAGTGCAAGGTACGGTCTACAAATCCTATTTATCAAGTGAGAGATTTACAACCTCAAGGCTCAAGTACCCCGACAACCACAATTTCGAACGTTCATAAATTGTGGCATCCATATCGAATAATCAAGGCCGATCCAAAATAATGTGACCAACATCTATTGACACAACATCAAACCAAATCTTGTCCTAGTAATAAGAGAATTGAATAGGAACAAGACATCTAATTGATAGCAATGGACATAGTATCCACCCAAGAAACCTTGTATGGGTTTGAGTGATTGATTGACTTCAGTCCTAAGAGGGTAAAATGCTAGAAGATACTGCATTAATACAACTCCCACTATCTATGATCACTTTGCAACTCTTATAACCACATTTTATGAGAGTGAAATATTGCATTTCTCCATCAATCATCAGTTGCTTTTGGTGGAGCTAAAGCACACCTCAACACTCCAAGTCATGAAATATCCTCATGTTCAGTTTTGCAATCGAAGAACAATCTTGACTTTTCTCAGTTTCTCTAATCTCAATGATGAACTTGATGCCTCTAAAATCCCCAGCAGATCTTGAAAGACCCTCACGAGGGTGTAAACTATCTGTGGTCCATGCATGGAGAAAGAAGTAAGTGTTAGCTCGACCATTATGGGTGCATATCCTATTACCATGGTCACTCTAGTAGAAGTTCGCCAGTCTGAATGGATAATACCTTGCACTAGATAACATCCTTATAGGTGTCTCTAACAGAGAATTAGAATAAACCCTCATGAATTATACTAATCATTGACTCCATCAGATCCTAACATACCCTGATGGTCGCACTAGGGGAACTATAGGAAGCTTCAGTCTATCAACCACAACTTTGGCATTGTAGTGATTCGCTCCCTTTGTCCACGAATTGAGGGCAATGTGTTCCTTCTATCATGCAAATCGTGTAAAACATGGTACTTCTCTTCCATTGGTCCTCTTTCAGTCTTTTGTAATGTTAAGCTTAGAGACTTGCTTGCTTAACTCATCAAAAGGACTCTTCCTAGTTTATGGAGTAGGAGTTCATTGGAAAAACTCATGCGGAGCACGAACACTCTGAAGGACAAAGACATGCTCATCGTTTCCTCCAATGTCACTCCCACAATCATCCAACTCATGCTCAAAAACCTATTCTTCAAAAACACTCTGAAATTTTACATGCTACCAATATGGTTGGTCTTGTTACATTGTTGTCCACACCTTAATTTTGTTTAGATTGCTTCTCTGTATAGTTATATGAGTGTGTGATTCCCTTTCGCAGCTTTTTCTTAGTTTATTTTTGCCAAATACATGTGAATTTTGGATTGCAGCATAGTTTGATCGCAAATATATCTTACTCTAAATCACGTGAATCTCAAACTGGAAATCAATTTCTGTCAATAAGTGAAGTAGATAGTTAAGTTTGCTCATGAATTTACGCCTTGTCCATTCCATTCCTCTCTTTCCCACTCCTTTTCTTTTTGCTATTTTCATGTAATTTGATTCTTCAGGAATCTAATTACAAGTCTTCTGCCGATCTGACCTCAGGAGGTGATCGTTCGGTAAAATAAAGCATGGTTCAGAAGATTAGAGAGGTTTAGAGACGAGGTGGTGGGTCGATGGAGTTGTTCGTCTTCGGCATCAATCATATCTAATACATACTGTGCACATAGGCAGCAAATAACATTCAAAACTTAATACCGAATATATAGTTGTAATAAAAATGATGCATTCTATGCATCCAGCAAAAGTAGATTATGCTCTAACTGGTATCAAAGTCGAAAGGCGCATTTTATTTACACCGACCGAATTCAGCTTGGCATGCTGATTTTTTAATTTTTAATACTCAAACTACCCTCATTCCTAACCTCCAGCCAACTCCCCCGATGCCTCCTCCATGCCCTGCCACCTACTTCGTTGGCCCATCCTCATTGCCCTTTGATGTGGAGCCGAGCCTCCTCCGCGACCCTTCCCCCCCTTCCTCCTTCCTCCTTCTCCTCCTCCTCCTTCCCCGCGCCAAAACCCTAAGGCAACCAAAACATCAATTAGGGTTTTAGTGAGGGAAAAATAGAAGTGGAGGAGGAAGGAGGAAGGAGCTAGGGTGACGGATGAGCTAAGACTGGTGAGAAGGCAACGACGGCGGGGAGATGCGGGCGGCGGCAGAGGCTCAGCACGTCGGAGGATTGACTGGCTATAAGTAAGGGACGGGGGCAGTTTAGGGCTATTGAAGGCGCCAAGACAAAAAAAAAAAATCATGTCTGCCAACAAAATCCGGATGCCAAACAAATTCAATAGGGGCAGATAGAACAAGTAGTCCAAACCATGGAATAAAATGTCGACAAATTTTGTACAGCATCACCAAAATGTCTTCTTTTTGAAGGACCCGACATAGAAATTGTCCAAAATTTCAGTAGTGCCAAGTTTCGGTCCAACCTAACGATTTGTTGGTCGAAATAGTCGAAATTTGATCGAAATCTGACATTACATTTTTTTAAGGACAATTTCACTGAAAAAAAAACATCTTTATAAAAAAGTTCTATCTTTTTAGCGAAAATTGTCACCTTTTTCTTAATTTTGATTTATTTTTTATAATGCACCGACATTTTGACCGAAATCCAACAAATTTCCACCAAAAATCTTTCCTTAAAAACTACCAAATTTCCACTAACATTTGACCAAAGTCCCAAAATTTCCTCTTTTTTTTTTAACTAACTGAAATCGACATCGAAATCACCATTCAAAACTTTGGTCCAAATATGATTCCTGATAAGATAACCGTTGATCCGTTGTGATAACGGTTGAGATACATTGGTCCGGTGTGATATAACTGATGATGTAACTAATGAGAACAGTTGTGTAACTAATTCTGTTATCACAACTGACTCACTATCCTCTGTACCGAATTAATCTATTTAATGTGATGGATGGACGTCAGATACTATGCAATCTGAACGTCATTCTTTGGTTCAATATTTCTTCTCTTCTTCATTGTTTTTTACAAATCTTTCCTGGTATCAGAGCGGGTTTGAGAGTTTTGGACCACTGTTCATCTCTCATCAATGGAATCCTCCACATCCGAAACACCCACCACCAACTCTTCTTTGTCCATGACAATCTCCTCTTCTCCAATCTTTCACCTTATTCGTAATCTTGCCTCTCATCACAATCAAGCTTACGATCAACAAGGACAACACGTCCAATTACCTGTTATGGCGTGCACAGGTCACCACTACACTTCGGGCATACCAGGTAGACTATCTTCTCACCCAACCTCCGCCCTTGGCCACCCTTGTTGACGCTCAAGGTCACACTTCCCCGAATCCTGCTTATCTTGAATGGACCCACTCTGATCAACAACTACTCGCTGCCCTGCTTGCTACTCTTTCTTCACCTGTCCTTCAATCTGTTGTTTCCTTATCCCACGTGTGTGCCATCTGGGCCGCACTCGAGAAACGGTTTCTTTCTTCGAACCGCTCCAATATTATGCAACTGAAATCTCAGATCCAACAACTTAAGAAAGGATCTTCCACCATCTCTGACTATCTTCAAAATATCAAACTTATTGCTGATAATCTTGCTGCTGCTGGGGCTTGCTTATCTGATGAAGATCTTATTCTTCATGCCTTAAATGGTTTGCCTTCTCCCTACAACGCCTTCAAAACTGCCATCCGTACACGTCCCGGGTCCCTAACGATGGATGACTTTAGTGCTCTTCTAATGTCTGAGGAGATGAACATGGATTCGCAGCCTGTTTCTCCGGATCCGATCCCTGTTGCTGCTGCCCTCACTGTTACTCGTGGCGGCCGTGGTTGGCGTGGTGGCCGTGGCAGTCGTGGAGGCCGCCTTGGCCGTGGGGGTCGTGATGTTCTTCGCGGTCACAGCAGCTTCCAAGATGGTGGTCATTTCTTCAATGAAAACCGCACCTCTTTTGGTGGCCGGTCTCCTGACGGTGGACGTGGCATCCTTGGTGCTTCTCCTCCTGTTTGTCAGATCTGCGGGAAAACTGGTCATCTCGCTTCAGATTGTTGGCATCGTGGTAACTACAACTACGGGCCTCCTGCCACACCACGGGCTTCGCCGGCCTCTTCTGCTGCTCTGCTTGCCTCGACCCCTGGCCCCTCTTCTACTACATGGTATGCCGACACGGGTGCGAGCAACCATATCACCTCCGACTTCTCTAACCTCAGCCTCCACACCCAGCCTTATCACGGTATGGACACTGTCACTGTAGGCAATGGTCAGTCTCTTCCTATTTCCCACACTGGTGATGGCGTACTTCCAACTTCATCGGCCTCTTTCCATTTACGTCATATTCTCCATGTTCCTAACATATCTTCCAATCTCATATCTGTGCATAAATTTTGTCATGACAATAACTGCAATCTTATCTTCAATTCGGATGCATTTTTTGTTCAGGACAAGATCACGAGGAGGATGCTTTTTCGCGGGCGCAGTAAGCATGGACTGTACCCGTTTCATGAGCTCCACTCCTCTCCCTCGTCCTCCTCTTGTGTTGCTCTCACTGCTTCAACCGTCGATACTTCCACGTGGCATGCCCGCTTAGGTCATCCGTCGGCAGCTGTTCTTCGCCAACTTCAGCACGGCAACTGTGTTCCTCGCCTTCAGCCTTCAGCTTCTCGTTGTGTTGCTTGTAATCTTGGAAAGAGTCATAAACTGTCGTTCCCCTTATCTCGTTCTACTGTTTCTCGTCCTCTTGAGTTAGTCCATTCGGACATCTGGGGACCTTCTATTATAACCACCTCTGGCTATCGGTATTATATGATTTTCATCGATGATTATTCTCGCTTTACCTGGTTGTTTCCTTTAAAACATAAATCTGATGCTCTTCATATTTTTCTCTTTTTTAAAAATCTGGTTGAAAATCTTCTTGATCTGAAAATTAAAACTTTTCGCACTGATGGTGGTGGAGAATATATCAATCATGCGTTTGCCTCTGCGCTTGCTACTTATGGCATCTTTCATCAGGTCTCTTGTCCCCACACCCCGGAACAAAATGGGGTTGCAGAACGCAAACATCGGCACCTCATTGAGACCGCTGTCACCCTGCTTCAACATGCCTCGATGCCCCTCATCTATTGGGTTGATGCCGTTTGCACGGCCACCTACCTTATTAATCGTATGCCTTCCCCTGTCATCTCGAATAAATCACCATATGATATTCTATTTCATCGCACACCGGATTATACTACTTTGCGCGTGTTTGGATCCCTTTGCTTTCCTTGGTTGCGTCCCTACAAGACTAATAAATTAGATGTACGCTCCATACGGTGTGCTTTCCTTGGCTATTGCTCTCGCTCAAAAGGCTATCGCTGCCTCGATATCGCCACTGGCAGTGTTTATGTGTCTCGCCATGTTGTTTTTCATGAGAACGTCTTTCCCTTCTACAATACTGGCTCCTCACTGCCTGCTTGCACTTCTTCACTCTCACCCTACCAGGCATTTTACCCCCCCGTATTCTCCTCTTTAGTCAGTACCCCACATATGTCGCCCTCTCCTTCTTCTCTATCGGTACCTCCGCCTACTTCCCCATTAAATAGTTCCCACAAGCCTGTTTCAGATGCTTCCGCAGCGCGTTCCAGTCCCCTACTTTCGCCACCACCGCTTGTCTCCATGTTACCTCGTCCGCCTACACGGCCTCGCAGCAAAATCTCCACAGTACCTCATCGTCGTGGTGTCTTCCCTTTACATTCCATTCCTGCGCTTCCAGCCATGCCTACCCCCATCCTGCCCTCTCGTGGTTCCCCGGTGTCCGCTCCGTCGGCTCCTCCGTCTCCATCTCACCAGATGGTTACTCGTTCCAAATCAGGCATCTCAAAACTTAAGCTACCAACAAGTCTGCTAGCCACCTCTGCCTCCCCCACTATCGAATCTGAACCGTCTTGTTACTCTGAGGCGGTGAAACATCCGCATTGGCGTGCAGCCATGTCTGCTGAATTCCAGGCTCTTCATGAGCAAGGAACCTGGACACTTGTTCCACCTCCGAGTTCTAGCAACATCATTGGTTGTCGCTGGATCTTTAAGATTAAACGCAATCCAGATGGTTCTGTCTCTCGGTACAAAGCTCGCCTAGTGGCGAAGGGCTTTCATCAACAAGAAGGCGTTGACTACCATGACACCTTCAGTCCGGTGGTTAAGCAACCTACCATTCGTATTATTCTCTCTCTTGCCCTCCAGTTTGGCTGGCAGCTGAAGCAACTTGATGTGTCCAATGCCTTTTTGCATGGATCTCTCTCGGAGCACGTCCTCCTCATGCAGCAACCGCAAGGTTTTGTCGATCCGGCTCTACCAGACCACGTCTGCAAGCTACGTAAAGCACTTTAAGGTTTGAAACAGGCTCCACGTGCGTGATTTGAGGAATTTTCAAAGTTTCTTATCTCTCAAGGGTTTCGAAGCAGCCGCAATGACTCCTCACTCTTTATTCGGCGTGATTCCATCGGGATTACTATTTTACTGTTGTATGTTGATGATATCTTGTTGACAGGAAGTGATCCAAAGTTTCTATCTTCCCTTATTCAGCAAATGGGTCACCAATTTGCTCTTAAAGACCTGAGACCACTACATCATTTCTTGGGAGTCTCTATTACTTCAAATTCAAAAGGACTGCTTCTACATCAACGTCAGTATGCTATTGACATTCTACATCAGGCAGGCATGTTCAACTGCAAGCCATCGTCTACACCGGTCTCCACTACGAAAGCATTATCTTCGTCCATACCTTTCTCGGAACCTACATTCTACCGTCGCCTTGCTGGGATGCTACAGTATCTGACAATAACTCGACCAGATCTGTCCTTTGTTGTCAACTCCATATGTCAGTATATGCATGCACCAACTGATGCTCATTTTACAGCTCTCAAACGCATCATCCGCTATGTTCGTGGTACTCTTGATTATGGTCTCCAGTTCTCTCGCGGTCCACTCACATTACGGGCGTACTCCGACGCGGACTGGGCCGGAGATGCAACTGATCGAAGGTCAACTTCTGGTGTTTGTCTTATGCTCGGGCCTAATCTTATATCCTGGTCAGCAAAAAAACAGACCACTGTTGCTCGTTCTTCCACAGAATCAAAATATCGGAGCCTGGCCTCTGCTGCAGCTGACATCTCTTGGGTGCTAATGCTTTTACAGGAGCTTCGTTTCCATCTTCCTGATCTACCTCTCATTTGGTGTGACAATATTTCTGCCATCTCACTGGCTTCTAATCCGGTGTTTCATGCTCGAACGAAGCACATCGAAGTTGATTATCACTTCATTCGAGAGAAAGTTGTCAACAAGGTGCTCCGAGTCCGCCATATTTCAACATTTGATCAAGTTGCTGACATTTTTACCAAAGCCCTCTCTACGTCTCGTTTTCGACTTCTTCGTGACAAGCTAATGGTCCATACTGACCCATCGCTTGAGGGGGGGTGATAAGATAACCGTTGATCCGTTGTGATAACGGTTGAGATACATTGGTCCGGTGTGATATAACTGATGATGTAACTAATGAGAACAGTTGTGTAACTAATTCTGTTATCACAACTGACTCACTATCCTCTGTACCGAATTAATCTATTTAATGTGATGGATGGACGTCAGATACTATGTAATCTGAACGTCATTCTTTGGTTCAATATTTCTTTCTCTTCTTCATTGTTTTTTACAAATCTTTCAATTCCAAGTAAAAACAAATGACATGATGCATGACAGTAACCACAAACTAAGGAGTAAGGACTAAGTTTTTTTTTTTTTTTTTTTTGAGAAATATAGAGTTCAAAAAACTAAAAGTAGAGAGGATGAATGGAGCCCAACCATTTCTTCATGCAGCTTGTGCAGAAGACCTTCCAGCAGCTTGAACACTGCACCATGTGCAGTACCTTGTTCTCCCCGCATCTATGGCAATTTCTCCTCCCACCCCTTCCCAGCCCTCTACAATAAGGTAACATCTGCGCAGACCGGAAAAAGTGACAAAAAAACGGACCAAGAGAAGAGACCACAAAATAAAACAGAGACAGAAGACCAACCTTGCAGGGTCCCACGGGGAGCGCCTCCGCGTTCTTGGAACGGAGGCATCGGCGCAAGAAGCAACCACCATCAAACCCTAGCTTCCGATCCACCGGCGGGGCGGCATTGCCAAAATCCCTCGGGGGACCCGATGACGAGATGGCCATCACCCCGTTCGGGAGGTCCCTTCTCACCTCCGCCTCGGCCACCACCTCAGTCTCCCTCCTCCTCCTCTCCCACTCCTCGCTCCTCTCCATCTGTCGCCGCAGGGCCACCCCGATCAGGTCTTCCACCGGCGGGGCTCCCGCCCTCCGGCGTCTCCTCTTCTTGGGCCGCCTATCGGGGAGCGGCTCCGGCGGCCGGGGGAGGGCGGCGGGCCGGAACTTTCGCTTGATCTTGGTGGCTCCGGTGGCATCCGACGCCAGCTGCTTAAGGTGATTACGCCTCCTCTTGTTCGGCAGCCGATCGGCGTCCGGCTGCGGCGACCGGTGATCAGAGGGAGGCTCCGGCGGTCTGGGGAGTGCGGGGCGACGGGGCTTACGGTTGGCCTTGGCGGCGGCAGCGGCGGCGGCTACCGCCGCCAAGTGATTCAGGTGATTGCGGCGGAGCTGGTGGTGGTGGTGCTCGCAGAACTTGTAGCCGCCGATGGCGCGCCGGGGGCAACGCCAGCCCCGGCCGTCGGCCCTCCGGCACCGGAGGTGGTCGGAGACGGCCTTCTCGCCGCGAAACCGCTGCTTCATCACGGGATCCCACTTTGGAGATTGGATAGTTTCCAACGTACAGGAAGAGGACAGAGAGTGAGAGAGAGACAGAGCGAGAGGGGGAGGGTTTTGTAGCTGATGGCCCACCGAGGGTGAGGAGAGAGAGTGCGCGTGTGTGTCGCTCGGCTCCACGCGTAAGATTTTGTAGCCATATAGTTCCGGAAATAGCCCTCGTGGGCCCCACCATGGATTGTAGCAAGCTCTGCAGCTAGCAGACTAAGGGGAAAATTTTCAGCCCATCCGGCGTACCATACAACCACGGGACCCACTTATCACTGACCAATCAGCAAACTCTGAGTGCTGGGGGCCGCTACCCCCATGTTCTAGAGCGCTACCCTAGAGTTTCAATCTTCTACGGTTCCAGCAACCTAAGGTTGAAAACGGTAGCCCGCCGATGTACAGCATGTGTCACCAACGGTATTATAGCTATTGTGGCTAAGTACAATCCATGGTGGGACCCGATAGCTGGCATATACAAAAGACCACTCAATTCGACGGATACGATCATGCTATTTCCATGTATCGTGTATCAGTCGGCTATAGTTTGGAGGAACCATAGAAGATTCAATCTCGCTACCTCCATCTCTTGAATCATAGTGGGCCCCGTGGTTGTGTGGGATGCAAGATTCCGCAGATGCTGTAGGGAAGTCAGCAGACTAGGGAGTGTTGGGCATGAGAAACAATTGTTCCGCTTAATCCTCATCCAACAGAGGTTATATCCTCAATTGCCATTTCTAGTGTTAATTTGATGGTTCAGTATCCGGTTGGCTGAGAAACGGTCGGAGCTGATAAAATAATGTTCCCAATTTTTCATTCCACTAGAACAAATTTTAGCTGTTACTTTTAAAATCTGGAACCAAAAATAGAAACGACAAGTTCCGAAACGATGCCAAACACTCCCCTAACATCGCATGGCCCCACTGAAAAAGGAACAATAGAGATGGGCATTCTACATAACAATGCAAGAGAAAAACAAAGAGATCTTGTTCACCTGAACCAAGGTTCAAAATCACGGTTTCGGTCGTGGTATTGGTCGGCCCCGAACCGGTATGTATCAGTACCGGTCGATACCGACCGATACCGGTTGAGAAAAAAAAAAAAAAAAAAAAAACATGTCGGTACCGGTCCGTACCAGTCAGTACCGGCCTAAATAGGTCGATACGGATCGGTACGTACCGGTACCGGTCGATACGGGCTAGGTATCGGGATCGAGTGCAGTACCGGTCTCGAACCAGATAAAACCGGTATATACCGGTATTGACCGAGATTTCAAACCTTTGACCTAAACATTGTCCTCCCAAACACATCCAACGGCTCACATTGGAGGGTAACAGTTATCAATGTTAGGAGGCTGAACAAAATTATTCAAAAGAAAATTATCTTCGCCCAACTGCAAGGTGGGTGAACGTTACCTGCCTTTGACTCATTAGATGGACCCCAGCAGGCAACAACAGCCAACGACGTGTATCACACTCGTCCTACCTTTTACAGACACATCCAACGGCTCATATAAAAGAGTAACCTTCACCCACATTCAGGATTTTTTTTTCAAGCCGAGGAGAAAACTGTAAAACCCTCTATCATTCTCTTGAAAAGTTATTGAATTATTAAAAAATAATGTTTATTAAAAGAGCAGAATTTTGGGCCTGGTGGCCTCTGGAGATTTAGGAATAAGAGTAACATACATATTCTTCCAAGTAGCAGGCATATAACCTGTGCAAAAGAAGGAATCAATAGGAGAGTAGCCATCTCTCCATAGAATTTCTCAATTAACTGTTAAAAATTCCACCGAATATCCGTCAGGTCTAGGATCCTTATTTCGAGAGAGGGAGAAAATAGTCTGCCGAATTTCCTCCCAGGTAATTGGCTGGATAAGGAGATGATTGTCGCTAGCCATTATGACAGTCGGAACTGCATTCAAAAGGTCACCATTATCTGGAAATGTAGAGCAGGCCCATTTGGATTTAAAATGACGGAGAAAAATTTCTTCAATGTCTTCCCGTCGAGAATATCTTATACCGAATTCGTCGTCGATACTATGAATCCTATTTCGATTACGACAGACTTGAGTGGTCATGTGGAAATATTTGGTGTTGCCATCTCCCGCTCGGAGCCACTGTATGCACGATTCCTAAATCTCGTTAATCGGCTCAAACAGCTTCTAGCCAAAGTGGTGTCCCCGGAGCAAGGCGCCATTGTTAAAGGCTGGAACATTTTTGACAACATTCTTTTGGCTCAGGAGGCCCTTCATTCTATGGAATTCGATGTTAGAATTGGTGAGGTCTACAGCTCGTAAAACCTATAGTTTAGCTATGTATGATTGATAGTATACGAATGCATATTGGTACGTACCTTAGTACGTGTTCTGATTACAGAACAGAGAGCCATGGCTACATGGTAATCCACTTGAGTGGGAGACTCAAGGGACTGGTCCCATGTAACCTAAATACGTTCGCAGCTCTGATTAGGGTTGGTCGCCCTATCAGGTTAAGCTGTTGGGATGACAGAGCGTGGGTGTCTCCACCACAGTCATTACCAGGCACAGTGTCTGTGGCCGAACGGAACCAACACGGTGCACAGATAGGTGAGCAGACACCGGTGCACTAAACCGTGTTTCTGCTTAGGGTAAAACGGTCCTAAACCCTGAGGAACCATGTCTGGTGGACTAACCAGTTGTGTGGTGCTTTGGCGCACCAATGTGTGAGGATCCGGATGCAGTGATCCAAAACCACGGTGTACTGGGTTACCCGGCTGGCGTTGCATCAGCGTGTCACTCCTGTAGGCTATCAACACCCCTAACGGGAGGTGCGTTCCTTGGTCTGACCTACGTCGTATTAAACCCTGGCCAGGTGGTCATCAGTTGAACTGATGACGGATCCGGTTGCTCATCAGAGTAATCGGAGGTACGATGTATGTGGTCAACCTGGAAGGAACCGAGTCATATGAGCACTCGAGTCTGACGGTATTCTCCACCGCTCGAGTTGCGTCATGGCACCAAGTGGAGGGACAACGAGTTTACCATACTAAGCGGAGAGCAGGGGTATGAGGGAGAACATAGTAAGTCCGGGGGGATTGGAGTGCAGCCTGCGTCGCACTCTGGGTGGCTACGCAGGTTAACTCGGACTCAGAGGATCGATGGTACACTCGGGTAGTGTGTCGATCGAGTCTGAGTTGGAAGCCATGAACCCTGGTCCCTGAAGGTTCCACCTTATCGACATTATGTACGGTTCTTATACCATCTCATTGAAACACAGAACGTAGTTAAAGAAAGCGAGAAGTCCAAGCATACGCTCCGTGAGTGCTTCGCACTAGTGCTCGGTAGATGTGTAGCTACGTGTGTGCACTAAGGGGAAACCCTAGGTTAGTGCAGAGACGCATGTAGCAATTCCTTATCATAAGTGGACTTTGCCACATGGGTGCGATGCACCGGGACATATTGCGAGTTGACTAGTTGACTTCACTAGGGGCACCCTATGGGAACCTCAGAGAATAGTGAAATCACTGGTGCACTTCACTTATGTGTGCCTTGTAAAGTCTCGTACACGAGGAACGGCCAACTAGTGACATAAGGGCGTTTTGGTCATACCATGTGCCACTATGCACTAAGGGAGCCGGACCTGAGTGGTGAGAGACTGGTCAAGGCCAGCCCTATTAGTTTCAGGAGGTTGTTGCCTCCGATGAAAGGGTCGGTCAAGAGGCGCAGAAAACGGGCTGGTTTTGACCGTTTTCGAAAACAAGGAAAAGATAGAGATAAAAGAAGAGATATATAGGGAGAGGTTTGAATCAGTCAATCCTATCCGCTAGACTTATCCGTAAGGATAAGGCCGGCCCTATATAAGGCATAGGGAGAGAGGGGGGGACGAAATTAATGAGCCATGGAAGCCCTAGGGCCGGCCCAAGCCATGGGGGAAACCCTAGCCACCCCCTCTCCTCTCTTCGCATCTCCTCTCTCTCTCCCTCACTTGCGCCATTGGATGGCGACTCATTTTCCTCACGTGGTATTTCGTAGAAGGAGAAGGCTCGTCGTATGGAGGCACTCAGAGATCCATCGACGAGGTGCCGTGTATCGTGTGAGATCGGGTGAACTAGAAGGCGTTTCCCGCAACCTTTTGCTGTCCAGAATCTGTACAAAAAATCAGCGTTGTTTCTGTGATTCTGGAAGCTACAGAAGTTCAAACGATGTGAAACTTATTGCAAAAGTTGCATCTCGAAGTTGGCTACCTTCAGTACAAATTTCAGCCCAATCGGAGTTCAGAGCAGAAAGTTATGGCTATTGCACCGAAGCTATATCGAGCAGATCCGTAGCCCGTCTCCATCGACAAAGAAGAAATTTGTCGCGGTGAAAGATTCCGCACGCAGGTATGATCTCTAACAAGTAGATCTAACATAATTAGAACATGCATACATGCTAGATTGTTCTTTTGCATTAGATCGTCGTTAGGGGTTCGCGTAGTTGCCATGCTAGTTTCATACACGCATATGTAGATCATTTCGATGAAAATTTTGATATGTAACGCACACCGCCTACGGTCCTCGGACCTTCACTTTGCTTCCACTGCGGGCCTCTACCATGGATTTATTTCCAACAATTGGTATCAGAGCTACGCTAGTGGTGTGCGTTTCATGTTTTTCATGAAACCGTCATGTGCGTGCATGAATAGTATGTGCCGCCATCGGGGTTCTACGAGTAGATCATGCATAGTATTTTTTTGTGTGTTCTATGAATCGTTCTTGCAGGGCGCCGCTTCTAAAATTATTCTGGATATGTGATTGCTTGCTACCGGGGGTCGGACCCTGTGTTAGCGATTTAGTCTGGATGTTTTTTCTTCTGTGTGTGGATAGATTTTAGAGCCATAGTCGGGCAAGAGGTGAAGATTTACTACCCTTGATTCCCAGGCTTTTGCTAGGTTTGTTTTTCCTTTTCTTTCTAGAAAATTGTGTACGAGCGAGCACTTGCTCGAAGCGTACTAGATCTTTTTCGGTTACAGATTGAAGAGGAGGACTTGCCATGGAGATCCACTACCGGGAAGATGAGCGGAACCTTGGAGGATGATGGCGATCCGACAAAGCGTACACGATGACGGCAAAGGGCATAAAGTGTCAGGAGATCGTATACAGAGGCTTGCACCGGATCGAGGAGCCTTGCGAAGGAGACAGTGAGCCTACGCTGTTCCAGTCAGGTTCAGGGGTCGGACCCTGAACTTGATTCAGTTGTGTGCTTGTTTCTTTCAGTAGTTCTTTATATTTCTGTAGAGAACCCCGATGCAATAATTTGATTATCTGTGTTAGAGGGATGCCCTTTCCCCTCGGGTCCTAGCGACCTTATTAGGATAGGATTCCACTAGTGACGCCTATTATTTAATTGACCCTTGATGATAACATGAATTCCTCACATTTGGTTATGCCCCCATTAGGTCAACACCCGATTAGTCGGGTGTGCCTATTTGGCAAGCATCGAAACCTAGAATGAGTTGGAATTCTACTATGACATCATTCGTCAAATTTATAAGCGAGGCTCCATGGTAGTGGAAAACCTTTCCTGTCAGTCTGACCTTAGGCTAGGCTCTAGAGCATTAACGTGATAGCCAGGTTTGCAGAGCATCGACGTTCTTGAGATATGTAATGTGACCCTTAAGTGGAGAAATCCACTTGAGGCAGGGACTATGATATTCCGAGATCGATTAATGCTTCGCGAAAGGCTTGAAACGCTAGTGGGAGCATGGTATGACCAGGGTCTAGTGTATAGGTTGTCGTGACCTTAGTATACACTCATACTTGCATTAAATAACCCTCAAATTTAATAAGGGATGCAAGAGAGGATTTTTTTAGAGATCCCCTGGCCTCCACGGGCAATCACTTTGTGCTCGGGTGGGAGGGCATAACTCAACAACCCCCTCGGGTGAGAGCTGTGTTTTTCCATGCCAAGCTACTTAGTGATCTCCCTCGGGATATGGCGGTTACGGCGCCAAGGGTTCAGGCTTTTACTCACCCTCGTGGGGGCCGTTAGACCTTCCGTTCCGTAATTGCCTAGGCTCGTGGTTAAGCATCTGAAGTACACGTGAGGTATTCGTTGCGAAGACAATGGTGATCACGTGGTACTGGCCAAAAGATAACCATGGTCCATCAAAGCCCTTAGTTGACAGATTTGGATAGGGTCAAGGGAAAGACCCGTGTAAGTGGATGACCTGCACACTGCCCCCTCGGACAGGTGCAGCCTATTCCGAGATCTTACATACATGGTTAAATTAATCCATAGAGGTGTCTTCGCTGTGAGGGTAGCGTTGGCATTTGGATATAATTAGCTTGTTTTCAAAATCCATAAAATAAGTTATTTTATATTCGTTTTCATTCAACCATATAGTTCCCCTATCCGCTATCCCATAAGAGAACCAGTTATCGGGTCTCTAACTACGTAGAGCGGAAGCGCTATCTTTAGCTTATGCTTAGGGTAGTAAACGTACATTGGCTTTCAATCTAAATATCCCTGTACTAGACCTAATGGGTCCAGATATCACTAGGGCATATAACGACTAGCGAGAGTCTAAGGAGATGTGCAAGTGCTATGTTATAGCAGACTTGCGGACAGCTCTTTAGAAGCGAGTCAGAGATATGCCGGGTCTTCTCTAATAAAGTTTTACTTGAATAAGATGTCTGGAAGGCGAAGTCAGTAGACTTATCGCTTTTCCACTAAGATACTTGTCGGTACCGAGATGTCTGAGGGTATGCTTGTTCGGGAACACATCTTTGAGTTCCAGATCGAACTAGATTCCAAAGACATAGTACCGGATGACGAGGTAGTGGAAGACGTCTGTCTTGTATCCTTGTCTGGAACCTTCGAAGGCGTTATCAGAGACTTTAGCTTTAACAAGTTAGAGATGATAAACGCAGAACTTCTAAGGAGATTTCCAAGAGACAAAGGATGGGATCAAGATTAAAGGCAAAGCCTTTAGTGCTTAACCTAGGCCTTCTTTAGAAGAACCTAAGGAAGTAACTTATCAGAGATCGAAAACTATTATAGTGTAGAAACTGGTGTGGACTCCTAAGTCTGGTAACGCTAAAGACAAAAGTGTTTCTGTTTTGGCGAGAATAGGGGGTATTTGAAGATTGAGTATGGCCTCAGGATGTTAGAAGTAAAGTCGCTATCTAGTAGCAGCTCTTATGCTTCTTGGAATGTAGACTTCAGGTCTACAAAGATTCAAGAAAAGCAGAAGGCTACTTTATAGTGATGTAATCCTAACATAGGTACTGATGCCATAAGCCGCTGCGGAAGCTGTTAGATATGATTGTCTTAGTTTTTCTGAAATACGGATTTTGTTTTTTAGAGATGTAGTTCTGTTTCCTCTTTGGTAAATGAAGTTTTTAGTTTTAGACAGCACCGTAGGTGTGTATCTTAAACTAAATAGATAGCTTCATTACTAGAGAAATAGATCAGAATAATCTCTTTATATTTAATCCTAATTCGGAAATAGATTTCATGACAGCTGCAGCGTCTAATTTAAATTCATCTAACTCCTTCGGAGAAGCTATCCCATTTGTGACCCCTCTGATTTAGATATTCTGCCTTAGATAAATTCAGAGGTAAAAGAAGGCCGAGTTTCTGTTCACAGAATCATCGGAGATCCTTCTAACCTATGAGTATAATCTGGAAGGCAAAATAACTAAAAGGGCCACGAAGGTATGGGAGTTAGTTAATTTTGACGTCTATGGTTCCAAGAACGTCCAGACGATAGGAGTCTCTTCGATTTAATAGAAGGAATAAGTCACTATCGGACGAGTTCCATAAGATCCTGAGGGAGCATGGGATTAGCTCCCAGTTAAATGCTCCAAGGATGACACGTCAGAATAAAGTCTCTGAGAGAAGGAATCAGACCCTGTTTGACATGGTCCGTAGTATGATGAATATTGCCAAATGTACTACCTACCCTTTGGTGGGGTTGTACCTTAAAACAGTAGCTTATATCTGAAACTATCTCTCATCTAGATCAGTGCCTCAGACCTATAGAGAGCTATGGTCTAAGCGAAAGCTGACACTATAGAGTCTCGAGATATAGGGTTGTCCTGCACTTGTGCAAAAGGACAAGAGGGATGAGATGGAGATGTAGTTTCAGGTATATCTGTTTATAGGTTACCCTTAGGAGGCATAAGGTGGACTGTTCTATGATCTTGAGGTTTGGAAGGTAATCGTTTCTACGAATACCATCTACCTAGACCAGGATTATATTATAGACCATAAGTTTACCGGTAAGGTAGTTCTGGGTGAACTACTGGGTACTGGTAGAGAGTGCGCATCTGAAAACGTAGTGGGAGTAGATGATACAGAAACTAGTATACCAGACACTGTAGAAACGATTCACTTTGTACCACCACCACCTCATCGTTGTGGGAGCATCAGAGCTCCTGAAAGATACTATGGAAAAACTTCGATAGTTAATCCAGAGTTTCAGGAGGATGATCCCTAGAGCTACGAAGAAGTAGTGGGAGCTTCCGACAGCTCTGACTGACAAAAGACCATGAAGGCAAGCTTGCATCAATGTCCCTTGGAACAGTCTTGACACTTATAGCACTATCACCCTTCAGGGTGTAGGAGGTGTATAAGAAGAGCACCCGGTTAAGACTTAAGTAGCTAGATTAGTTACCAAAGGAGAAGGGATTGACTATGTCAAAACCATCTCACTGGTAGCTATGCATAAGTCTATAACGGATCCTCTTAATCCATCACAGCCCATTACAGTTGGGAGATCTGGTTGATGGATGTCAAGACAGTTATTCCCTAACGGGAATTTGAAAAGGACATATGGATGATGTAGCCTCAGGCTTTGTGTCAGTAGGTTAGGAAGATATGGAATGCAAGTTGCAACGGTCCATTTATCGACTGATGCAAGCATCCAGGATGGAATGTCTATTTTGATCAAGGGAATTCGCTCACACGGATTTGATCAGAATGAGGACAAACCAAGTTGGTACAAGAAATGTGAAATAGCTACAATGGTGTATTTAGTACTTTACGTTAACGATATTCTACTGATTGAAAATGATGTAAGAATATTGTTTACGGTAAAGGTTTGTAGTCATCACAATTCGATGTGAAAGACCCTAGTGAGGCGAGTTATGCTCTGGGAATCAAGGTAACTCGAGACAACCAGAGCAAGATTCTCTTGCTGTCACAGGCTACGCATGAAGATAAAATTCTAGCCAGATTCGTTTTACGAGGCTAGATATCTATTGCGCAGCAGGAAGATGGGTCAGTTTCAGTTGAACCCGGGTCCAGATCTTTGGACCGATGTGAAGGGTATACTCAGAAATCCTCGTTACATAAGGATTGTGAGTTAGCTTGCACTTCACAGGTCCTGATATCGATTGGACACACAGGATCTGACTTTAGTGTCAGATGTGTGTTCCAGAGAATCGATTTCAGGGATTATTTTTATCTTGGGATTAGAAGCGATAGTTGGTAGAGTGTGAAGCAAAAGTGAATCACACTCTACCACAGAGGCTTAGCACGTTGTTGCGTGCTAGGTAATATATCAGGTGGTAAGGCTTAGGAAGTTCTTAGAGAACTTGGGACGCGTACCAGAGGCTCAGTTATCTGTTGTTATAACAGAAGAGCGGTAAGCAAGGTCCAAGGAGACTAGGCACCGTCGTGAGGGGAAACCCATCAAGTACAAACTCTACTTGATCTGACAGTTATAGGAGGAAATGCAAGTAGCGGTACTGAGGTGGAATCTACAGACAATGTTGTCAATTTCTTTAGGGAATTCCTGCAAAGGCTTTTGGGCAGCATGTAGAAGCTACAGAGCTCAACACCGTTATTCCTCGTTAGACCTAGTGGGAGATTGTTAGAATTGGTGAGGTCTACAGCTCGTAAAACCTATAGTTTAGCTATGTATGATTGATAGTATACGAATGCATATTGGTACGTACCTTAGTACGTGTTCTGATTACAGAACAGAGAGCCATGGCTACATGGTAATCCACTTGAGTGGGAGACTCAAGGGACTGGTCCCATGTAACCTAAATACGTTCGCAGCTCTGATTAGGGTTGGTCGCCCTATCAGGTTAAGCTGTTAGGATGACAGAGCGTGGGTGTCTCCACCACAGTCATTACCAGGCACAGTGTCTGTGGCCGAATGGAACCAACACGGTGCACAGATAGGTGAGCAGACACCGGTGCTCTAAACCGTGTTTCTGCTTAGGGTAAAACGGTCCTAAACCCTGAGGAACCATGTCTGGTGGACTAACCAGTTGTGTGGTGCTTTGGCGCACCAATGTGTGAGGATCCGGATGCAGTGATCCAAAACCACGGTGTACTGGGTTACCCGGCTGGCGTTGCATCAGCGTGTCACTCCTGTAGGCTATCCACACCCCTAACGGGAGGTGCGTTCCTTGGTCTGACCTACGTCGTATTAAACCCTGGCCAGGTGGTCATCAGTTGAACTGATGACGGATCCGGTTGCTCATCAGAGTAATCGGAGGTACGATGTATGTGGTCAACCTGGAAGGAACCGAGTCATATGAGCACTCGAGTCTGACGGTATTCTCCACCGCTCGAGTTGCGTCATGGCACCAAGTGGAGGGACAACGAGTTTACCATACTAAGTGGAGAGCAGGGGTATGAGGGAGAACATAGTAAGTCCGGGGGGATTGGAGTGCAGCCTGCGTCGCACTCTGGGTGGCTACGCAGGTTAACTCGGACTCAGAGGATCGATGGTACACTCGGGTAGTGTGTCGATCGAGTCTGAGTTGGAAGCCATGAACCCTGATCCCTGAAGGTTCCACCTTATCGACATTATGTACGGTTCTTATACCATCTCATTGAAACACAGAACGTAGTTAAAGGAAGCGAGAAGTCCAAGCATACGCTCCATGAGTGCTTCGCACTAGTGCTCGGTAGATGTGTAGCTACGTGTGTGCACTAAGGGGAAACCCTAGGTTAGTGCAGAGACGCATGTAGCAATTCCTTATCATAAGTGGACTTTGCCACATGGGTGCGATGCACCGGGACATATTGCGAGTTGACTAGTTGACTTCACTAGGGGAACCCTATGGGAACCTCAGAGAATAGTGAAATCACTGGTGCACTTCACTTATGTGTGCCTTGTAAAGTCTCGTACACGAGGAACGGCCAACTAGTGATATAAGGGCGTTTTGGTCATACCATGCGCCACTATGCACTAAGGGAGCCGGACCTGAGTGGTGAGAGACTGGTCAAGGCCAGCCCTATTAGTTTCAGGAGGTTGTTGCCTCCGATGAAAGGGTCGGTCAAGAGGCGCAGAAAACGGGCTGGTTTTGACCGTTTTCGAAAACAAGGAAAAGATAGAGATAAAAGAAGAGATATATAGGGAGAGGTTTGAATCAGTCAATCCTATCCGCTAGGCTTATCCGTAAGGATAAGGCCGGCCCTATATAAGGCATAGGGAGAGAGGGGGGGACAAAATTAATGAGCCATGCAAGCCCTAGGGCCGGCCCAAGCCATGGGGGAAACCCTAGCCACCCCCTCTCCTCTCTTCGCATCTCCTCTCTCGTCTCTCTCTCCCTCACTTGCGCCATTGGATGGCGACTCATCTTCCTCACGTGGTGTTTCGTAGAAGGAGAAGGCTCGTCGTATGGAGGCACTCAGAGATCCATCGACGAGGTGCCGTGCATCGTGTGAGATCGGGTGAACTAGAAGGCGTCTCCCGCAACCTTTTGCTGTCCAGAATCTGTACAGAAAATCAGCGTTGTTTCTGTGATTCTGGGAGCTACAGAAGTCCAAACGACGTGAAACTTGTTGTAAAAGTTGCATCTCGAAGTTGGCTACCTTCAGTCCAAATTTCAGCCCAATCAGAGTTGAGAGCAGAAAGTTATGGCTATTGCACCGAAGCTATGTCGAGCAGATCCGTAGCCCGTCTCCATCGACAAAGAAGAAATTTGTCGCGGTGAAAGATTTCGCACGCAGGTATAATCTCTAACAAGTAGATCTAACATAATTAGAACATGCATACATGCTAGATTGTTCTTTTGCGTTAGATCGTCGTTAGGGGTTCGCGTAGTTGCCATGCTAGTTTCATACACGCATATGTAGATCGTTTCGATGAAAATTTTGATATGTAACGAACACCGCCTACGGTCCTCGGACCTTCACTTTGCTTCCGCTGCGGGCCTCTACCATGGATTTATTTCCAACAGTTGATCCCTGTGACAAGGATTTATTAGCTCTTAAACTTGACATGGCCAGTGCATATGATAGGATGGAATGGGGGTTTCTCCTGTGGGTGCTCAATAAATTTGGGTTCCATCCGACATGGATCCGATGGGTTCAAGGTTGCATTGAATAGCCATCCTTCTCCATCCTGATCAATGGCTCCCCTTCGAAATGGTTCAGCTCTTTCCGTGGTTTACGCCAGGGAGATCCGTTGGCTCCCTCTCTTTTTATACTAGGTGCCGAAGTCCTGGTTAGAAATATTAAGGACACGATCCTTTGTAGCATCTGGCGAGGTATACGCTCTTCTTCGGCTGCTTCCTCCATTGGTATTTTATCTTATACTGATGACAACCTTATTTTTACTGAGGCCTCCTCCTCGAGTTTTATTGCCTTACAATGCCTTATCCGCAAATACTGTCGGATGTCCGGACAATGAGTTAATTATAATAAGTCCACTGTGATCTTTGGTGCGAGCATTGCTGATGATCGGTGCCCTTATCTTCTTACCGACCTAGGGATTCTGCCACAAGTCGGTCCCCTCAATTATCTTGGAGTCCGCGTCTTTGGCCGACAAATCCCTGCCTCCGATCAGGCACCCGTTGTCAGTCGTGTCCTGTCCCGCATTGCTGGTTAGAAAGTCCATCTCCTTTCCTTCTCGGCTTGTGTCACATTGCTTCAGTCTGTTCTTCAAGCTCTCCCAGTCTTCCAACTCGGAGCCACTTGGATTCCCCACCGTTCTCTTGGTTAGCTGGAACGGGAATTTTGCCTTTTTTGTGGGCCAAGGGGGACCTCAAACATGGTCTTCACTTAGTTAATTGGGCTGATGTGTGCCGGCCAAAAATGCATGGTGGATTGGGTCTCCGCAATCTTCGACAACTACATCAAGTCTTAATAGGGAAAAACGTTTTGCAGGTCCTCTCTAACTATATCAGCCCATGGGTTACGTTTGTCCAAGATAAGTATAATGTCCCTCAGGACCCTTGGCAATGGTCTCGTCCGGCCAAATGCTCTTGGGCTTGGCGAGCTATTTCGGAGGGTTTACCCGTTATCAGGGACCACATGTGTCATGCAGTATGGCTGGGGGCTTCTTCTGACTTGTGGTCTACCCAATGGTGCTCTTCCATACCACTGTCTTGTATGGTATTCCCTTACGATCAATGCAGTGCTACTCATTTTCAATCTATATCAGACCTCTTCGATGCTCAAGGATGGCACCATGCTTGTTTGCTAGAATTATTTCCATCATAATGGGTCCATGATATATGTAGCCAACCAATCCTCCGTCATAAGGCAAGATGCCCTATCCTATGGGGACCCCATCAAACACAAGCCTACTCAGTGGCCACAGCTTATTAAATGTTGCAATCGTCGGATTCCTCTGTGGCTAGGATTCCGATAAATGTTTGGTATACTTTGTGGAAAACACCAATGGGCTCTCGGGTCCGACGTTTACTATGGAAGTTTTTTCGCTCACGGCTTCCGATTCGAGCTTACCTCAGATATATTGGGATGTCAGTTTCTAACTTATGTCCCAGGTGCATGATGGATGAGGAACCATGGAACATGCTTTTTTCACTTGCCCCCCTAGTTAGCCAGCTTTGGTCTATTGTTAGTGGGTAAGTTCATGTGACTCACCTCCCTACCTTGGTCACTAAGTTTGGATTGATGTTTAGCCAGTCTCAGGCTCACGGGGTGTTGGATATAGTAAATCTGTCAAAGCTTTCCTTGGGTATTTGCTTTGGCACATCTGCAAAGCAAGGAATCGAACTCTTTTTGATCTTGCGAATCAATCGATGCTAAGTACCTTAGACTTAGTTAGAGCTAATTTTGAGGAATATTGTTCTGCTAATTTGGTATCCACAGATTTGGGCCACATCCCGATCCCGCATGTGATGAAGGTGGTTCATGTCCGGTGGATCCCGCCAGAAGCTCAGGAATACAAACTCAATTTTGATGGTTCGGTGGACCAAACGACTATGTTGGCGGGTGCTTTGTCATTCTGGACCACAAAGGGATTCCTATAGCTGCTAGCTCAGTCCCTTTGATGACATCTTCTGTGCAGGTGGCAGAGGCAAGGGGATTATGGGCAGGTCTTTTCATGGATTCTACCCTATACCTAGGAGCTACGCTATGGATCGAAGGAGACTCCCAAATTATTCTCTCCCAACTGACGAAGGATTCAAGCGCGTCGATGATTATAGATGACTGCAATCAACTTCTTCATCTTTTTCCAAAAGTTTGATACTCACACATATTTTTTCGAAGGAAACTCAGTGGCAGATTGGCTCGCTGGCTTTGCACGGGCTTCCAGGGCCACTAAGGTTTGGCACACAGATTATCCATCTAAGTTGATGCTGCGAGCGCAGTGCGACTACAGTCCCTGTTGTTATATGCTTTGGATGGTTGATCATTAATGGATCTGTAATCCTTTGACTTTTTAGTGCAATCATGTTACAAAAAAAAAAAGAGCAGAATATTATCCTTAATCTTTTGTGTGCCCTTCAGCTATCTGACCCTCTCTGTGCCCCCATAGCTAAAATAGAAAGAATGTTATTTTTCCAAGCCACAATGTCCTACTGTATTTACCTTACAAGAGGAGATTTTACTGCAAACATTCTTAAGATTTTGTAGGTCATCCAGATAATCATAATTTACTACGGATCTTGTGGCTTTCTTTACTTTACTTTATTTTATTTATTTTTTATTTTGGTTCATTGAAGAGGGAGGTCATTACCGGACCTCAAACGAGGCGCCACATGCCGACACAACACATCAGCAAGACCACCAACCGACGGGGCACACACCATAAGGATGGCCCTTTGAGATACGATGAAGCGATGGAAACTTCGACAACTCTGATTGGCAAAAGACCATGGAGGCAGAGCTTGCATCATGATCCCTTGAAACTGTCCCAACTCTTACACTATCATCCATTGGGTGTAAGTGGGTATATAAAAAAAGGACCCGATGTTTTCGTTAAGACTTAGAAAGTCAGATTAGTTGCCAAGGATTTTACCCAGAGATAAAGGATTGACTATGTCAACACCTTCTTTCTGGTAGCTATGCTTAAGTCTATTCAGATCCACTTATCCATTACATCTGATTATAATTGGAAGATCTGACAGATGGATGTCAAGCCAATTATCACTTACCCAGAATTTGGAAAAGGGCATGTATATAATGCAGCCTCCTGGCTTTGAGTCAACAAGTTATGAATATTTGGTTTGCAACTTGCAAAAGTTTATTTATGGGCTAATGCAAGCATCTAAGAGTTGTTTTTGGTCATGCAACCTGCTCATACGGATTTGATCAGAATGAGAATAAACCAGGTGTGTACAAAAGGAGTGATAGAACTGCAGGGGCATTCTTAGTGCTTTACATAAATAATATTCTATTGATTGAAAATGACATAGGTATGATTTCTACGATCTGGTTATCATTGCAATTCGATGTGAAAGATCTAGGTGAGGCGATCGAGTTATGTTCTGGGGATCAAGATAACTCGAGATCATCATAACATTATTCTCTTGCTAACACAGGCTGCGTGAAAAGATAAGATTCTGGACAGAATAAGTGTATAAGGCCAGATATCTATTTCGCATGATGAATGTTGAGTCAGTTTCAGTCGAACCCAAGTCTAGCCCATTGGACTTTGTGAAAAGTATACTCATATATCCTCGTCGAGTGAGGGACTATGAGTTAGTTTATACTTCACATGTTCTGGTGTCGATTGGAAGCATAAGTTCTGACTTTGTGTCAGATGTCGATTCTAGATAATCGACTTTAGATTTTATTTTTATCATGAGATGAGAAGTGGTTAGCTAGCAGAGTGTGAAGCAATCGTGCATCACGGTCTTCACCACAGAGGTTGAGCACGTTGCAGCTTGTGATGCGGTAAAGCAGGTGGTATGGCTCGGCAAGTTCCTGATGAACTTAGGACGCATACCAAAGGCTCAGTTACCTGTTGTGACAATAAAATAATGGTAACAAGGTTTGAGGAGCCTAGGTACCACTATTAGGGAAAACATGTCAAATGCAAGTTCCATTTGATCTAACAATTTTAAAAGAAAATATAAGTAGCGATAAGCGAGGTAGCATCTACAGTTAATGTTGTTGATTTCTTTATAAAGAAAATTTCTGCAAAGGCTTTTGAGCAGTATATAGAAGCTATAAAGCTCAATACATTTTTTCTCGCTAGACCAAGTAGGAGATTGTTGGGATTGATATGGTCTATATCTCGTACAACCATCGTTTAAGCTGGATATGGTTGATAGTTTACTAAGGATTGCATAATGGTACATACATTAGTACGTATTCTAATTGTAGAATAAGGTCGAGCCTTATCGGCATATTAGTCCACCTGAGTGGGAGGTTAAGTGGACTGGTATTATGTGAGCCTAAATCATTCTCAACTCTGATTAAGGTTGGTTGCCTCCTTAGGATAAGCTATTGGGATGATAAAGCATGTGTGTCTCTACTATGGTCATTACTAGGCACAATGTTTGTGGCCGAATAAAATCAATATGGTGAACAAGTCGATGAGTAGACACAGGTATACCAAGTTGTGTTTCTCCTTAGGATAATCGATCCTTAACTCTAAGAATATTGGAATTGATAAGGTCTACAGCTTGTAAAAACCTATAGTTTAGCTATGTATGATTGATAGGTTCGGATTGCATCTTGGTATGTACCATAGTATGTATTCTGATTATAGAAAAAATAGTCATGGCTATGTGGTAATCCACTTGAGTGGAAGACTAAATAGATTGGTCCTATATAACTTAAATCATTTGTAGCTCTGATTAGGGTTGGTCGCCCTATCAGGATAAGCTGTTGGGATGACATAGCGTGGGTGTCTCCACCATGGTCATCACCAGGCACAGTGTTTTGTGGCCGAATAAAACCAACACAATGCATAAATCAATAAGTTAACACTGGTGCACTAAGTCATGTTTCTACTTAGGGCAAAATGGTCATAAACCTTGATGAACCATAACTGGTGGGATAACCAGTTGTGTGGTGCTTTGGCGCACCAATATATGAGGGTTCAGTTACGTGACCTAAAACCACAATGTGTTGGGTTACCCAATTGGTGTCGCATTAACGTGTCAGTCCTGTAGGCCATCCACACTTCTAACAAGAGGTGCGTTCCTTAGTCTGACTTACGTCGTATTAAACCCAAGCCTGGTGGTCATGAGTTGGACTGTTGACGAGATCCGATTACTTGACAGGGTAATCGGAGGTACGATGTAGATAGTCAACCTAGAAGGAATTAAGTCATATGACCACTCGAGTCTAACGGTGTTCTCCATCACTCGAGTTGGGTCATGGCACCAAGTGAAGGAATAACAGGTTTACCACTACGAAGCGGAGTGCAAGGGTATGCGAGTAAACATAGTAGTCCGGAGGAATTGGAGTGCAGCTTGCGTCACACTTTGGGTGACTACATAAGTTAACTCTGACTCAGAGGGTCGATGGTACACTTGGGTAGTATGTCGATCGAGTGCAAGTTGGAAGCCATAAACCTGATCCCTAAAGGTTCCACCTTATCCACATTATATATAGTCCTTGAACTATCTCCTTATTTCACAAGACAAAGTTAGAGAAAGTAATAAGTCCAATACTAATAATTATACGCTCTGTAAATGCATCGCACTAGTGCACGGTAGATGTGTATGTGTATGTGTGTGCTAGGGGGTAACCTCAAAGTAGTACAGAGACACATATAGTCAACCCCTTATATTCAGTGGGCCTCGCTATATGAGTGCGGTACACCGGTACATGTTGCAAATCGAATAGTAGACTTTATTAGGGGCACCATGTGTGTTTATTGAGGGCATCCCGGTGATAGTGAAATCACTATTACAGTCCCATATGAATACGCCACGCGAGTCTCCACGCAAGGGCCGAGGTCGGTTAACTAGTGTTATAGGGTATTTTGGTAAACCAAAGTGTCACCATGGACTAGGGTGGCCGACCCTATGTCTTAAGAGGGTTGCATGGCTAACCACCCCTATCTTATAGGAGTTGGACACTCCATGAGGAAAAGGGGGCCAACCTAATACGGGTTTGACTTTTAGGGGGCTGACCACTTATGGCATAAGGGGGCTAGCCTAATCAAATGCGCAAGGGGAGAGAGATACATACAAGGGGGTTGGCCTATAACTTATATACGCAAGGGTAAGGGCCATCCCCTATATATAGATAAAGGGAGAAAGGGGGGCCGGTCTAATGATGAAGCCCTAGCCATCGTCTCCTTTCTTTTATTCTCTCCTCTCCTCTTACGTGTGTGCATGGGTTTGGATTTTACCAAAATTTTCTCGCATGGTGAATTGAAGACAAAGAAGGCTAGTCACAAAGGAGGCACTCATATATCCATCAATGAGGTGTCGTGCATCATGTGAGATCGGGTGAACTAGAAGGTACTTTTCGTAATCTTTCTGTTGGATTTTAATCCTTATACCAAAGTCGCGGTTGAAGCAAAAGTATAGATCCGAAAATCGATTGGTGTATGTTTCATCATGATCTATTCTACAAAACAATCTACATGTAAATATATGAACCTAACATATATGCATGTGGATACCCTAGAGGCATACTATGATCTACGAAGGATCTACATGCATGCATCTAGTTAAGTGTTTAGAATCATCATATCTTACGGATCTTTAATCCAAGGAGAGTGAATCAATGGTTGATGATGATCCACTCGTAAACAAAAAAGGATGCTGTCAAATAGCACATTGTCCTTTGTGAAGGGAGGAACCCATATCGTCCGATCTCTGAGTGTAAGGACGACGTGCCGATAGAGGATTGCACATAGCAAAGACAATGATGTGCCTCGAAGACCTCCTCTTCTCTTCTTCTCTCTTCTTCTCTCTTCTTTCTTCTTTTTCTCCTTCCACCTTTCTTTCTCTTTCTTTTTCCTCTTCATTTTGGCCGAAACCACAAAGGGGAAAGAGAGGGGGGGCTCGGATTTTTTAGAGAGGGAGAGAGTAGAGCACTAGGGCTGGCCTTTCCCCCCCTTTTCCTTTTATAGGGCTCATCCCTTAGTTGCACAAGCAAGCTAGGGCTGACCCCTAATGATAGAGATGAGGGGGAAGAGATAAAGCCATACGGTTAGGGATCCCTTATCTCTTATGACATTTTGGATGAAAACGCCCCTATGTTAGGATATCACTGGTAGAGAGATAGAGTAAGTTGTGCAGGGAATTAAGTTCCGTCAGCGTCTATGAGTTTCTAAAATTATTTCGCTCATTTTAAGATCCATATTCAATAAGTTCTAAGCCATATTTTAGTATTTACCAAAATATCCCTATGGTCCCTTAACACATATGAATTAGATTCTTAGGCTTCGGGCTTGCGCTCCATCATGCCACTTCACATCTAACATATCCAACCGGGTTGGGGAACTATTTCTATATACAATGACATAGTAGAACCTTCAGGATTCAACATCTCTAGCTCCAACCGGATCACTGATTAACTATTCCAGTGACATATCGAAAGTTTCATTTATCAGTCCTAATCCGATTAACCGTGTAGCTACCCAGAGTGCGACGCGAGTTGAACTCTAGTGATCCTAAACTTATGTTACTCCCTTATAACCCTATTATCTATGATACTTTAATAATCTTTAGTTCATCCTGTTACTGGTGCTATGATTCGACTCGGGTGGTGGGAAGCACCGTCAGAACCCGATCAATCATCTAACAAGGATTAATGACTTGTTATCTATAACACCACACACCTTCTGGTGCTATGCCTAGTATCCAAAAATTCGTCAGTCATACTGACAACCACCAGGCCTGAATTAATTGTGTAGATAGATTGACTCATTAAAATGTAATTATCCAACTCTGGATGTCAGATAACTTATAGGGGTTGCATGCCACTCTTGTGCCCAGCTCTGATATACTGATATGTGCACCATTTTAGTTCCTGTTCAACATGATAATCGTGCTTGGTCAGGTGAATAGAGATTCAATATCCCTGTGGTGGAGACTTTACCATATTTCTATACCTGTCAATAGCTTATTCTTGATAAAAAAACTAACATCACCAAAGTTGTGAACTCATTCTAGGTCTATACAGGACTGATCCATTGAGTCTCCTAAGCATGGACCCACCATGCACCTTAATAGCCTACTGTACTTCCTAGGGTCCTTATTTCATATGAATTAACATATACCAAAGCTAACTAAAGCAATAACCAAAGTCATCTTTATTAATTTTAATGCTAAAAAATCCACGCTCAAGACATATGAGCTACAACACTCCCACTGTCTAGATTTTTCATAGAAAATCTACGATGTTTCTATTATTATGGGAGATCCAAAAGTCCAAACAATATACAGTCAGATAGAAAAGTTGTGTCTTGAAGTTTTCTACCTCTATTCCAAATTTCAGTCCAATCGGAGTTCGTGATCAAAAGTTATAGCTGTTGCACTGGAGCCTCTCCGAGCAGATTCGAGTATGTCTACATCGACAAAGAAGAAATTTGTTACAATAAAAGAATCCGCACTGAGGTATGAGTTCTAACATGTAGATCTAGTATAGAGATAGAACATGCATATATGCTAGATTGTTCTTTTCGCTAGATTAACGTTAGGGGGTCGCGTAGTTACCATGCTATATTCATACACACACGTGTAGATTATTTCGATAAAATTTTTGATATATAATATACACTACCCACGATGTTTGGATCTAACCTTTGCTTCCACTGCGGGCCTCTATCATATGATTATTTTTAACATAGAAATCATGATTGGTGGTCTAACCAGTTGTGTGGTGTTTTTGTGCACCAAGTATGAAGGTTTACATTGTGATCCAATATCACGGTGTGCTGGATTACCTAACTGGCTTTGTATCAATATGTCACTCTTATGGACTATTTATACCCCTAACAGGAGGTGTTTCCTTGTCTTGATCTATGTTGTATTAAACCCAGTCCTGATGATCAATAGTTAATCTATTGACCAAATCTGGTTACTTGACCAAAGTAATCAGAGGTGCGATGTATACCATCAACCTAGAAGGAACCTAGTCTGATGCTTACTTGATTTTGATGATATTTTTCACCGTTCGAGTTGAGTCATGGATCCATATACAGGGACATTATATAAGTTTGCAAGAGAACATAATAAATATGAAAGAATTAGAGTGTAGCCTGTGTTGCACTCTGTGTAGCTATGCAGGTTAACCGGAACTCAGAGGACTGATGGAACACTTGGATAGTGTGTCGGTCGAGTCCAGTTTGAAGTCATGGACCCAGGTCCTTGAGGGTTTCACTATATCTATTAGGTATCCTTATATTTCCATTAGTTTTTAGCGACTTAAACAAACCTACTTTACCAGTGTACTGAGTAGCTACAACTAAAGTCAGAAGGATAGAGTTAGGTTTGACTTTGTTAAGATAAAGATGTACCGTTGAAGTCAAAACAACTATTACCATCCTTTCCTATATGCTTAGGCATGTAAGATACGTTTCTAACTATTTGGGATAAGACTTTTTTGCTTTGGTGTTTAGGGTTTGGGTGCATGACTAGCTGACATACTTATCACTTATTTCTGTTTGATCTTTTTTATCATTTTAGTAAATATATGCAAATTCATTTCGGATTAATGTTAAAGATGTATGGGCACCTTTTTTAAATAAGAAATGACCACATGGGCATGTTAGACTTTAACTTTTCATCTTGATCGGAACAAGGACCAATGCCCTACACTTAGTATGTATTTAGTAGGCTAGTCGTGCACATGACTAGAAAGTCGTGTGCACGAGTTTGCCTTAGTATTTTTGGTGAACAAAATAGTGTCTACCTGACTAAAGTCGTGCGCATGATTGTTGTCAGTGACACTCTATTTGATATCCACCTTAGCCCCACATGGGACGATCCTATGGCACGCCGATACATGGTCGATCATGCGCACGACTATAAAGTCATGTGTTTCGTGCGCACGACTTGACTTAGAATATTCTGGAAGGCTTGAGTCGATTGATTCAACCTATCCAATTGTGCCACGTGTTTGTCATCCACCAAAGGGCTCCCTTGGGTTATAAATAGCCCACCCTTACACCCTTCAGCTGCTAATGATTCTTTTGGTTTAGGAGAGGAAATAAAAAAGAGCTTTAAGGTTTTAGTGAGTTCACCCTTGAACTCCATCTCCTCTCTTCTTCCTTTTCTTCTCCTCTCTTCAACCTTCTATCCTAGTTCAAATCTATGGAGGTTAGACTCACTACTTGCATGGTCACTTGAGAGTCTTCTAACTCCTTGTGATCATATAAGTAAGAGAGATCAAAGTTCTTGAAGGATTTAAGATGTCATCCAATACCTAGATATTGATCTAGTCTTTGAGAGTTTTTATAACTTGAGTCTTTGAAGTATACTTGGCTTAGAATTATGCATCTAAGATCCTGAAAAAGATCTAGGTTACCTTCTATCTTAGTTACTGTTGAAAAAATCCTATGGTAGAGGCTCGCAACGGAAGCAATTTATCGGTCGAAAGATCGTTCATGGTGTATGTTACACGATTAAAACTTTCTTAGAAACTAATCTATATGTACGTACATATGTGTGCACGTGAGTCGAACACCCTAATGAAAATCTAGCATCATGAATATCTAGCATGCATGTAATTCAATGATTATGCTAGATCTATGTGTTAGAGACTTGCATACCTTCGTGCAGATCTTTTAACCGTGGAGAATTATTTTCTTTGTCAATGGAGACAGAAGATCGTTCGTGAAGAAGCCGATGGTTTACAGGAAGACAAAGTCTTCTTGTTCACTCGATCTCACACGATGCATAGAACATTGCTCTTGGATCTCTGCATGCCTCCAAAGAATGACCCTTCTTCTTCTACGAAACTCCACGCGAGAAAGACGAGAGAGAGAGAAAAGTGAACAAAAGAGAGGAGATGAGAAGAGCAGGTTCGGGTACAGCTAGCAAAAGTGGACCCCTTGCCCTTTTATAAGGTCAGTCTATCCCCTTTGGATTAGGATCCAAAATGGTTAGGGTTGACCCATTAAAACTTCTTCCTATATCTCTTCTTTATCTCTTATCTCTTCCTTATTTTAAGGGCTTGATTTTTTGATTGATTCAAACCTTAAACTTATCCCTATGATAGGCCTTATTAATGGGGGATCCAAATCCCTAAACAATAAGGGCCAACCTTGACTAGGTCTCCCACACCTAAGGCTGGCAACCTACTAGTGTATAGAGGCATGTAGTTTTACCAAAATACCCCTATATCACTAATTGGTCGTTCCTCGTGTGCAAGACTTAGCAAGTCACTCAGAAGTAAAGCTCACTAGTGATTTTACTATTCACTGAGGTTCCCTAATGGTGGCCCTAGTAAAGTCAACTAGTCAACTCGCAAACATGTCCCGATGCATCGCACCCACATAGTGGAGTTCACTTATGGCAAGGGATAACTACATATGCTTCTGTACTAGTCTAGGATTTCCCCTTAGTACGCAACTACCATGTACTAGTGCTAAACACACACGGAGTGTAGATATAGACTTCTCACTTTTTCTATCTATATCATATATTTCGAGGAGATGATTCAAGAACTATACATAATAAGGATATGGTGGAACCTTCAAGGACCAGGGTTTATGGCTTCCAACTTGAACTCGATCGACACAGTATCTGAGTGTACCATTGATCCTCTGAGCTCGAGTTAACCTGCATAGCCATTTAGAGTGTGATGCATGTTGCACTCCAATTCTCCCGGACTTACTATATTCTTCTGCATACCCCTGCTCTCTGCATTGTAGTGGTAAACTTGTTGTCCCTCTATTTGGTACTATGACGTAACTTGAGCGGTGGAGACTATCATCAGACTTGAGTGCTCATATGACTTAGTTTCTTCCAGGTTGACCTATACATCGTACCACTAATTACCCCATCGAGTAATCGAACCTAATCAACAGTCCAACTAATGGCCATCAGGCCTGGATGGTCTACAGAAGTGGCACACTGATACGATGCTAGTCGGGTAACCTAGTACACCGTGGCTTTGGATCACGTAGCTGGACCCTTATATACTGGTATGCCAAATCACTACATAACTGGTTAGTCCATCAGACATTGTTCCTCATGGTTTATAACTATTTACCTAAGTAGAAACATGGCTTAGTATACCGGTGTCTGCTCACCGATTTGTATATTATATTGGTTCCGTTCGGCCACAAACACTATACCTGGTGATTACCATGGTGAGGACTCCTTATGCACTATCTTCCCCAATAGTTTATTATGATGAGGCAACCAACCTGGTCATAGCTATGAACATATTTAGGTTATGTGGGATCAATCCACCTAGTCTTCAACTCAGTGGGCAACCATGTAGCCATGGCTCTCTGTTCTCGAAAGAATATGTAAATATGTTATGAACTAAGATGCATCTCATATAATAACATTCACCTTTTATTATTAGATCAAAACATAGAGTTTTACAAATTTAGAACACACCAATTCTAGCAATATTTCACTTGGTCTAGTGAAGCAAAACAGTTTTGACTCCCATCGCGTCCATATGTTGCTCGAATGCCTTGATAAGTATCGCCTTGGTGAAAGGATCAGCGATATCATCTGCAAATGCAATCTGCGTCACCGTTACTCGCCCTTGCTTTTGAAACTATCGAATCAAGTGAAATTTGTGCTTGATGTGCTTCCCCTTTTGGTGGTTCCTTGGCTCCTTATCCTATGCTATCGGTCCACTATTATCACAATAAAGCACAATAGGTAGCTAGGCCTCTAGTACACACCCCAAGTCCATAAGGAATTTCTTGAGCCATACCGCCTCTTTAGCTGTCTTGCACGTTGCAACGTACTCAGTCTCTGTAGTAGAGTTTACAATTCACTTTTGATTCTCACTCTGCCAACTAACTGCTGCTTCTCCTAACATAAACACAAATTATGATGTCAATTTTCTGGATTCTAAATCTGACACCAAGTCAGAGTTTGTATATCCAATCGGTATCAGTTCATATACAGTATAAACCAACTCATAGTCCTTCGTACAATGAAGGTACTTGAGTATACACTTTACAGCTGTCCAGTGAGCTGAACTCGGATTTGATTGAAATTGATCCATTATTCCTACTGCGAAATATATATCTGGCTGTGTACAATACATAACATACATTAGGTTACCTACTATCGAAGCATAAGGTACCTTTTTGTATTTTTGCTCTTTTCTTAGGTGTCTTTGGATCTTGATCCTTAAACAGGTTTGCACCATGTCTAAATGGCATAAAACTCTTCTTGGAGTTTTGCATGTCAAATATAGCTATAACCTTATCTATGTACGTGGCTTGTAATAGTGAGAGAATCATATTCTGGTGATCTCGTGTTACCTTGATCCCCAAAATATAACTCGTTTCACCTAGGTTTTTCATATTGAACTGTATTAACAATGATAATTTTACAATTGATAATGTTCCCACATCATTCCCAATGAGCAAAATATCGTCTACGAAATATCAAATATACTACTGTAGTTTTGTCACTTCTCTTGTACACAGAAGGTTCATCCTGATTTTGAGTAAATCTATATTATTGGATTGCCTGATCAAAATGGATGTTCCAACTTTTAGATGCTTACTTTAGTCCATAAATAGACTTCTGTAACTTGCAAACTAGATGCTTTTGATCCTTTGACTTAAAATCTAGTGGCTACATCATATATATGTCTTGACATCCATTTGCAAGATCTCCCAGTTGTAATGGGCTGCAATGGATAGAAGGATCCGAATAGACTTAATCATAGCTATCGATGAGAAGGTCTCATTAAAGTCGATTTATTCTCTCTGGGTTTAACCCTTGGTAACTAATCTAGCTTTATAGTCTCAATGGAACCATCAGATCCTCTCTTCTTCTTATACACCCACTTATTTTCAATAGATTTAATATTGGATGATGGTGTAACAAGAGTCTAGATAGCGTTATGGGACATTGATGCAATTTCTACCTCCATCGCCTTTTTTCATTCAGAGCTGTCAGAAGCTCCCACTACCTCATCGTAGCTCAGTGGATCATCCTCCTGACCCTCTGGATCAACCAATAAGGTTTTTCCATAGTATCTATCGGAGCTCTAATATTTCTCCAACTGCAACGAGGTGGTGGTGGTAGTGGTATAGGATGACTAGCTACTACTGTGTCTGGTATATTAGTGTCTGCAATATCAGCTCCAAATATGCTTTCGGATGTGCACTCTCTACTAGTATATAATAGTTCATCCAAAACCATCTTACTAGTAGGCTTGTAGTTTATAATATAATCATTCTCTAAGAAATAGGCATTCATAAAAATGATTACCTTCTTTTTCTCATGATCATAAAATAGTCCACCTTTGGTTTTCTTAGGATACCCTACAAACATACATACTTTAGACTTCGGCTCCATCTTATCCCTCTTATCCTTTCGCACATATGCAAGACTTACCCATATTCTGAAATATTGTAGTGTTGGTTTGTTCCTCGACTATAGTTCTCTAGGGGTTTGAGGTACTGTTTAGATGGAACATAGTTTAAAATATATACAGTTGTATGTAGGGTGTATCCCTAAAAGGTTGTTGGTAGACTAGCGTAACTCATCATGCTATGAACCATATATGACAAGGTTCGATTTCTTCTCTCGAAGACTCTATTCTGTTGTAGAATCTCTAGAGCAGTTAACTGAGATGTGATCTCGTATTCCACTAAATACCCAAGAAACTCATCAGATAAGTACTTACCACCTCGATCAGATCGAAGGGTTTTTATATATTTGCTTGTCTATTTTTCTACTCCAGTCCTAAATTCTTTGAATATGTCAAAGGATTCTGACTTCCGATGCATCAGGTAAATATAACAATATCTTGAGTAAAAATCAATAAAAGTGATGAAATATTCATGGCCTCTTATCGCCTTGATGCTCATGGGTCCATATACATCTGAATGGATTAACTTTAATTCCTTAGTGGCTCTTACTCCCTTTCCTTTAAAGACCCTCTTGGTCATCTTGCCTTCCAGGCAGGATTCATAAGTGGGAAGGATCTCCGTATAATCTGTTTCCAGAAGCTCGGCCTTCACCATTCTATGGATCATGTCCAAGCTAATATGCCCAAGTCGTAAGTACCATAATTGGGTTAAATTTTTTGAAGGTTTCTTATGCTTAGATGAATTAACATTAAATACTAAAGTCATTATGTTATCTCTTTCAAAATTAGGACTGACAATATAGAGATTAATTATGAACCCTTCCTCTTAATATAAAAGTTTCTTTCAGCTTAAACGATATACCAGAAGCATCAAAATAAATTGAATAACATTCATTAACTAAAGAGAAAACAAAAATCAAGTTTCATCTCAAGGATGGGACAAAAAAAATCTCTCTAAGAGTTACAGTCTTATTATTAAAAAAACTGAGAATAATATCTCCAACGGCTTCAGCAGCTGCTACGGTCTCAGTTCCCATGCTTAAAGTCACCTCTCTATAAAGCAACATTTTACTTTCTTGAAACCCCTAAAGGGAGTTACAGACATGGTTAGTAGATCCAGAATCCACAATCCAACTAGCAAAAGAACTGTTACTCGAAAGAAATAATTTAACACCGAAGAGTTATAGATTACCTTCTTCGGTATTTTGAGGCTTCGTGCAGTCTTTCTTTCAATGGCCCTTTTGTTAAAAATAATTCCATGGTAGAGTCCCGCAGTAGAAGCAATGGGTAAGCCCAAGACCGTGGGTAGTGTGCATTACATATCAAAATTTTCATCGAAACGATCTACATGTGCTTGTATGAATCTAGCATAGTAACTACGCGACCCCCTAATGTCGATCTAGCAAAACGAATAATCTAGTATGTATGCATATTCTATCTCTACACTAGATCTACATATTATAGATTATACATCCGTGCAGATTCTTTCACCGCGACAAATTTTTTCTTTGTCGATGGAGATGGCATCAGATCTGCTCTATATACCTTTGGTATAAAGGTCATAACTTTTTTCTCCAAACTCTGTTTGGGCTGAAATTTGGACTACAGCTAGAGAACTTTGAGACACAACTTTTTCAAGTAGTTTCACAACATTTGGAGTTCTATAGATCCTACAGTCGTAGAAATATCGTTGATCTTATGTATAAAATTTGGACAATAAAAGATTATAGAAAGTGTCTTCTAGTTCACCCGATCTCACACGATGCACGGTGCCTCATCGATGGATCTTTGAGTGCTTCTATACAATGAGGCTTCTTCTACAAAACATCAAGCGAGAAAGATAAGTCACCATCTAATGACACAAGCGAGAGAGAGAGAGAGAGACAAGAGAGGAGATGAGAGTAAAAATAAAGGGGCGGGTAGGGTTTCCCCTAATTGCATGGCTGGCCTCTTTTTCTCCCCTTGCTCCTATATAGGGCCGGCCTATCCCCTTTGGATAAGAATCCAAAGAGGATAGGGTTGACCCTTTCAAATATCTCATTTATCTCTATCTCTTTCTTGGTTTTGAAAACGGCCAAAACCAGCCCATTTTCTGTCCCTTATTACCAACCCCTTCATTGGAGGCAACAAACTCCTAAAAACAAGGGGGCCAGCCTTGATCAGTCTCCCAACACCTAGGGTCGGGCCTTCTAGTGCATAGTGGCATATGGTTTGACCAAAATATCCCTATATCACTAGTTGGTCGTCCCTTGTGTACGAGACTTTGCAAAGCACACATAAGTGAAGTGCACTAGTGATTTCACTATTCTCTGAGGTGCCCGTAGGGTGTTCCTAGTAAAGTCAACTAGTCAAATCATAACAATCCCGGTGCATCGCACCGATATGGCGGAGTCCACTTATGACAAGGGTTCGCTATATGAGTCTCTATACTAACCTAGGGTTTTTCCTTAGTACATATACATAGTTACGTATCTACCATGCACTAGTGCAAAGCACTCACAGAGCGTAAGTTTGGACTTCTTACTTCCTCTCTAACTGTGTCCTATATTTCAAGGAGATAGTTCAAGGACCATACATCATATGGATAAGGTGGAACCTTCAGGGACCAGGGTTTATGACTTCCAGCTTGGACTCGATCGATACACTACCTGAGTGTACCATTGATCCTCTGAGCCCGAGTTAACCTGCATAGCCACCTAGAGTGCGACGCAGGCTACACTCCAATTCCCCCGGACTTACTATGTTCTCTCATATACCCTTACTCATCGCTTAGTAGTGGTAAACTCATTGTCCCTCCACTTGGTGCCATGATGCAACTCGAGCGATGGAGAATACCGTCAGACTCGAGTGCTCATATGACTCGGTTCCTTCCAGGTTGACCATGTACTTGTACCTTCGATTACCCTATCGAGTAACTAGATCTAGTCAATAGTTCAAATGATGACCACCTGGCCAGGGTTTAATATAATATAGGTCAGACCAAGGAATGCATCTCCCGTTAGGGGTGTGGATGGCCTGCAGGAGTGGCATGCTGATGCAACACCGTCGGGTAACCCAGTACACCGTGGTTTTGGGTCACGTAACTGGACCTTCACACATTAGTGCGCCAAAGCACCACACAACTGGTTAGCCCACTAGACATAGTTTCTCAGGATTTAGGATTGTTTTACCCTAAGTAGAAATATGACTTAGTACACTGGTGTCTGCTCACCGATCTGTGCACCGTATTGGTTTCGTTCGGCCATAGACATTGTTCATGGTAATGATCGTGATAGAGACACCTATGCTTTGTCATCCCAATAGTTTATCCTGATAGAGCAACAACCCTAACCATAGTTGCAAATATAGTTATGTTATATGGGACCAATAAATTGAGTCTCCCACTCAAGTGGATTACCATGTATCCATGACTCTCTGTTCTGTAATCAGAATACGTACTACGGTACATACCAAGATGCAATCCTAAACTATCAACCATATACAGCTAAACTAGAGGTTTTTACGAGTTATAGACTTCACAAATTCCAATACCTTCTCGCCACACTGGAAGCACTTGGTGCTCGGCTTCTTTCAGTCGTTGGATCCAGAGGTCCCTACAGAGTTTTGCACAAGTGCTGACTTAAGTTTCTTCTTATATTTCTTACTCTGAGGTTTGTTAAGCTTATTAAAATATCTGCGTTGCACGTGCAGTACATCACCCTTCTATTTGAAACTATCCTCGGCTGCCTAGAGAGCCTCCAGAAGCTCTGTATTTGTCATCGCCAACTTATTTAAATTAAAGTTGTTGATAAATATTTCAAAGGCTCCATACCATGACTAGAGGAAGATATCTGTTATCTCACTTCCATCTAGCACAATATACATGAATGATAGTTCATTCTGGAACCCAAATATTTTCAGCATGTGTTCCCGAACCAACGTCCCCTTAAACATCTTGGTGTCGATGAGTTTCTTGATAGTGAGGTATCGTGTAACGCGATTATAACCCTCAAACATCTCCTTTAAGTACAACATTATGTCAGAAGCGTCGGATATTTCCTCGACCTGTTTCTGCAGAGTTGTTTGCATGGATGCTATAATATAACACTTACACATTTTATTAGATTCCTTCTAGTTAGTAAACACTTTTTACTGTCCCTCTGTGGCATTGGGTCCAGGCAAGTCTGGCTCAGGGTTAGTTAAAGCTGTTATATGTTTATCAATCCTTAAGACCAGGTATAGATTGTGCTTTCAGTCCTCATAGTTGGGACTGATAAGTTTATGGTCATTCAAGATAGCGGACGGGGTCTAACTTGGTCATCTAAAAAAAAAGGATTGAATGATGAAAATGCATAAAAATTTATTTTATGGATTTTTAAAATAAACTAAATATATCCAAATACTAATGCTACCCTCAAGCGAAGACATCGCTATGGATTAATTAACCATATATGTAAGATCTTAAAATCAAATACACCCGAGAGGGCAGTGTGCAATGCCATCCGCTCATACGGATCTTTTCTTAACCCAATCCAAATCTGTCAACTAAGGGCTTTGAAGGACCATGGTTATCTTATGGCCAGTGCCATGTGATCCCCATGCGAAGAAATAAAAGCCTCACGTACACTTCGGATGCTTACCCATGAGCCTAAAAAATTATGACATTCATGCTCCCCCCTCCCACGAGGGTGGGATAAAAAGCTCTTTTATCCTCATCTGTAATCGCCATATCCCGAGGGAGATCACTAAGTCACTTGGCGGAAAAAACATAGCTGTCACCCGATGGGGATGTTGAGTTACGCCTTCCCACCTGACCACGAAGTGATTAGCCGTAGAGGCTAGGGGATCTCTAAGAGTCCTCTCTTGCATCCCTTATTAAGATTGAGGGTTATTTTGTGAGTATGAGTATATACATATACAAAAGTGGCGATCTCCAATATACTAGACCCTGGTCACACTATGCTCCCACTAGCGCTTTAAGTCTTTTACCTAACATTAATTGATCTTGGAATATCATTGTCTCTACCTAAAGTGGATTTCTCAACTCAAAGATCACATTATATATCCCGAGAACGTCGATGCTCCACAAATTTGGCTATCATTCTAATTCCTTGGAGCCTAACCTAAGGTCAGACAAAAAGGGAAGGACTCCCACTACCATGGCGCCTTGTTTATAAATTTGACGATTGATGTTATAATAGATTTCCTTCTCATTATTGGTTTCGATGCTTGCCAAATAGGAACGCCCGACAAGTCAGGCATTGACCTAATGATGGCATAATCCAATATGAGAAATTTATGCTATCATCAAAGGTTAATTAAATAATAGGTGTCACTAATGGATCATATCCTAATAAGGTCACTAGGACTCGAGGGAAAAATATTCCTCTAAAAACCTGATAATAAAATTATCTCATCGGAGTTCGATATGAAACATAAAGAACTAATAAAGAAAGCAACCAAACAATTGAATCAAGTTTAGGGCCTGACCCCTGAACCTGACAAGCACAGTACATGCTCTCTGACTTTCTTTGCAAGGTTCCTCGGTCCCGCTCCCTCATTGTACTTGCTAACACTTTGTCGGATCGTCTTCGTTCTCTAAGGTTCCGCTTACGCTCCTGATGGTGGATTTCCTTGGCACGTTTTTCTTTTTGATTTACAACCAAAAAAACTCTAATATGCTTCGAGCAAGTTCTCGTTTGTACACAATTTTCTAGAAAGAAAAGAAAACACGCCTAGCAAAAACCTTGGAAATTGAGGGAAGTATACCTCCATCTCTCGCCCGATTATGGCTCTAAAATTATCCGCACACATAGAGAGCAAAGCTAGACAAAGGCTAACGTGGGTCCGACCCCCGGTAGCATGTAAACATATATCCAGATTTAATTTTATAGTGGCACCCTACAAGCACGATTCATAGAGCAAACAACACACACACACACACACACACACACACACACACACACACACACACACACACACACACACACACACACACACACACACACACACACACACACACACACACACACACACACACACATATATATATATATATATATATATATATATATATATATATATATATATATATATATATATATATATATATATATATATATATATATATATATATATATATATATATATATATATATATATATGATCTAAGTATAGGAACCCCGATGAAATCTCACGCTCACCATGTGCGCATATGATGGTTTCATAGAAAGTCATGAAACACACACTATAGCATAACTCTGATACCAATTGTTGAAACAATCCTATGATAGAGGCTTGCAATGGAAGTGATTTACTAGTCGAAAGATCGTTCATGATGCGCATTTACACGATTAAAACTTTCTTAGAAGAAGCCGAAAGTTTGCGGGAAGACGAGAGAGAAGCCGATAGTTTGCGGGAAGACGATGCCTTCTTGTTCACCCAATCTCACTCGATGCATGAAACGTTGCTCTCAAATCTCTGAGTGTCTCAAAAGAATGACCCTTCTTCTTCTATGAAACTCCACACGAGGAAGATGAAGTCGTAAGTGAGGAAGACGAGAGAGAAAAGAGAGAACAATCGAGTGGAGAGGAGAAGAGGGGGTTCGGGTATGGCTAGCAAAAGTAGCCGGACCCCTCCCCTTTTCCCTTTTAGAAGACCAGCCTATCACCTTTGGATTAAGATCCAAAGTGGGTAGGGTTGACCTATTCAAACTCCTCCTTATATATCTTCTTTATATCTAATATTTTCCTTGTTTTAGGGCTTGATTTTTGACCGATTTAAACCCTAAACATATCCCTATGGCCGACCCTATTAATGGGGGATCCAAATCCCTAAACAATAGGGGCCAGCCTTGATTAGGTCTCCCACACCTAGGGCCGACCACCTACTAGTGCATAGAGGCATGTGGTTTTACCAAAAAGCCCCTATATCACTAATTGGACGCTCCTCATGTGCGAGACTTAGCAAGTCACTTATAAGTGAAGCTCACTAGTGATTTCACGATTCATTGAGGTTTTCGAAACGTACCCATAGTAAAGTCAACTAGTCAACTCACAATATGTTCCAGTGCATCGCACCCATATAGTGGAGTTCACTTATGGCGAGGAATAACTACATGCGCTTCTGTACTAGTCTAGGATTTTACCTTGGTACTCACACGTAGTTATGCATCTACCGTACATTAGTGCAAAGCACGGACGGAGCGTAGATATAGACTTCTTGCTTCCTCTAATTGCGTTCTATGTTTCGTGGAGATGATTCAAGAACCGTACATAATATGGATAAGGTGGAACCTTCAGGGACAAGGGTTTATGGCTTCCAACTTGACTCAATTGATGCACTACCTTAGTGTACCATCGATCCTCTGAGCTTGAGTTAACCTGCATAGCCACCTAGAGTGCGACACATGCTGCACTTTTACTTCATACTCTGCCAACTAACTTTGCTCCTTCTAACATGAACACAAATTCTGATATCAATTTTTTAGATTCCAAATCTGACATTAAGTTAGAGTCTATATATCCAATCGGTGTCAGTTCCTGTGCAGTGTAAACCAACTCATAGTCCCTCATACGACAAAGGTACTTGAGTATACACTTTACAGCTATCTAGTGAGCTGAATCCGGATTTGATTGAAACCGACCTATTATGCCTACTGCAAAATAGATATCTGGCCTTGTACAATGCATAGCATATATTAGGCTTCCTAATGTCGAAGCATAAGGTACCTTCTGTATTTTTGCTCTCTTCTCAGGTGTCTTAGGACTATGATCCTTGGATAGTTTTATACTATGTCTAAATGGCATAAAATCCTTTTTAGAGTTTTGCATGTCAAATATGGCCATAATCTTATCTATGTACGTGGCCTGTGATATCGAGAGAATCATGTTTTGGTAATCTCGTGTTACCTTGATCTCCAAAATATAACTCACTTCACCAAGGTCTTTCATATCGAACTATGTGGATAACCAGACTTTTACCATTGATAATATTCTTATATCATTTCTAATAAGCAGAATATCATTTATGTAAAGTATCAAATACACCACTGTAGTTTTGTCACGCCTCTTGTACACACAAGGTTCATCCATATTTTAAGTAAATCCATAAGACTAGATTGCTTGATTAAAACGGAAGTTCCAACTTCTAGATACTTGCTTTAGTCCATAAATGGACTTCTACAACTTGCAAACTAGATACTTCTGACCCTTTGACTCAAAACCTGGTGGCTACATTATATATATATCTTTGTTCAAATTTTCATTGAGGAATATTGTCTTAACATCCATTTACCTGATCTTCCAGTTGTAATAGGCTGCAATGGATAGAAGGATCCGAATAGACTTAATCATAGCTACCATTGAAAAGATCTCATCAAAGTCAATTTCTCCCTGGGTATAACCCTTGGCAACTGATCTAGCGTACACTTCATGCACACGACTTTAAAGTCATATGCTTCATGCGTGGTCAGTTGTGCACACAATTTTAAAGTCGTGCGCTTCATGTGCATGACTTGACTTAGAATATTCTGGAAGACTTGAGTCAGTTTGTTCAACCTATCAAATTGTGTCATGTGTTAGTCATGTGCATGACTATAGGGTCATGCGCACGACTTGGCTGAGACAGACCCTTAAAGATAAATGCTTCTTCTTTTGTCTTAGCCATGCACCTAAGGGCTCCTTTGGGCTATAAATAGCCCACCCATACACCCTTCAGCTACTATGAGTCTTTTGGTTTATGAGAGGAACTAGAAGAGAGCTATAAGGTTTTAGTGAGTTCACCCTTGAACTCCATCTCCTCTCTTCTTCCCCTTCTCCTCCTCCCTTCAACCTTCTATCCTAGTTCAAACTATGGAGGTTGGACTCACTACTTGCATGGTCACTTGAGAGTCTTCTAACTCCTTGTGATCATACAAGTAAGGGGTCAAAGTTAGTGAAGGATCTAAGGTATTATCCAACACCTAGATCTTGATCTATTCTTTGGTGGGTTTTGTAGCTTGAGTCTTCGAAGTATACTAGGCTTAGACGCATGCATCTAAGGTCTTGAAAGATATCTACGTCATCTTCTACCTTAGTTACTTCTTTGATCCAAGTGTTTTTTTTTTTTCATTTTGTTTCTCCTCATTTCACTTTGCACACACCATGTGCTCCCACTGCCGTATGTAAGGCTCTTACGAGAGCGCTCCATGACGTCATTCACATCAAGCACCCTCAGCGACACTACTCGCTTTGGGAGGCCTCTTTGGGGAGAATGACAAGTGAAGAAGATGAACAACAACGGAGGTGTAAGAGTCAGCTCAGTTCAGCACCTATGAAGTAAGTGCGCCACCTCTATTTCACCGAAGACGCAGGTCGCGGACTTAGGGGGGCTAAGGGGCAATCTCTGTGTAGTCACGTCATAATTTACTTGTAACTTTGTTATGATCTTCTAAGGGAAGCTAGACTCCTCTGTGTGAAGTGTCTAGGCCCGGTTTCGACCGGATGGTGGTTTTCATCCCTGCTAAGTGTTTCACCTATAAATAACTTATGTGCTCCTTAGCATCATATCTCGTTATCACTATTTTTAACTTCCGTTATTCTATAGATTATGCTATCTAACCTGTTCTTATATCTGCCTATTGTGGGGCACACCAACTAGCTTTATCTGGTTGGTCTCTTAATGCACGTTGTTTAGCTAGCCAAGCTTAGCTAGATATATAAAATTTCAATATCCACATTCTACACGGATCTTGTCCTTCTCCTCGTCTCATAGAGGGCTAGAATATGAAGAAGGGCTAAACACTAATTATCTTACGCTCCATGTATGCATGGCACTAGAGCATGGTATTTGCGTAGGTTAGTATATTTACTAGGGGGGAACCCTGGAGTAGTATAGACATACTCGATAAAACTCTTACCCTGTATGGTCCCGCTCTATGGGTGTGAGACACTGTAGCATGGCGCTAGTAGACTAGATGATTTTACTAGGGGCACCCCACAAGTTTACTAGGGGCACCCCACAAGTTTACTAGGGGCACCCCACTGAATAGTGAAATCACTAGACACCCATCGATGGTAAGTCATTGCATATGCGAAGAATTTCCTGGTCGAGTTAGGATTCCCTCGCTTGTGAGGTGGCTGGCCATATGACTCCCCATGTGAGGGGGGGGGGGGGGGGGGAATTAATGACATGGGGGGCATTTTAGGAAACCAAAATGTCCTACATGCCCTAAAATGACCGGCCCCCACCATCAGAGGACTCATGTGGTAACCTCGCCCCCCTCCCCCCTAGTGTGTCCTTATATGTTAGGGATTGGATAGACATAAAGTGGATGTATTTCCCCTCCCCTAACTTGTAGGCATCAAATCCTAAGGGGAGGGTGGGTTTTAAATGAGGGAGGTTCGGATCCTAGGTCTCCTAGGGTTCATCCAAGGCATAGTAGGAGGTTGGGGCTATAAGTAAGGAGGATGGGGGTTCGGGCTAGGATTAATGCTTGGCCGAATTCCCGTTCTCCTCTCCTCTCCTTTTCATCCCTCTTTTATCTCCCTCTCTCCTACAGTTTGATTATGGGTCTTCTTCCTCGTCTTGAGGCACTTAAAGATCGATTTGCGAGGTTCTGGGTAATGTGCGAGATCAGGTGAACATGAATGTTGCTTCTTTCTCGCAAACTTTCTTTTGAGGTCAAGAATTTGCATGGTCGACTTGCAATCCAATGGTTGCCACAGAAGATCCAAGACTCCAATCGTCGTCATACCTGACCCAAAAGCTGTGTATCGAATTCCTCTACCTATTGTAAAAATTTTAGATCGATCCGATTGATGGATCTCGAGATATCGTCATTACAACAACAGCTCTACGGGTGAATCCGATTCCGTCTCCATTGACAAAGAAGAAATTCTTTGTGATAAAAGAATCTGCATGTATATATGATTCCTTAATAGAGATAGAATATGCATACATACTTCGTTAGATTGTGCTTATGGGTTCGTTTGCATTGGTTGAATCATGAACGTACATGTAGATTGTTTCGATGAAAATTTTCAGATGTCAGATACACCATCTACGGTCTTCGGATCGGATTTGTTTTTCCACTGTACACTTCTGACCATGGATTATTTCCAACAGGATCATACCTTGGGTTGATGTTAATTGTCTCATATTCGAATGAATATGTGGTTCACTGATATCATTAAATTGTGTTGCACTGACCCAAAACACTAAACACTCAACACAATCGAGAATGTTTTGTGCTCACAAATTATGATAAGGGATGTACACTCTTGGCGTTAACAGCAACACATGGGTTATATAACTCACAGCAACCAAACAGTGGGACTTTGGACTTGCCGAGCCGGAATTTAGGGTTTTCTTTTGGGCCGGACCATACTAGGCCACAGGACGACGGTGGCGGCCCGAGTTCGGCCCACTGGTCTTTCGGATTAGGCTGGTTCGGGCTATTTGACCGGGTCATACCGGGCTTAGGCCGTTGCTGTCCCGAATGCGTCCAGGAAGTATGGTTCTGAAAGGTAGGGCTGGCAATTTCGGACCCGACACGGCAGACCCGACACGACCCGACACAAAGTTAGCGGGTCTGGGTCAGGGCTAAATGGGTTCGGGTCGTAAACAGGTCGACACGATAGACCCGTTTAATAAACGGGTCGGGTCCGGGTTTAGGGTCTGGACACGGTAGACCCGGGAAGACCCGTTTAGTATTCAACGGGTCGTGTCGGGTCGGGTCTACCCGCAATCCGATATTATAATATATAATACCAGCGGGTCTTTCGGGTCAGGTCGGGTCGAGTCGAATTGGGTCGGATCGGGTCAACTGAATAGTCCCGGGTGATAAACGGATCTTATTGGGTCTACCCGTTTATTAGCAGGTCGGGTACGGGTTTAGGATCTAGACACGATTAGTTAAACGGGTCGGGTCCGGGTCTGGGGTTTTTGGACACGAACCCGACTAGACACGACACGAACCCGACACGACCCGACCCATTGCCACCCCTACTGAAAGGTCAATAAATAATGAAAATTTGCACTCACTATGCTTACTAGTAGATCATTTTATTTAAGGGTAAATTATATTTTGGCCCCTGAAGTATATAGCTCAAAAACACTTAATCCCCCCCCTCATTTATTTTCTTCCAAATCGCTCCCTAAAGTTTGAATGAAATGTTAGCACAGTATCCCTTTTGTCAATTACTTAACGAATGACTTAAAATAGTTGCCCCAACCATGATATCACCGTGGTTCGGGGTCCAACCATCGATTCCTGCCCCCATCCGTGAGATCACTTGGCCCTTATGATGGGAACCCCCTGGGGTTCTCCTGGTGACCTGTAGATCTCAACAATCCGGAACCGCTCATACGGATGAAAATAACAAGTGTCGATGATCGGACCCCGAACCACGATGATAGCATGGTTCGGGGAGACTTCGTTAAGAGCTTTAATTACTTAATTTCCTCATTTGGTATTTTTCATCCGAATGACTTAAACTAGTCGTCCCGAACCACGGAATCATCGTGGTTCGGGGTCCAGTCAACGACACATATCCCCTCCCGTTCGATCACCCAGCCCTTATGATGGAGGCCCCCAGGGGCTCTCTCGGTGGCATGTAGATCTCAACAACCCGGAACCGTCCAATCGGACGAAAATAACAGATGTCGATGGCCGGACCCGTTCAGGGTGACTAAGTTAAGGGCTTTATTTTTCATCCGACTTGAAGGGGGCAAAATGTAGTTTTCTAACTATTAGGTGGGGGGGGGGGGGGGGTTTGCGGGTAAAGTGTTTTTGAGATAAACTTTAGCGGGCGAAGTATAATTTATACTTTATCCATACTCCCTAATATCAGTCCCCATTTTTTGGTCCTTATTTCCTTCCATCCTTTTACATATGTTCCCACTTTACCCTTCACCATATATATTAATCCATACTCAGTATTCTGAATCATATGTCATGAAAACAAACACAAAGTCTAGGATTGTAATATGTCAATTTTGCCCTTCCCGTTTTATCCTTACACAAATCACAAATACCATATAAGAATATTATCCTTTTGCACTAATCAATTGAGGTTATTTATCCATGTAAAAATCCAAGGACTACTGTAGGAATAACAATTCCACTAACCGACTAACTCATTCTTCCTTCCGATCTACTTTGTTTCCCATTTTGCCCTTCTCTTCTTTGCCACTAATCAGTTGAATCTTATTTATACATTAAAAAAACAAGGGCTTTAATGGGAAAGACAATCCCACTAACCCATCGTTCCTGAGTTCGGATCTCCTCCAGTCGATCGGCCCGGTTAGTGGGCCCGTGTGCAGGCGACCCCAAGTGAATCATACTCCAGCACGACTGCATGCAGCAGTGATGCACGTCGGGCCCATCGACCGAGGCCGACCGACTGGAGGAGATCTGAACTCATTCTTCTTTGCATCCTTTATTTTGTTCCCCATTTTATCTTTCTCAATCCTATGTTTTTAAACAACTTCAAGGTAAACGTTTGGGTAGGATATAGGTATAGGAACTCTACCCAATTAATTTTCGGGTATGGGTATGGATACCCCAATACCTATGCCTGAAACCCAATTGCCTCTCTAACTTGTGACTCGACCCAGACCCGAAACATCGGGTACATGTATGGGTACAAATGTACTTGGTATGGTATGGGTTGTACAAGGTTTGGGTAGGGTATGGGTATAGGAAATGTACCTAATAGGGTATGGGTATAGGAACTCCACCCTATTAACTTTCGGGCATGGGTATGGGTACCTTAATACTTTTTACGAAGCTTGGGTAAGGTATGAGTATAGAAACTCTACCCGATTAACTTTCATGTATGGGTATGGATATGTGTATCTCAATACCCATATCTGAAACCCCAAATCTGATTTTCTCTCAAACGGGTGTATATAATACAATTTGACACATATAATGTACATATACCAAATATTTGGATCCTTATGTCATTAAAATAAAAGCCGGGAAGGAAGAATTGCATTCTTTCACTTTCCATTGTGACCCTACATATTACCAAAAAAAATATTTGTGGCCCTACAAATATAACCATTATACCCTTATGCCCCTATCATTATTTCATGTGTCCATATTTTATACTAAAATGGTTATTTTTAATTTGAGTATGTGTAAAAGGATCCATAGATCAGCAACTGTTGCAAACGCAACGCACGTGCCCAATGCACTTTTGGGTCTTTACATCCTTCCATCCTTTTGCATGTGTGCCCACTTTACCTTTCACCTTATATATTAATTCATACCCAGTAGTTTGAATCCAATGTCATGAAAACAAATACAAGGGCTAAGATCGTAATATGTCATTTTTGCCAGTTCCATTTTATCCCTACACAAATCACAAATATCATCTAAGAATATTACTCTTTTGCTACTAATCAATTGAGTCTGATTTATCCATTTAAAAAATCAAGGGTTATTATGGGAATAACAATCCCACTAACCCATTCTTCCCTCCATCCTACATTTTGTTTTCCATTTTGCCCTTCTCTTCTTTGCCACTAATCAACTGAATCTTATTTATCAATTAAAAAAACAAGGGCTATAAAGGGAAGGGCATTCCCACTAACCCATTCTTCCTTCCATTCTACATTATGTTTCTCATTTTACTCTTCTCAATCCTATGTTTTAAAACAACATCAAGAAAAATGTTTGGGTAGGGTATGGGCATAGGAACTTTACCCGATTAACCTTCGGGTATGGGCTTGGATACATCAATACCCATACCTGAAACCCAATCGCTCCTCTAACTTGTGAACCAACCCTGACCTGAAACATCGGGTACGAGTATGGGTACGTCAACAACTGGTGTGGATATGGGTTGTACAAGGTTTTTACAACGCTTGGGCAAGGTATGGGTATAGGAACTCCACCCAATTAACTTTTAGGTTTGGGTATGGGTATGGATAATGATACGTCAATAACCATATCCGAAACCCAAAACTCGATTGTCCCTCTAACTTGTGTTGATAATACTGTTTGACATATATATAGTGTACATGTCCCCCATATTTGAATCCTAAGTCATTAAAACAAAAGGAAGGAAGTGTTGTATTCTTGCACCTCCCATTCTGGCTCTACAAAAATTATCAATATATGCCCTTAACATTATTTCATGTATCTATACTCTGTACTATAATGTCTTTTTTAGATTTATATAGGTGTAAAATGATCCATAGATCAGCAATTATTGCGCGTGCAACGCACGTGCCGAGTGCACTAGTTTTATAGAAGATGATGGTGTGGTTGGTTCCACGTCACCATACTCCTTCCACTGATCCAAGTCCCAGGCCACTCTTAATTAATTTGTGGCTCACACCCAAGCCCCTCTTCTGCTCGTCGACTAATTAGGACCAATCAATGTTTCGCCGCCGCCACCGCCGCCGCGGCAGCCGCAGCCGCCGCCCTTGACCCCCTGCCTGCATGCTTTCTGCATCCTGACATGTTGCATGACCAGAGGCCTCACGCCGGAGAGGAAGACGCTGGTGGCACCGCTAACGAAGTCCGTGACATCCACTCCCTAACCCCGCAGCCCCACCCTTCATCCGGCCGAGGAGGGCGCGCGGCGGGAGTAGTCAGCAGCCACCTATCGTCAACGCTCTCCCTTGGGAGGGAGCTTGAGAATTTCAGGACGATGCGCAGGGAGTTGGACGCGATGATCGGCACCGGATCCACCCAGCAGAAAGACAACAGCGGCGACGACAGGCGCGACCTTGCCAGGATCGGGGAGGACGAGGTAGAGGAGACCAACCCGTTGGCGATCGTCCCCGGCGGCAGCAACCCCGTCGACCCCCCTCGGCGCGTCGAGAGTCCGGTGGAGGAAGTCTCGATGCGTAAGGTGAAGGAGGAGGAGGCGGAGTCCAAGATATCGGCATGGCAGGCGGCGGAGATTGCCAAAGTCAACAACAGGTTCAAGCGGGAGGGCGTGGTGATCAGTGGGTGGGAGAGCGATAGCGTAGAGAAGGCCACGGCTTGGTTGAACAAAGTGGAGGTATGGATCGATCTCTAACCAATTGGATTATTTGGAAGGTAATAATTTAAAGGGTAAATTTGACTTACTCCCTCCCAAAATTATATGCTACTTAGTAAATCACCCCTCTTTTAACCGCGTTAGTGATGGTGTACAACGGATACACATACGCATAGATTCTCTGTATAGGAGATCCACATGTAGACTACATATATAGAATACCCCCATTTGGGCACCTATATATATGGCCTATGGCCTAATGAGTATCCATTCTCTCCAAAACCTAGCCTCTCTCTCTTTCTCTCCCTTTCTCCATGCTAGGTAACCCTCGTAACATGGTATCAGAGCGGGTTCATCCCCGGCTTCGACCTCAAGCTCCCGTCCGATCTGCGTTCGACGCCGACTCGAGCACCTAACCAATCTTGAGTTCCCTTCAGATCTGGAACTTGCCGTCGACAGGGGCGGACCTACATAGGGCCTAGGGGGGGCTCAAGCCCCCCCTCAATTTGGGAAAAAGTTACACTTACCCCCTTGAACTTTAGCACAAAAACCCTTAACCCCCTATAGTTTATTTTGTTCCAAATCACTCCCTAAAGTTTGAAATTTTAGCACAATTCCCCTTTTGTCAATTACTTGATTTCCTCATTTCGTCGTTTTTATTTGATCTAGCTAAACTTCAAGAGGGAGGAAAGCAAAGTTAAGTTTACTCAGAAAACAATTATAGCCAACTATTGGTAGCCAACTTCACATGGAGGTGGCCACCACCAGCCGTCACCGCCCCACCAGCCATCACCCCCTGCCAGTCAATATCTATCGTTATGCCACCAACCATCACCCCACCGCCACATGGGCCACTTGTCGCCTCCAGTATTGGTGACCCACGACCGACCTTGCCGTTTGCCGGCCACCGACGCCCACCAGGGCCACCACTGTCCGACCGACACCTATCGCGGTCTGCCACCTCTCGCGCATGTGGCATCCCCATAGAGTTCATCCCATGGCTTTTAGTGAATAAGAATCGAGTGGGATCGGGGCCTATTTATAGGTTTTTGGGGATATGTATAAAATCTACCCCCCCCCCCCTAAAAAAAAAAGGATCTGGTCTATTGTTTACAAACTGTGCACCTTGATCGAGTCGGCCAATTATACTTCCAAATTTTCGAATGACTCCGACGATCGAAATTCTCCTTTACTAGAGGCAAAATCCTAATAGGCCTTTTACTGCGCGATCGAAGGTTAGGGACGTTGTCACACCGCCTGCCGAAGTCTTCGACTGTGAGGCAGCGATTATAGTTACTTTTTAATAATTATGCCCCCCCTGAGGAAAAACCCTGGGTCCGCCACTGGCCGTCGAGCACCAGATCCGGCGAGCTCCTTGCGCGATGGCTCCTCCCCTGCGCACCAGATCCGACGAGCTCCTTACGTGACAGCTCCTCCCCTGCGCACAAGATCCGGCCGGCCTATTCGCGTCTCCCCCTTTGACGGCTAGTCCCCTGCACACCAGATCCAACAAGCTCCTCGATTGACCTCCAGTCAAATCTGCATAAGCTCCTATCTACATCAGATCCTCTGCTTCCAATCTGCATTAATTGATTTGCATCTCTAACCAGATCCGACCTCCAGCCAAATCTGCACAATCCCCCCCCCTCTCGACCTCCAGCCCCAATCTGTAGTCCCGATCTCGTCGCTCTGCAATCACTGGACTTGCAACCGTCCCTTTGCAGCAGCCGATCCTTTGCAGCAACTGCCTCCCTCTAGCGACCCTCAGATCGGCCCTCCAGCGACACCTCAGATCTGCCCTCAGCTCGACGATGATTGAAGCCATTGTAGTGTGTTGATTGTCTGTGTGGTATTGTGGTCTTCATCGCCTAACCATAGCCGACTGATCCTCCGTGGATACCCCCTTGTCAGCGTTCTCTCACTTCGACACCCTCCTGTACATATACACTCCGAATTTTCTCCCGAGCTCGACGAACTTCCCGCTTGTCTTCTCCACCGACTGGGAGGCATGGGCGACTACTGTTAAGACTACACTGTTCGGTCGTGGCCTCCTTGGGCAACTCGATGGGACTCTTCCTATCCCAAGTCTAGCCTTCCCGGTCGCTCTTCAGGCGTGGCGGCTTCGTAATGCACGGGTCGCCGCATACCTCGTTGCCTCTGTTGACCGGACGATGCGAGCCGACATTGCCGTTCTTGACGCATCCACCGCCATATGGCACTACGTAGTAGAGCGCTTCATGGAGTTTAGCGGCGCTCGCGAGTACGCCCTCCTCTCTCAGGTCCAGTCTGAGCAGTAGGGCGATCACATGATCCAGCAGTTCTACAAGGCAGATGCACAGTTATTGGCGGGAGCTTCAGTTGCTAGTCCCTCCCGTTCTGGCCAAATGACGTGCCACTCACCAAGCCTTTTGGGAGCGCTTGATGGAGTATGGCCCACTTGCCGGCGCCTTGATCCACCGGGACCCGCTTCCATGTCTGGATGCCGCTATTACTGAGTTTGCCGCCGAGGAGACTAGATTGCGCACCATCGCCACCAGGGCCTCTCCCCCCTCCAGCTATACAGGCATTCTCTCTGCATCCCCGGTCACCTCTACTACTCTCGCTACTGGACTTGATCGTTTTGTGTGCACTCACTGCCACAAACCGGGTCACGTCGTTGCTACCTGCTGGAAGTTACATCCTGAGAAGCGACAGGGACCCCGAGGTCGTGGTTGACAAGTTGGATCCACCGCTACCACTGCTTCTGTTCTGTCTTCTCCTCGCACAGTTCCATCTTCTCCTCGTAGCGGCCTGGGCGTTCCATATATTGTCCAGCTCTTTCAGTAACAGCTTGCCCTGCTCCAGCGACATCTCGACCAACAAACAACTCTCAGCTCCGCCCGAGGCTTCCAGTGCCTCTATCTCCTCTGTTCACTTAGTCACTCCCGGTACCTTCGTTATTTGGATCCTAGATGCTGGGGCCTCCTATCACATGACTTTCGATACTTCCTTGCTCACTGCTTACCGACCAGCACTGTATATTCTATCGATACACATTGCTGATGGATCTTCTCTAGCCACCTCGTAGTGTGGATTGATCACCTCCACTACAGAGCCCAACGGCCGTCTCTCTTTACCCCTTGTGCTTCATGTCCCCCAGCTTCACACGCAACTTATTTCTATTAGCAGCCTCTAGGATTATGCCTGTGTCGTGACTTTTTTTTCGTCTTCTTGTGTTGTGCAGGATCCACGTACCGGACGGGTGATTGGCGCTGGTCGTAGATCTGGCGGGCTATACAACATAGAGCATCTTCATCTTTTCCTTATTCCTCCTCTTGGCATCTGTAGTTTAGCTTCTTCCAATGTCGACCTATGACACCGGAGAATAGGCCATATTTCTGAGTCGAGACTTTAGAGATTACTCCAGATCGGAGCTCTAGGTCATTGCCCTTTTTCTTCTTTATCTATATGTACCGGCTGCAAGCTTGCTGAAGCTACAGCTTTACCTTTTTTCTCTAGTGTTTCTCAGAGCTATATTCCTTTTGACCTAATGCACTCTGATATCTAGGGTCCCACACCTCTTCCTTCGATGTGCAGCTATCTCTACTACATCTTTTTTGTTGATAACTTCAGTAGATATACTTGGGTCTACCTTCTCCAACACTGCTCTGAGATTCCTCAGATCTACCAAACCTTCACGTCAATGGTCCACACATAGTTCAGTTGTTGCATTAGACCTTTCTGTCTGATTGCACTCTCGAGTACCTCTCCACTGCTATGCGTACCCTTCTGTAGTCCCATAGAGCCCTTTTTTAGCACTCCTGGCAGTTGCAGCAGTTCGTCGATAACCTCTTCTCCAGATGGACATGAAGAATGCTTTTCTTCACGGTGACCTTTCAGATGTCGTCTACATGCAGTCGCCTCCTGGTTTGCATACTCCTCTCCAGCATGTCTGTCGCCTCCACCGAGCTATCTACGGGCTCAAGCATGTCTCTCGTGCTTGGTTTGAGTGTTTCCGGCGAGCCATCACCGAGATCCGTTACGTTGAGATTTTGTAGGACCACTCATTGTTTGTGCGGTCATCTCCTCACGATCGAGCGATTCTCCTGCTTTACGTCGATGACATGATCATTACAGGTGATGACTCCGCTGCCATCACCTCCATTCAATAGCGCCAATTCTAGATAAAGGACTTGGGCCCTCTTCGCTACTTCCTCGGGCTAGAGATTGCCCATAGTGAGTGAGAGATTCTGCTTTCCCAGTAGAAATACACCGCTCACATACTCAACCATGCTCCTCTTTTCGGCGATTGCTTTGCTGTCACCCCTCTCGAGCTCACGTGAAGCTTCGTCCCACTGACTATCAGATCCTACTCGGTACCTACAGATCATTGGTCAGTTGGTCTACCTCTGCATTACCAAACCTGATATTGCTCACGCCATCAGTATCGTCAGCTAATTCGTCGAAGCCCCTAGCTCTGCTCACTATGTTACCCTTTTTCGAATTCTCTATTATCTTCGAGGCACCATCACCCGGTCACTTTTTCTGTCATGAATCTCATCTCTGGTCCTACGTACCTACTCGGACGCTGACTGGGCTGGTGATCCATGTACTCATCGATCAACTACCAGTTTTTACCTATTTCTTAGAGACTCTCTTATCTCATAGCGCAGCAAGAAGCAAAGTGTTGTATCTCTCTCCAGTACCGAGGCAGAGTTTTGAGTTATGGCCTCTACCACCAAAGAGATTGTTCACTTGTGACTTCTCCTTTGCGATCTAGTGGTTGAGATCTCTGGACCTACAGACCTTCACTGTGACACCCTGAGTGTCATACAGATCGTCACCAACTCGATCTTCCACGAGAGGACGAAGCACATCAAGCAAAATTGCTACTATTCTCGCTAGGAGTATGAGGTCGGGACCATCTTTATCCCCTTCGCTTTCTCCGGTGAGTAGATTGCTAACTTCTTCACGAAGTCACACCCTGCTCCACTTTTCCAATTTCTACTTAGCAAACTCATGGTGCATGATCCACCTTGAGTTTGAGGGAAGCTGTTAGTGATAGTGTACAATGGATACACATACCCATAGATTCCATGTATAGGAGACCCATACCTGTAGAGTACATGTACATGATTATTTGGAAGGTAATAATTTAAAGGATAAATTTGACTTACTCCCTCCCAAAATTATATGCTAATTAGTAAATCACCCCTCTTTTAATAGCGTTAGTGATGGTGTACAACAGATACACATACCCATAGTTCTCTGTATAGGAGATCCACTTGTAGACTACATATATAGAATACCCCCCTTTGGACACCTATAAATATGGCCTATGGCTTAATGAGTATCCATTCTCCCCAAAATCTAGCCCCTCTCTCTCTCTCTCTTTCTCTCCCTTTTCTCCATGCTAGGTAACCTCGTAACATGGTATCAGAGCGGGTTCATCTTCGGTTTCGACCTCAAGCTCCCCTCCGATCTGCGTTCGATGCCGACTCGAGCACCTAACCGATCTTGAGTTCCCTTCAGATCTGGAACTTGCCGTCGAGCAGTAGATCCGACGAGCTCCTTGCGCGATGGCTCCTCCCCTGCGCACCAGATCCGACGAGCTCCTTACGTGACAGCTCCTCCCTTGCGCACAAGATCTGACCGGCCTATTCACACCTCCCCCTTTGACGGCTAGTCCCCTGCACACCAGATCCAACGAGCTCCTCGATTGACCTCCAGTCAGATCTGCATAAGCTCCTATCTACATCAGATCCTCTGCTTCCAATCTGCATTAATTGATTTGCATCTCTGACCAGATCCGACCTCCAGCCAGATCTGTGCAATCCCCCCCCCCCCTCCCTCTCGACCTCCAGCCCCAATCTGTAGTCCCGATCTCGTCGCTCTGCAGTCACTGGACTTGCAGCCGTCCCTTTGCAGCAGGCGATCCTTTGAAGCAATTGTCTCCCTCTGGCGACCCTAAGATCGGCCCTCCAGCGACCCCTCAGATCTGGCCTCAGCTCGAAGATGGCTGAAATCGTTGTAGTGTGTTAATTGTCTGTGTGTTATTGTGGTCTCCATCGCCTAACCATAGCCGACTCATCCTCCGTGGATGCCCCCTTGACAGCGTTCTCTCCCTTCGACACCCTCCTGTACATATACACTCGAGATTTTCTCTTGAGCTCAACGAACTTTTCGCTTGTCTCCTCCACCGACTAGGAGGCATGGGCGACTACTGTTAAGACTACACTACTTGGTCGTGGCCTCCTTGGGCAACTCGATGGGACTCTTCCTATCCCGAGTCTAGCCTTCCCGGCCGCTCTTCAGGCGTGGCGCCTTTGTGATGCACGGGTCACCGCATACCTCGTTGCCTCTGTTGACTGGACAATGCGAGCTGACCTTGCCGTTCTCGACGCATCCACCGCCATATGGCACTACTTAGTAGAGCACTTCATGGAGTCTAGCGGCGCTCGTGAGTACGCCCTCCTCTCTCAGGTCCAGTCTGAGCAGTAGGGCGATCACACGATCCAGCAGTTCTACAAAGCAGATGCACGGTTATTGGCGGGAGCTTCAGTTGCTAGTCCCTCCCGTTCTGGCCAAATTACGTGCCGCTCATCAGGCCTTTTGGGAGTGCCGTCAGATTTACCAGTTCCTGATAGCCCTTCGTCCGGAGTATGGCCCACTTGCCGTCACCTTGATCCACCGGGATCCACTTTTATGCCTGGATGCCGCCATTAATGAGTTCGTCACCGAGGAGACTAGAGTACGCACCATCGCTACCAGGGCCTCTCCCCCTCCAGCTACACAGACGTTTTCGCTGCGGCCCCGATCACCTCTACTACTATTGCTACTGGATGTGATCGTTTTGTGTGCATTCACTGCCACAAACCGAGTCATGTCATCGCTACCTACTGAAGTTACATCCCGAGAAGCGACATGGACCCGAGGCCATGGTTGACCAGTTGGATCCACCGCTACCACTGCTTCTGTTCCGTCTTCCCCTTGCACGGTTTCGTCTTCTCCTCGTAGTGGCCTAGGCATTCCATATACTGTCCAGCTCTTTCAGTAGCAGCTTGCCCAGCTCTAGCTACGTCTCGACTAGTAGACAACTCTCAGCTTCGCCGAGGCTTCCAGTGTATCTATCTCCTCTATTCAGTTAGCCACTCCCAGTACCTTCGTTACTTGGATCCTGGACTCTGGGGCCTCCTATCACATGACTTCTGATACTTCCCTGCTCACTGCTTACCGACTGGCACCGTATATTTCATCGATAGACACTGCTGATGACTCTTCTCTAGCCACACCGCAGTGTGGATTGATCACCTCTACTACAGAGCCCCGATGACGTCTCTTTTTACCCCTTGTGCTTAATGTCCCCCAGCTTCACATGCGACTTATTTTTATTAGCAACCTCTAGAATTCTCCTTGTGTAATGATTTTTTTCCCGTCTTCTTGTGTTGTGCAGGATCCCGTACCGGACGGGTGATTGGCGCTGGTCATAGGTCTGGTAGGCTGTACAACCTGGAGCATCTTCATCTTTCCCTTATTCCTCCTCGTAGCATCTGTAGTTTAGCTTCTCCCGATGTCAACCTATGGCACCGGAGACTATGTTATATTTCTGAGTCACGACTTAAGAGATTACTCCAGATCGGAGATCTAGGTCATTGCCCTTTTTCTTCTTTATCTACATGTATCGGCTACAAGCTTGCTAAAGCTACAGCCTTACCTTTTCCCTCAAGTGTTTCTTAGAGCTATACTCCTTTTGACCTAATACACTCTGATATCTGGGGGCCCGCACCTCTTCCTTCGATGTGCAGCTATCTCTACTATATCTCTTTTGTTGATGACTTCAGTACATATACTTGGGTCTACCTTCTCCAGCACTACTATGAGATTCCTCAGATCTACCAGACCTTCACGTCAATGGTCCACACACAATTCGACTATCGCATCAAGACCTTTATGTTTGATTGCGCCCTCGAGTACCTCTCCACTGGTATTGGTACCCTTTTGCAGTCCCATAGAGCCCTATTTTAGCACTCTTGGCAGTTACAGCAGTCCGTCGATAGTCTCTTCTTCAGAAGGACGTGAAGAATACTTTTCTTCACGGTGTCCTTTCAGATGTCGTCTACATGCAGTCGCCTCCTAGTTTGCATACTCCTCCCCAGCATGTCTGTCACTTCCACCGAGCTATCTACGGGCTCAAGTAGGCCTCTCGTGCTTGTTTTGAGTGTTTCCGGTGAGCCATTACCGAGATCGGCTACGTTGAGAGTTTATAGGACCACTCACTGTTTATGCGGTCATCTTCTCATGATCGAGTGATTCTCCTGTTTTATGTCGATGACATGATCATTACAGTTGATGACTCCACTGCCATCACCTCCCTTTAGTAGTGTCGGTTCTAGATAAAGGACTTAGGCCCTCTTCACTATTTCCTCGGGCTAGAGATTGCCCATAGTGAGCAAGGGATTCTGCTTTTTCAGTAGAAATACATCGCTCACATGCTCAACCATACTGCTCTTTTCGACAATCGCTTTGCTGTCACCCCTCTCGAGCTCACGTGAAGCTTTGTCCCACCAACTATCAGATCCTACTCGGTACCAGCAGATCGTAGGTCAATTGGTCTACCTTTGCATTACCAAACCCGATATTACTCACACCGTCAGTATTGTCAGCTAGTTCGTCGAGGCCCATAGCTTTGCTCACTATGCTACTCTTCTTCGGATTCTCTGTTATCTCCGAGGCACTATCACCCAGTCACTCTTTCTGTCATCAACCTCATCTCTGGTCCTACGTACCTACTCGGATGCTAACTGGGCTGGTGATCCATCTACTCACAGATAGACTTCCAGTTTTTACCTATTTCTTGGAGACTCTTATCTCATGGCGCAGCAAGAAGCAAAGCGTTGTATCTCTCTCCAGTACCAAGGCAGAGTTTTGAGTTATGGCTTCTACCACCAAAGAGATTGTTCACTTGTGACTTCTCCTTGGTGATCTAGTGGTTGAGATCTCTGGACTTATAGCGCTTCACTGTGACAACCAGAGTGCCATACAGATCGTCACCAACCCGGTCTTTCACGAGAGGACAAAGAACATCAAGCAAAATTGCTACTACTCTCGCCAGGAGTATAAGGTCGGGACCATCTCTCTTTCATTCGTTTCCTCCAGTAAGCAGATTGCTAAATTCTTCACGAAGTCACATCCTGCTCTACGTTTCCAGTTTCTACTTAGCAAACTCATGGTGCATGATCCACCTTGAGTTTGAGGGAATCTGTTAGTGATAGTGTACAACGGATACACATACCCATAGATTCCCTGTATAGGAGACCCATACCTGTAGACTACATGTACATGATACCCCCATTTGGGCACATATATATTTGGCCTATGGCCTAATGAGATGATTCTCCCCAAAACCTAGCCTCTCTCTCTCTCTCTCTCTCTCTCTCTCTCTCTCTCTCTCTCTCTCTCCATGCTAGGTAATCCTCGTAACAAATCGTTATTAGACTTATCCCTCCCAATTTAAAAATTTACTATTTGATAATTAGCTAGAAAGGGAGGGGAGGGTATGCCTAAATATCATATAGTTATGGGGTGTATGTCTAAATATCATATAGTCATGGGGTGTAAGTCAAGTTTTTAGGGGAGTAAGTCTAATATCGATTAAGAGGGGTGTGACTTGCTAATTAGCATATAATTTTGGAGATCTGTCCAATGTTTAGGCGGGGTAAGTCTAATATCGATTAAAAGGGGGGTGACTTACTGATTAGCATATAATTTGGGAGGTGTAAGTCAAATTTTTAGGGAGGTAAGTCTAATATCGATTAAAAGGGGGGTGGCTTACTAATTGGCATATACTTTTGGGGGGCTACGTCAAATTTGCCATAATTTAAAATATGTGTTCGTTGGCTTAATGTTTTAGTTTCGTTTGTTTTTTTTGTTTTTAAAATTTAGAGAAAGCTGGATGAGAAGAGAGCGAGGGCCATAGAGAAGATGCAGAACGATGTGGCAAGGGCGCACCGGAAGGCGGAGGAGAAGAGGGCATCGGTAGAGGCTAAGAGGGGGACGAAGGTGGCGAGGGTCTTGGAACTGGCGAAACTGATGAGGGCTATGGGTAGCCCCCCTTCCAAACGCTCCTTCTTTTAGTCAGTCTCTCTCTCTCTCTCTCTCTCTCTCTCTCTCTCTCTCTCTCTCTCTCTCTCTCTCTCTCTCTCTCTCTCTCTCTCTCTCTCTCTCTCTCTCTCTCTCTCCTTTTGGGGGGTGGGGGTATGAGATCACCCTCCTTACCTTCCCCTGTGTGTGGATGTGTGTGTCTGTCCGATGTAGAGTGTATTTGTATGGCATATATAATATTTGTGAAAAATTAAGGGGGCCTGAGTGATAGCTCCATAACAATGGAATCAACTTGCAATAAACCCTTCTACAAGTCCCGTATTGCAATAGCACTCTCCTGAAATTCCACTAAACCAAATAGAAAAAAGGATAATAATGTTCAACCGAAGTTTATTAAATTTATATTTCTTGCCATCAATTGAACACGAACCATTTCTTGTATGAAAAGCAATTGAAATCATTCCAGATTATCGATTTAAAACCACAAAATAATTTCTTTTGTACATTTTCATAAAAAAAAATTATTCTGTCAACTGATTAAATAGTTAGTCTTTTTTACCTAATTGTTACTTTTTATGTGCGAGATATAATCAACTTGGTTCTGCATAGTTAATTATATTTTTTGTCACTAAAAAAATCATATTGTGTTGTTGCCGCAGACGGTCGTACGAGTCTAATTGATACAACTTTTAAACTATCATCTATTAAGAGAGGGAAAGAATAGGTCTTTTTTTGCCAGTATCAGTATCAGAGAGAAGGAGGGCGGGGGAGAACGATTTTGCTCCAACTCCTTAAAGAGTTTGGCGCATCCCGCTCTCTTTCATTGGTCCATCTCGAGGGCTTTTGGTCATTTCACCATGATAAACAGTATGAAATGACAAACATACCCTTGGAATGGATCAATGAGAGAGCGGGATGCTCCAACCTCTTTAAAGAGGTTAGAACAAAATCGTACTCAGGGCGGGGGCTGAAGGGATTTGTCGACAGCTCTCACATCGGCATTTGCACCCACATTCAGTGGCTGAAGGCACATTTGTCTGTCACAGCCATTTTCGAAGGGTGCGGTCAGATTCCCGAATGTGGGTCCAAAATTTTGATAATTGCTACAATTTTTTTCTTTTGAAGAAATGCCACATAGCACATGCTTCTCCTTTGCATTGATAATAGAATGAATAATAAAAGATGTCTGCAGGGAAAATGGGGCGCCGAGTGGTCTACAATAATCTTGGAAAAAAATGATGAATAGTGCACTGACCTTTTGCCCATCAGAATTCCACTCCCCATTAGAATCTTTGAGTGGGACAACCATATTCTTCCTCTTTCTATTGAGATCTGATAAGTGGTAGACTCTAGTGTTCCTATCTCAATCATGAATCCATTGTATCTTAGCCCTTTGTTTTCAGAATCTCTCTTCTTTGTGAATGAGGTCCTCAAGTTTTCATTGAAGCACCTTGTTCTTCATTAAACCTCTTTTTTTTTTATAAATACTTTGAAAGAGGAGGTCACAATCGGACCTCCAAGAGGTGCCACATACTGGCGCAACAGAGAGAAGCCCTCCTGCGGGAGAGCATCGCCACCCAGGCGTAGGAAAGGGCACAAGGCTATTACAACATACACTGCCTCCCCCGGCGACCCACAAACCTCCACACCGGAGGGACAACCACCTCACCACACTAGCGGATCAACACAACCGTCACTTTAAAAAAAATAAAAACAAACAAAAAAACCAATCTACACAGGGGCCAAGAGAGGGGGATCACCACTCACAAGCCAGAGCCGCCATCCTCACCAAGATCAGGAGCCACCGAAACGAGTAAGGGCAAGGTCCACCAAGCCTATACAAGGGCGCCGCTGCAACGATCGATCAGCCGAGCCACCACGCCTCACCGGAAGGGAAGACGCCAACCCACCAACCCAGAGCCAAAAGGGACAACTCCAAAATCCCAAAACGAGGAGGGAGAAGGGGGATGTACAAATTGCAGGCTAGGATCCGCCATCGACCAGATCCTCCACCGTGAAATCATCAAAACTCCAATTTACAAGGGGAAGGGAGGGGGGGAACCCAGATCCGACCCCTGGAGGAGGAGAATCGTTGAATCCCCCCCCCCCTGGTGCCACCCGACGGCGGCGATCGAGGAGGCCAAGGGATCTCGCCAAACCCTACACCAGGGAAGGGGAAGGGGAAAGGGAAGGGGAAGGGAAAGGGAAAGAGAAAGGGGTTGCTCGTTTTCCTTCATTAAGCTATTAATTGTTGGTGGAGAGACTTGAATATGATCGATGATCTTCTTCTCGGTATTGATTTGCTCTCAAAGAAGCATTAATTTTTTTTCGGTCTTAACAAGATAAGCTATGTTTCTAAAAAAAAATAGGGGAGTTGGTGATAAGCCCTTTAGAGAATATGATTTTAAGCATCGGTATTGACAACAGTTTCGTATGAACTCCAACCCCTCCGCACATATTCAATTTGATTTAAGATTCACATTGTTATGCTATAAAACTGAATGCTATATCTGACCAAAAACCCTAGTCTTTTAGGCCAAACGGAATGCCACAGCAGGTCAAAAATCCTCTTTTGGGTCAAGCTGAATACTACAGCTGGCCAAATAATCATAATTATGAGAGCCTACAGCTGACTAAAATATCCCTACAAAATTATTTAATTTACGGATCATGCCACTAAATTGAAAAAAAACATAACGTTCTTATCATGTTCAAACTACTATAACTTCTTCGATTAACAACGAAATCCAATGATTTCAGTTGCATTGGAATCCTCATCAAATCCTCTATAACTTCATCGGATCTGATCAGAATTAAAATTAGAATAACCTTTCTTTTTCATGTAAGGAAAGCTATTCAACCATAATTTTGTATAAAATTTTTATAAAAACTCAAGTCCTAGTTATCCATTGTACCAAGCTTTGAATGAGGAATCATACTTAGCCCCAACTAGATGGTTATGATATGAGTATAGATAATGATGTAGGTACAAAATCCAATCCCGGCTCGGAAAAGCTTTTTGTATCGGATTTTGACTAAAATACCATATTTAAGTAATTTTTTACACATTCATAAATATATTATATGAAGATAAAATTCCAAATCAATCTGTACTTAAAAAATTTAATCATTATTATTGTAACCAAATTGATACTCCAATTATGTTCAATTGATACTCTAAACTATATGAACACAAGTAATGCTTGTTATTTTGAGTAATTTTTATTTAGTCATGTCTGATTTATTATTTCTTATAACTTTTATTTTTTGGTGATAATTCAAAAGCAATCTGAATAAAAAATATATAACTGTTAATATTGCAACTCAATTGATACTTTAATTGTGTCCAATTGATACTCCGAACTATATAAACACATGTAATGCTTCATATAGTTCTATTGATTTTTAAAATATATAGATAATGATAATAGTTAATATAAAAATTCATAGAAATATAAATATACTATCAAAAAGATAATCCCTAATAAATTATAATTAACACTCTACTTTTTTAAATTAATATTTTATAATTCTGGTAAGCATACAATGCTCTATAGTATAATATTTTTTTTATATATTTTAGTGATTTTTCACTCATACATGTCTAAATTTATGAAGATAAAATTTAGAAACAATCTATACTAAAATAACCAAATTATTACTATTGCAACCCAATTGATACTCCAACTATACTCACTTGATATTCTAAAGTATATAAATATAAGTAATATTTATTAATTTGAGTGATTTTCACTCAATTATGTCTGGTTTGTTATTTTTTTTTTATATAATAATTCAGAAGCAATCTGAACCAAAGAAACCTAATTATTAATAATGAAATCTAATTGATATTCTGATTGTGTTCAATTGATACTCTAAAGTATATGAGGACAAGTAATGCTTCGTCATTTAATTTGCTTTCTAAAATGTATGGAGAATGATAATTGATAATATAAAAATTCACATAAATACACATATACCATGAAAAAAAGAATCATTGATAAATTATAATTGATAGTTTACTTTTTAGAATTGATAGTCTTGAATAAAAAATAAAAGCCCGATTCAGTCTGCTTTACACCTCTAATGCTATTCACTCAAAATTTTCAACACAAAGTATTGTTCGCACTCATATCATCGCCGTCCAATTGGGATCGAGTACGATTCACTAGTCAGAGTTTAGTGTAATGGATAATTATGACTTTAGTTTGTACAAAACTATGGCTGAATAGAGTTTTTAATATGAGCAACAATGGTTATTCCTAATTTTCATTTTGATTGGCTCCAACTAAGTCATAGAGAATTTGATGAGGATTCCATTGCAATTTGAATTGTATGATTTCGTCGTAAATCAAAGAAGTTATGATTTTTTTAGTATGGTAAAAAAAAAGTTTTCAATGTGTGGCATGATATGTAAATTTGATAAGTTTTGAAAAATTTACAAGCTGTAGCATTTCGTTGGACTGAGTAAAAACGTGGATTTCATTTAAAACAAAACCTCTGTAACACTCTGTTAATGGAGTTAGTTAAGAGGACTTCAACTCAAACGAAACTATTGTTTGGACTTCAGCTTTAGCGTAGTTTTGGAGAGGGGTTCTAGGCACATTACCCCAAAAAAAAAACACAAGATAAACTATGCCGCATCGATTTGCGTTTATCACAAAACTGAACAAGATTACGAATACCAGTCCTGACCTCCTATGTTTTTTGAATAATAGAAGAATATTCTGGACACCCAACCGATTCTCAATTATGCGGAACCTTCCATGCATAGGATCCCCATGCGGCCATGCTCATGGGCAAAACCAAGGGGGAGCTGAGGGGGGGCCATGGTATCCCCAAAGCTGACAAAATTACTATGGGGCCCTTAAAGATTTAAAAATTTTAAATTTTTTTTTACAAATGGCTCCCCCCTAAAATTTGCAATTTTGGAGTTTCTGGGTCCACCTTCCTGTATCCCTCTCCCTCCCCTTTTGGCGCCTCTGTCCCTAACGCCGATAGTGGTGAACCCCCTGCTACTTCTAGGAGACTTATTGTGAAGGCTGGGTCGACAAGATCACAAATACACGGGGCATACCCCGGATCTCAAAATGAATGGTTCTAAGTCAAAAGCAGGTCTATCTAGCCTAATCACGCTTTGTACCTTGGTCGTGAGCTATTATCTTCAGTCTTCAACGAACTTTCTATTTTTTGAATGGGATATTTATGGAATCCCCATGAATACATTTGGAACATTTTCTTTCTGAACAGAAGAACCATTTTCAAGTAGTGTTCGATCGGTTACGTATTAATCAATATTCGCTCTGCACTAGGTTTAGACCGTAGCATTCCAGAACCGGTAGAGATTTCGGCAGAATTCTTCCATTTCGCAGCTATACGCGATAGACTTTTTTCATAAGGATCTACCTTGACCGTTCGAAAATACCAAATGACAACATCGAGAAGCTCTCCTCTTGGATTTCTGATTTAGACGAAAATGACGAGCACAGTCTGTTTGTTGTTTAAAAGATGGACAGACTTGTGTAACCCAGATAGAGATCCACCGTGCCTACTTCCGTACGAATCCTAATATATAGAAAGAAATAGGAGGTGAAAATATCTCGTTTGATCGAGTATGCTACTAATCGATCTCTACCTGTCATCCAAGAAGCGCATGATAGATACCGCCAAAGCCTAAGCGAAGCCAAGCCGTCAAAAGGCGAGCAATCCTTATAGCAAACGGCCAACTTATAGCCCTATGAAATATGAAAAAGGTGGAAGCCCCACTCTCCACCTTAAGAGGGCCGACGGTCGAATAGATCGTTAACTGCTTTCGAGATTGAATCACATTCTTCGCGTATCTCCTCGTAAACCTAATTGGTTACTTCCAATTACGTAAATCAATAGTTCAAACCGCACTCAAAGGTTGGGGCACATAATAGGAATAGGTTCTTTTTTTTTTTTAGACTTTTTTCGATCAGCTCCTTTGCGGCTCGAGGAAGTTTGACCAGAATATGAGGTCGAAGGTGACCAGTCCTCTTCGACATGGATTGGCCATAAATGAATGAAACCTTTGACAAAAATCTTTCAACTTGATTCAGAGCCTTCGACCCAGCTTGTCTCGGATCCTTCTTGCGATGCCCGTTGAAGAATATCCTTAAACAATGACACCTTGATATTGTTCTTTCAATCGGCATCGATTTACACCCTTCAGGTTCCATCCGATCCTTGAGATGGATTGCTGAAGAAGATTGGATAGAAATCTAATAAATTGCTCTGAAATAGACAAAAATAATAAAAATAGACTAACAGGTGATTTACTATCCGTGAGGTCCCACAAAAATTACAAGATTAATATCATCTCCAAGGACCTCTCTTAAGGATTTGCCCACATAGAGCATCTCCAATCGTACGCCATACTGCCATATATGGCAGACGGAAGCCTCCAATCGTTCGCTAGCTATACCTCCCTGCAGAAATCGGGAGTCTCCATGTTGTCCGCTATACCTCCCCGCATTTTTGCAAGGAGGGTTTTTGGCCGGCATTTGTAGTAGGATTCCAAGGATATGCAAGCTGCTGCTATTTCAGTCAACTTTTCAAAAATACCCAAATAACCCTCCAAAACCTACATCCATTAAATATAATGACAAACATATCATTTGAAAAATTTATACATTAATATTTTAACTAAGTGTATTTATTAATCCACTAATCCGTTTTAAACAAATTTGGTATTGTGGGAAAGCTCTCATCGAAACCTTCGAAAGAGACTAACATCTAATAGTTTTAGATTTAATTTAAAATTATTAATTATTATACTAATTAAACAAATAATAGTTCACCAAATAGCTTGAAAATAATTAAGTGCATTTTAAAATGACTTAAAAATAAAAAACTAAAATGGAGGCACATATTTTAACATTTAATAAATTTTATCTTAATAAATAAATAATATTTTAAAAAGATGCTAAAAAAATGGAGGTTATGGTTGGAGTGTACAAAATGAAGGACCTCTATTTCGGAATATTCTTTGAATATTTTTATTTGCCAATGGTAAAATGGAGGTCATGGTTGGAGATGCTCTTAAGGGAGCTATTTTTGCCACATCAACCAAGCAAGAGAGTGAGATTTTTTTTCCGATCGACTCCAACTGCCTCCCTCCCTTTCCAAAAATAAACCGGCCTCCCTCCCCACTCTCTACATGAAAATTTTTGGATTTTTTTCTACTCCAACGACCTCTAATCAACGGTTCCAATTGCTTCTGCAACATCACATGAGTGATGTTGACATGTGGGACTGAGTCGAGCGAGCGACGAAGCCTCGCTCGATTGAGAGATCCAAAATCAGTTCAAGCTAAGTGAGTCCGTTGGATTTTGTTCCACTCGCTCAAGCGGACGAACGTAAAAAGAAATTAAATTTTATTATGAGATTGTTATTCACTTAAAAGGATAGTAGTATGTAGTGGTTTGTTTGTGTCACAATGATCAATTCTCTGAGTAAAGGAGACAAAAATAAAACCGTTACTTTCAAGATAAAACCGTTACTTTCACAACAAATCGCACAACATCGATCAAGCAACCGAATTATTTGAAGACAACAACGACATCCAATGTCTTTTATACGGGGAAGTCCATCAAATCAAGCAAGACAGACAGCTAGTCGGAAAATCAGGAAGCCGGCCGGCCGGCCAACCCGGCCTCATCTCCGCTCCAAACCTACCGGAGAAACCCCCACCGCCGCCGCCGCCGGATACCCAGGGTTCACACTCAAATTCCTCCTCAACCCTCCATCCAGCGTGTCCGCTGCTATCACCGCCGCCGCCGGATAATCGTATGCACCAGCAACTGCTGGCCGTCCGACTGGCGAGCCACCCACGTAAACCGGACCAGTGTGGCCTGGATTGGTCCAAACCCCTTGAGCCGGCTGCCCGTATCCCACCGGAATCTGCCCTCCGGCCACCACCGGGGCCGCCTGGTTGAAGTATTGGACAGGCAACGGAACCGGCCGAAGCGGTATGTTGCTGCCCGGCATGTAGTAAACCGGGACCGGCTCCTGCATGTACTGCCACAGTTGGTTCATTGTGTAGCCGGCTTGCTGCTGGACTGCAGGCTCGAGTGGAGCATCCTGGTTTACCTCCGGTCCGGCCGGAGTGACGAACGTCTCCGGTTTGGTTTTGACCGGCGGGAGGTCTGGCATCGGGGGGACGGACGCCACAGATGAGGCGGAGCAGTACTTGGGTGATGACGTGGCGATAACCGGGGATCCCGGGGCGGAGGAGCTCTCGTGAGCAAGCCGGGTCTTGGGCCTGGGCTCGTCGAAGTTGGTGTCGAGGCCGAAGAGGTAGTCCGGGATCTCGGACATGATGGAGGACGTCTCCGACCGGCCGCGCTCAAGGCGGCCGGAGCCGCCGTTGAGGGTGTCGAGGAACCAACTATCGCGCTTGGTTGTTATGTCGAGCACGGACCCGAACCCTCGTTCGTTGCCAGCGTCGGCGCCTCCGGGAGCGAAGAGGAAGAGGCGGAGGCGAGGGGTCCGGCCGGCGGGAGAGCGGCTGCCGACGGCGAGGCGGTCATACTCCTCCATCATGTTCTCGACGTCCTCGTCGGTGGTGACGGAGATGAGGGAGTCGAGGTCCTCGTTGGGAAGCTGGTACTTGACGGCGACGTCAGGGGTGCCGGCGAGCTTGGCGAGCTGGCAGTGGAGGTCGGAGAAGGTCGTGGAGCGGTGGACGGCGACGATGCGGGTGTCGCCGCCGACGTAGCGGAGCTGGTTGTCGTGGGGACGGGGGAGGATGCGGCCGCGGAAGCTGCACATGAGGCGGACGCGGGGTGCGGCGGCGTCTTCGGGGTGCCACCGTGGTAGGTGGTCGGAGCGCGGGGTGGACGCCACCGAGTTGGGGGCGGAGTCGGGGTCGGAGGGATGGTGTGAGGCCATATGGTACCGCGGAGGACCGGATGCTACCTGTTATAGTCAAAGGATATATATCATTCAGCACAAAAGTATGTCAAACTTCCTCCAATGATAAAATAATCATTACATCAGAGGGGATAGCGAATGATTGCCATTACCTAATGATGATAAGATAATCAAATCTTTTGTTTAGTTTATTAGTGGACCATAAACACCCATATTTAAGTTTGTCAATTAGCATATATTGAGCTTTTTTTAATTATTATTATTAAAAAAAAAATTCGAAGGGACCACCATGATGGTCAGTGTAGGTGGGTATTACCGTCCACCCGTCCAGATCATGACACATGGCATACTAAACAGATTGGACAGATGAAACATCAGTAAGGCTCATCTATCAGCAAAATCACACGACGACTAGACCCAAGGGACACCCGCATGGGTCTCACCGACTTGTATAGGCCGCTTGGGCCCTCGACGAACTTGTCACGACAGCCGTGACCATTGGGCATACTCTGGACCATTTCAGGTCGAACCTCACAGGTTCGAACCTCGCAGAGGACGTACATGTCATGACACATGGTGACCTGGCCCACCATCCCCCTAGCGACCTGTCAATGCACGCAACATGTCGTTCCCCTTTTGGAAAGGACAGACCGACCTAGCTAGAGCTCCTATCCATTATCCGAATCCCAAGCAAATCTGCTAGCTTGGACGAACCAGCACTCTCAGCGCTTATCATGGAACCGGCTTGGCAAGGGATTAACACAACTTCATATTATGGCTAAGGACGTATATATAAGGTGTTATGCAGAATGCTATCCGGAAAATCCAATAGAATCGGCCATAACCAGCTAGACAAGATCTTCTTGATCCTCACAAGATCTGTACAATTATCACCTTGATCCACGAGACCATCATATCATGCTATATATACGTGCCCTCTCCCAGACGGCTAGGAATGTGATTCGCCCTACTCAAACCCTAACCTCGCTTCTTTTCTTTCTTCTAATCTAACTTGAGCGTCGGAGGGACATTGGCTCGTAGGGAGCTTCAGTCTTTTTGTAGGTTGAGAAGGAGCCGGCGAAGGACGCATCATCTAACGACTGGGGATGTGGTGTACTAAAAACATGCCCACATTCTTTGGCGCCGTCTGTGGATGGCCTTTGAAGCCAATCCCGATTCCCACACCGCAGCTAAGAGATACGCAGTCATAATTTTTGTGTGGCGTTCAACCCCTGTTAAGGCTCCTACCAGTCACCTCAGGCGGTATGCCCATTGCTTGGTCGGGTGCTCGTTGTTTGGCTGGGAGCTTCACACCCCACCAGCCAACTGTTTAACTGGGGCTTCATTTCCCATGATACTATTAGACTTGGGTGTCAAGCCCGTTGTGCTGTTGGCGGATTGTTGAAAATCTAACTGTTCTAAACTTACAATTTTAGGACTTAATCAAATTCTTAATAAGCAAACATTTGTTTGTTTAGCAAATATTATTTTTGTAAGCAAAGACAAATCACAAGATTCTTTTACAAATTGTTTGCTAAGGCAGAGCGGGTTCTATGGAACCGTCATGCACCTTGCTGAACTTTTCTAGAAGATAGAAATATCCTATATAAATTATCTTAAATTATTTAGGTTTAAAATTTGATGTAAATCATTTTAATTTGATCTAACAATAGAAAAATATGAGAGTTAGAAACTTTGACATGATGGTCGAATCGCGCTAGGCGTTGTCCCAAGAATTTTATTGCCCCCTCTTGTGTGGGTCTTGTGGCAATAAATCTCGGAGATACGACGACCCCGGTCAGGCGACCTCCTTCCCGTCAGCACGGCTTCAGGAAGGATATGCGAATCTCGAAGAGCTTTCAGGAACCTAGTGACTCGACAGCAAGAGAAGATCCTTTTGGAGCAAGGAGGCAGCACCGCAGCACAATCTCGATCCGAGAGAGAAAGGAAGAGAAAGACAGTGAGCAATTCCGAAATTCGGAGTATGAATTTCTCATGGCTGCACCGGGCCTTATATAGACCTCGGGCGGTTAATGGGAGGCTGAAAGAGGGGAGTGGTTTTATGGGCTACGATCAAGTCCATTTACTCCGCACGTTACAGCTCGCAGAGAGTATCCTCGTAATGACTAGCATGTAGCAACGGGTCACATGCATAAATAAAAAGTAATAAATATATTTAAGGGAAAGAAATAAAAACAAAAATAAGGAAGGTGTGGGCCAGCCCATTGCGGAGCGGCTATCGTGTCCGAGTGCACGGGCACACACACGCCGCCATACCCAAGCCCGGCCCTGCACAGAAAGCGCGCGTGTGTGGTGTAGTGCACCCCACCTCTAAGCTCAACTAGGAGGGAATCCCTTTTATGTTAGTAAAGGGGTTTTCCCCTTACCGATATGGGACTAAACCCAATATAGGTTTTGTGTGGTTTTCAAACACGCACCCAACATATTTACACCCCACGACCTATACGACGTATTTGTCGAGGAGCACGCTCAAGCGATCCTTGTACTCGAAAAGCCTATGGCTCCCGGTTAATGGGTCTAGGTCGAAGAGCATGCTCTTGCGGTCCTCATATTTAGCAAACCCTAGCCAAGATCTAGGTCGAGGAGCACGCTCTGACGACACTCATACTCGAAAAACCCTAGCCCAGGGCTAGGTTGGTGGACATGCTCTAGCGTCCCCCTGTGGTTGATAACCCAAACGTGAAGCTTGGTCCTCACACACCCAACTTCTAGGCCAATTGGACCGATCCGACCACCCTGCCCGACTCCTTGGACAGTTGAGCCGATCTAAAGCCAGGTCGGGGACACGCACTAGTCTACCTCCATCGCCCCAACTAGCCCTTGTTGATCTTGCCTCTGAGTGGCCGGTTGACATACTCCATCGGCGACTACCAGGAGTCACCTGAGGTACGTGCCTCTGTCGACTACTGTGCCTGGATTGGCCCTCGTCGAGTTTTCATCCGAGGATCTGTCCGACTGACTTCATCGGCGACTACCGTCGGCCACTCATGGGGCGTACCGTTGCCCCAACTGGCCCATCATTGAGCTTGCCTCCAAGGGGTTGTTTGACCGACTTCATCAACAATTGTCGGCGGTCACGCGCATCGAACTTGCCTTCCGAGAGGCCGTTCGATTGACTCCGTCAACGACGTCGCCCCCGCTGGAGCTTGCCTCAAAGGTGCCGTCAGACTAACTTCATCGGCGGCGACCAGCTGCCACCCGCGGTACCTGCCCCGCTGACGATGTCACCCTGACTGGGCATGATTCTGAGGGACTGACCGACTCCACCGGCGGCCACACATGGTGCGTGCCTCCGTTGATGATGCCACCCCAACTGGCCCTCTTCGAGTTTGCCTCTGAGGGCTATCCAACGACTTCACCGGCGATTGCTGGCAGCCACCCACGGTACGTGCCTCCGCCGACAACATTGCCCTGAGTAGCCCTCATCAATTTTTCCTCCGAGGAGCCGACCGAACGACTTCATTGGAGACTACACTATGACCACCCACTATACTCGACTTCGACGATGACCGAGGTCCTCTGTGGGGGATGATCTCCGTGCTGACCCGAAGACTTCCCCCAACCAGTCAATCGAGTCGAGTCGAATGTCCGATCGGACGTTTGTCTAGTTTGTAGGTTTGGATATTCATGTCTTTGAGTTGAACTTCTGAATAGTCGAAAGATTGTTGACACGAGGTGTGATCTCGGAGTTCAGCCGAAGCCTACGTCTCCGTGCTATATGGAGCAACCTGAATTCACTAACACGTGAACTGGAGTGACCTCGATAGGCCGAGTGTCACCGGTTTTTCTTCAAAAAGAAGATCGAAAGTTTAGGATGTCAGTGCTTTGGATTTTTCGGAAGTTTGATTCAGAAATCAGATATTCGATCTTTTACATTTGTCGGGTCTGCTATTTATAGAGTTTTTTGCACAGGAACCGGGGTAAGGAGCGATTTTCTATAGCTGTCGTCGAGATCCAGGCGGGAGCTGGTGGGTCTCGCTGTTGTCTCTGTGGACTCTCAAGGCATGGCTGGTGGATCCCGTTGTCATCTCACGTGGACCCCCCAGGCAGGGCTGGTGGGTCCCGTTGTCGTCTCTTGTGGACCCCCCAGGCAGGGCTGGTGGGTCCCGTTGCGGGGCGTTGGCTAAAATTTGCACCCACAGTTACCCCCTCCAAGTTAGCTAAGGGCTGATCTGGCTGACTTGGAATCCTGGTGCAAAACCCAAACCCCCTGCCAAGGGTTGGTGTTGTCGGGATATTGTAGAGCATTACTGGCTGATAAGACTTCGGCAACCGATCGGTCAAGATTGACCGATCGGATGATTTTGACTGATCAGTCAAATTTGTTTGATCTAGTGCTTCCAACCGGTTGGACTTCGGTCGATCGGGCAAAAACCCGATCCTTTGGAAATTCACCCGATTGTCTGCCTGTTGATCGGGGTGAATTCTTCGATCGGTCTGTCAAAGTTGACTATCGGTCAAAATTGTCTGATCGGATGATTTCAACCGGTTGGACTTCAGGCGATCGGGCAAAAAACCAGGTCTTTTGCCCGATCCTTTAAGAATTCACCCGATCGTCTGCCTATCGATCGGGTGAAGTCTTTCTAGCCGATCGGTTAAATTTGTCCGATCGGATAATTTTGATTGATCGGATATTTTCAATCGGTGGAGCTTGGGCCGTTGGGTAAAAAACTACGTTTTTTGTCTGATCATTTGGAAAAACACCCGATCATCTGCCTGTCGATTGGGTGAAGTCTTTTTGGCCGGTCGGTCAAATTTGTCCGATCGAATAAATTTGATCGATCGGATGTTTTCAACCGGTGGAACTTGAGACGATCGGGTAAAAAACTATGCTTTTTGCCCGATCATTTGGAAAATTACCCGATCGTTTGCCTGTCGATTGGGTGAAGTCTTTTTGGCCGATCGATCAAATTTGTCCGATTGGATAAGTTTGACCGATCGGATGTTTTCAATCAGTGGAACTTGAGGCGATCGGGTAAAAAACTATGTTTTTTACTCGATCCTTTGGAAAATCACCCGATCGTCTGCTTGTCGATTGGGTGAAGTCTTTTTGGCCGATTGGTCAAATTTGTCCGATCGAATACTTTCAACCGGTGGAACTTGAGGTGATCGGATAAAAAACTACGTTTTTTGCCCGATACTTTGGAAAATCACCCGATCGTCTACCTGTCGATTGGGTGAAGTTTTTTTGGCCGATCGATCGAATTTGTCCGATCAGATAAATTTGACCGGTCGGATACTTTCAACAGGTGGAACTTGGGGTGATCGGGTAAAAAACTACGTTTTTTGCCTGATTCTTTGGAAAATCACCCAATCGTCTTCCTGTTGATTGGTTAAAGTCTTTTTGGCCGATCAGTCGAATTTTGTCCGATCGGATAAATTTGACCGATCGGATACTTTCAACTGGTGAAACTTGGGGCGATCGAGTAAAAAACTACATTTTTTGCCCGTTTCTTTGGAAAATCACCCGATTGTCTGCCTGTCGATTGGGTGAAGTCTTTTTGGCCGATTGGTCGAATTTGTCCGATCGGATACTTTCAACCGGTGGAACTTGGGGCAATCGGATAAAAACCTATATTTTTTGCCCAATCCTTTGGAAAATCACCCGATCATTTGCCTGTCGATTGGGTGAAGTCTTTTTGTCGATCGGTCGAATTTTGTCCGATCGGATACTTTCAACCGGTGGAACTTGGGACGATCGGGTAAAAAACTACGTTTTTTGCCCGATCCTTTGGAAAATCATCCAATCGTCTGCCTGTCAATTGGGTGAAGTCTTTTTGGCCAAACTTTAAAATTTCACCCGATCGTCTGCCTGTTGATCGGGTGAGGTGGAGTTGGCATTTTGGCTTTCCCGTTATTTCGTCTGGCCTGTCGCTTCGTCTGGCATGTCACTTCATCTAGCCTGTCGCTCCATCATCCGCCAGTCTGGTTGTGCCACGTGTCATACAGATTTTTCCGCCAAGTTTTTTGAGGCATATAAATCCTGTCCCGAAGTTCATTTTTCCCCACGTTGTTAGAATTTTTTTAACTTCTCTACTTTTTGCTCCCTGCTCTTGCTTTCTGCTTTTGCTTCTTGTTTTTTCGTTCGATTGTGATGGCTTCTGCAAGCTGCACCAAGAACATTGTTCCCCCCAAGGTGAAGCCATCCCAATGCAATAGGTCGAAGAAGGGGAAGGTTCCTGCTGAGCCTTCATCGGCAAATATCGCGAGGAAGGGCAAGGCGAAAGGCAGCCTCGACATTCTTGGCAAGAGGCATGTAGGTGTCGGGTTCGCCTTTGCTCCCACTAAGCCGGAGCATATCCACAAGTCTGATTTCGTTCTGAGGCCACTGAAGCCTCTGTTGAGGAGCCTATTTTTGAGTATGGGATCGGCCGGAAGTCTACTGACGCCAAGAGGGAGAAGTGGGAGAGGCTGTTGGGATTCTTTACTGAAGTTATCTATCACCCAGCGCTCGCCGGGGTACAGGTGGCCTTCGGGATCGACAAGCGATTGGTCTACGCCGAGGTGGCCAGCAATGAGAAGATCATAGGCACGATCGTGACGATCGGCAGCTCAACTACGAGCTGCGTGTAGCCCTGCTCCTCTTCGCGGCCAGGTTGCTGAATACGTCCGGACTCTGCCCCGGACAGTTGACAAGAAATGCGTAGAGGATCATCTACGCCTTCTGCAGGGTGCAGACAGATCACCAGGACAAGATGAAGGCATGTTACTCCAGCATTCCCAATGGCGAGCAGGCCAGGATCGAGTTAGGGTACTTCTTCTACCACTATTAGTAGGTTTTGAGGAAGGACAACCCCTTCTTCAATCTGCATGGCGTCTATGCCCTTCGCCCCATCACCGACACATTCCCTTCCGACAAGTTATACACCGATTGGTCGATCTCCATCTCGAGAGCGTGGACCCCCCTTTCAGTGCCGGAGACTCCTCGCAACCAAGTCCACAAGGAGGTCGAGCGACACGGGCCGGGAGGCGATTTATGTTGGTCATCCGAGCAGGTTGGATCGATCAATAATTTGTTTCTGGAGTTAGTCTATAGGACCAGGTCATGGAAGCAGTTTGCCAACTGTCTAGTTCGCCATGGCAATGCCAACCTGATGCATCGGCTGCCGGTAAGATACAAGGACAATGACACTATGTACTCCGACTATGAGGAGGACCCAGAGACTGGCGGACTGGTCCGATACATCAAGGTTAAGAAGAAGGACTATGGCAAGAAAAGACAATCGAGGCCAGGCGAAGAAAAGCTGGTTATCACCAGGTGAGGCCAAGTCAAGAAAAGGAAGGTGTTGAAGGAGGAAGAGAAGAAAGAAGAGAAGCTAGGAAGAGGAAGAGAAGGAAGAAGAGGGTGAAAAGGAGGAAGAGAAGGAAGAAGAAGAGGAGGAGGAGGGAGAGGAGGACGATGAGGATGAGGAAGAGGAGGAAGAAGAGAAAAAAGGGAAGAAAAAGGAAAAGAAAGGAGGATAAGAGGAGGATGACGAGGAGGAGGAGAAAGAAGAAGGCGAAGAGAAAGGGAGGAAAGATCAGGGTGATGTGTCCCCCACCCTTCTAGGCGTAAGCCAAGTTCCTCCAATTGATGAGGCCAAGGCTCGTCGAATGGAAGATGAGATCGACATGATAGACGACGGTAAGAAAGTGTCGATCGTCTATCACTTGAGACTCTGAAGCATCCCACGCATATCAGGTTGAAGTACTCAGGGAGTGACATCGTCCTCAACCCGACGCCTATCGCCCAAGTGGCGCCAGAAGGCCAGTGCCAGGGCGAGGCTTCGATGGGGCAAGCCTCAGTGAGCGGAGGCCCGGAGGTTGATAAACCAAGGCTGGCCCCTCGGAGCGACGCGGCCAAGGTGGCAGCAGAGGCCGCTGCTCTGATGTCTACCCTCTTCCAGAGGGCAGACGGAATGTAGGACGAGGGGGAGAAGGAGATGGCCGAGCCGACTCCGACCCTTGGGGAGAAGGAGACAGCTATCCCAGCGGGAGAAGGAGACAGCTATCCCAGCGAAGAATACTCCCATCCCCAAGGAGAAGGGATCTGATCGAGAGAAGGGACTGGCTCAACCCTGGCATGGAGGCTCCATCGGCAAGAGTAAATTCTAACTCTGGATCTCATCTCATTTTGATTGAATTGATAGTTAAATATGTCTGGGCACTTTGAATATTTTACCTATAGGTGCACCCTGTGGGTATAAATTTTGGCCAACGTCCCGTGATTGGACCCACAGAGACGACAGTGGGACCCGCCAACCCTGCCTGGGGGGTCTACAGAGACGACAGTGGGACCCACTAGCCCTGCTTGGGGGATCCACAGAGACGACAGTGGGACCCACCAGCCTTACTTGGGGGTCCAAGAAGACGACAACGAGACCCACCAGCCCCCACCTGGATCCAGACGATAGCTGTAGAAACCACCTTCTACCCCGGTTTCTATTCAAATGCTCTATAAATAGCTGGCCCAACAAGTGTAATAAGATCGAATATTTGATTCCTGAATCAGACTTCCAAAATATCTAGAGCTCTGACTCCTAACCTTTCGATCTTCTTTACGAAGAGAAACCGGTGACATTCGGCCTATCGAGGTCACTTCAATTCAAGTGTTAGTGAATTCAGGTTGCTCCTTATAGCACGGAGACGTAGGCTTCGGCTGAACTCTGAGATCACATCTCGTGTCAACAGTCTTTCGATATTCAGAAGTTCAACTCAAAGTCATCGACATTCGAACTAGCATACTAGATAAACGTTCAATTAGACATTCGATTGACTGGTTGGGTGGAGTCTTCGGGTCGGCACGGAGATCATTCTCAACACACCCGGCTACTCGCAGCCTATGCTGCGGGACTTGGGCAAGGTGGACATCAACCGTCCTACGGGGGCGTTAAGGAAGCTTTACAACTTGCCCGACATGACTCTTGAAGAGTCGTCGAACAAGCTTGTTGTGATGGTGAGTAGTTCGACTTTGTCTTAGGCGATACTTCATCAGATATACTTCTGACTTGCCTCTGTTGATTTCCAGATGTCCGCCTTGCTAAAACTAAACAACAGGCTTTACAAGAAGGCTGGAGAGAGGGAGTCCACAGCCGAGATCTCCCGATTGAATGCCCTCTTAGAGGAGGCTAATAACGAGAGGGAGAAGCTAGCAGCGGAGCTGTCCTCGAGTCAGCAGTCAACTCGTGATGAGGTGTATATGATAAAAAAGATAGAGGCCGAGTACATCTCTACAAATAAAGAACTATAAAGTCTGAAGAATATGTTCTTCAAGATGGAGAACCTCTCCTTCAAACGCAACGAGGAGATCAAGCAGCTGAAGGCTGCGGCAGCTGAAAGGGAGGAGGCCCACGTGCTCGAGATTGAGCAACTAAATATCGACTTGGCGAGCTACAAGTCGACTGCCGAAAAAGCCATGGAAGCCCTTAGGCTAGCTCACAGCAGCGGTGCCCAATCTTCAAAGGCATCCATGGCAAGCAAGGCTCGCGGCAGTTCCGACAGAGATAGGTCTAGGGCGCATAGCGTGGCTAAGTCTTGATGTACTCTAACTTTTGTACTTGTACTTTAAATAAATAGAAAATTTTGAACGTTTGGAATGAAAATATCTCTTTGATATTGAATGTTCTGAATGGAATGGTTGATGTTTGGTATTAAATGGATGAATGAATGTTTCTGACAACTAGGGGTTATGTCGCAACACAAGCACCCAAGCTATTTGTTAATTTGTTAGTTAGGAGTTGCGTTGTCTCACAACACCCAAACTGTTTATTTCTGTCTATGTGGGGTTGTGTCACAACACAAACACCCAAACTGTTAGTTGATCTACCAATTAAGAGTTACGCTGCCTCGCAACATCAAAACTATTTGTTTCTGCCTGTGAGGGGTTGTGTCACAACACAAACACCCAAACTATTAGTCGATCTGCCAGTTAAGAGTTACGCTGTCTCGCAACATCAAAACTATTTGTTTAGTCATTTGAATTCATAGAACTGGTATGGACAAGATTAAAATTGGAACAAATACTATTCATTACAAGATTTACATCAGGGATAAAACAATTTGAGATGTCTAATATTCCAAGCCCTTAGTAGTTTATCTCCCTCTGGAGAGATTAGGCGATAGGATCCATTGCCTCCTACGAATTCGATGATATAGGGTTCTTCCCAGTTGGGAGCTAGTTTTCCACTCCCTTGTGTTGGAGAAGACTGCTTTGAGAACTAGATTTCCAGTGTGGAATTGTCTTCTGCTAACCTTTTGATTACAGGCTCGTTTGATCTTCTGTTGATAGTTGGTGATACGAATAGCTGCCTGATCACGTAACTCTTTCGAGAAATCGAGATCATTCGATCCGAAGTTCGTTGTTGATTCCTTCTTCAATCATCTTCGTCTTCAGAGTTGGAGAAATAGCCTCGGTTGGAAGAACTACTTCTAACCCATAGGTAAGGTTGAAGGGCAAAAATCTAGTCGATCATCATGGAGTGGTCCGATAGCCCCATAGGACTTCTGGTAGGACTTTTTCCCACAACCCCTTCTTGTCACCCAACTACTTTTTGAGTAGACTGATGATAGCTCTGTTGGAGGCTTCGGCTTGACCGTTGTATTGTGGATATCTTGATGTAGAATAAAAGAGCTTGATCCCGTGATTTGAACAGAATTCTCAGAATTTATCTGAGTCGAATTGAGCTCCGTTATCAGCGATAAGTACTTGAGGTGTGCCAAACCTGAAGAATATGTTATGTATGATAAACTTAATAACCTCGTCGTCAGTCTCACGGAAGAGTGGCACAGCCTTGACCCACTTGGTGAAATAGTCGGTGCCCAACAACAAGTATTTCTTCTTGCTTGGTGACGGAGGGAATGTGCCTAGGAAGTCCAACCCCTCATTGATGGAAAGGCCAAGGACTCGTTAATTGATGAAGTTCATCTACCGCGAGGTGGATCGCCCGCGTATGTTATTGACAGGGCTCGCATCTTTGAACGAATTAACAAGCATCTTTCGCCATGGTAGGCTAGTAGTAGTCCTGGAGTTTGGCTTTGGCTTCAAGGGATCTTCTACTAGAAGGATTACCGTAAGCTCCAGAGTGAATGTCAGCTAAGATTGCTTCTGTTTGCTCGGGGCTAATACATTTGAGAAGCGTTCCGCCATATGATTTGAAGTAAAGTTCTTCTTCTCGGAGGCTATAGAGCGGAAGCTTCTTTTGGAGTTTTTTGGCTTGGATCAGATCTTCAGGCATTCTCCCTTGTTTGAAGAAATCAAAGATTAGTTGTCTCCAATTTGAGTGTCCATTAGCTAGGGAAAAAGTGGAGGTTGGTTGTCTCCAACCCTCACAACCTTTCGTCGTGGTAACAAGTTATCGTCCGATAGCAGCTTTAGGTAACTCTTGATAGTCGATCTGAATTCAACTTTCTTCGATAGGGTCTCCGAGCACTGAGGCTGCGTTGGCTCGAGCATCGGCTTTTCGATTTTCTGCCTTGGGAATTTGCACGAATTTGATATCAGAGAATCGCTGTTGGTGATGCTTCACCAGAGCTAGATAATGTTGCATTATCTCTCCTCGCACTTCATAAACTCTGTTGATCTACCTGATTATTAACTGGGAATTACTATAGACAGTGAGATGATCTACCCCTAGGGTCTTGGCAATCTCTAACCCGGAAATGAGCGTTTCGTACTCGGCTTCGTTGTTGGTAGCGTTGAACCCGAGAAGAATTGCCTTTTGAATATGGTCAAGTTCAGGGGATATTAAAACTATCCCAATTTTCGAACTGATCGTGCTTGAAGCTCCATCTGCATAGAGTTCCCATCGAGTAGATGAAGTAGTGGGAGCCTTAGGGCTCGGATTAAAGGCCGCAGGACCTGGATTGAGATGAGGTTTGTCACTGTCGTTGAGATGCATCTCGAGGTCATCCTCCAAGGAGATGAGATCTTCCACAGGGAAATCAGCTAGAAAATCAGCAATGGCTTGCCCCTTGAGCGAAACACGAGGTTCGAACTAAATACTGATGGAGCTCATCTTGATCACCCACTTAGTCATTCGACCTGCTCGATCGGCCTTATCGAGCATGTCTTTGAGTGGATGTTTCGACGACTGTGATCAAGTGAGGGATGAAGTAGGGTCGGAGTCGCTGCGTCGCTGTTAGTAGAGCCAGTGTGACTTTTTTGATCTTCAAATAGTGAGTCTCTACCGGAAGGAGAGTATGGCTGATGTAGTAGATGAGACGCTCAATGCCTTCTTTTCTACTGATCAGAACTACGCTGATGGCTTGATCAATGACAGCCAGGTAGAGCCAAAATTTTTCTTTCGCCAGTGGAACCGTTAAGATAGGAGCCCGAGCGAGAGAGTATTTGACACTTTGGAAGGCTTGCTCACAAGTTGGATTCTATCCTGAAGTGTTTACTTTTCGAAGCTTATCGAAGAGGGGTTTGCACTTGTCAGAAGACTTAGAGGTGAATCGATTGAGGGCCGCTAGTCTTCCTGTAAGGCATTGCACCTCCTTCCGATTGGTGGGCGATGGCATTTTGAGGATAGCTCAAATTTGATTGGGATTTACTTTGATGCCCCTCCTAGTCACCACCAAATGACCCAGGAATTTACCCGATTGAACTCCGAAGGCACACTTGGCCGGATTCAGTTTTATGCAATACTTTCGGAGGACCTGGAATGTTTCTGCGAGGTCAGAGAGATGATTCTCACGATTGATGCTCTTGGTGAGGAGATCATCGACATAGACCTCAACGTTACAGCCGATTTGCTCTTCGAACATCTTCATGACCAGGCTCTGATAAGTAGATCCAGCATTCTTGAGGTCGAAGGGCATGACATTGTAGTAGTAAAGGCCTCTGTCTATCACAAAGAATGTCTTCTCTAGATCATCAGGATGTAGAGGAATCTGGTTGTACCCTGAATAACCATCCATGAAGGATAGGAGCTCATGGTCAGCAGTGGCGTCGACAAGTCTATCTATTCTTGGCATTGGGAATGGGTCCTTTGGGCAAGGCTTATTGAGGTTGGTGAAGTTGATGCAGACTCTGATCTTTTCGCTCTTTTTAGGAATTGCAATGATGTTGAAGATCTAAGTTGGGTACTCTACTTCACGAATGAAGCTTGCCGCGAGCAACTTGTTGATCTTCTCTTGAACTGCAACCAAACGCTCAGGCCGAATTATTCGGAGCTTTTGCTTGATAGGTTTGCACCTTCTTTGATGACGAGTCGAAGGCATGCATCATCCGGATTGATCCTGGGCATGTCTTCGAAACACCATGTGAAAACATCGATATTGGACTGGAGGAAAGATATCATGTCTCGAGCTTCTGTGTCGTTGAGACTGGTACCGATGAATATCTCTTGAAGGAGATCACCGTCGCCAATGTTTACTCGGATGATCTCTTCGATTGAAGGTGAATTCTCTCACTCAACAGATAGAGGTTTTGACAGTGGGGGCTCCTTTGGTTGCTAGCTTGTAGAAGGGCCAACTTCGTCTCTTTGACGTTTTGGTGGTGCGATGTCTACTCTGTGATCCGTCTTTGTGGCAGTGGCTTCACAAGATCGCCCAGCTTGTTGATCACCTCGAATACAGATAATGCCCTCCCCAGTTTCAAATTTGAGGAGTTGATGGTATAAGGAGGATACGACATTGATCTGGTAGAGGAAAGGTCGCCCCAGAATGATGTTGTAGTTAGACATACATTCGATGACGGCGAACCTCACAGAGACTCGGGTCTCTCTACTGAGATCCAAGGTGAATCTTGATTCTCCCATGGTCATACTTTGCTCGCCATTGAAACCGGTAATGATGGTGGGGACGATGTCTAGGCTTGAATACTTATGCCCTAGAAGTTTAAAGCAATCTGAGAACATAATATCGATTGAGCTGCCGGTGTCGATGAAAATTTAGTTAATGGTACTCCCGTCGATGATGAGCCACAAGACTAGGGGATCCTGATGCAGAGTATGTACTCTTTGAAGGTCTGAGTCGTTGAAGACGATCGATGGCCACACGAAGCCTTTGACAGTCTTCTCGACCTAACTGTCTTCTTTGTTTGTTGTTGCGTGAATATTGAAGAGGCGTTGAACTTGCCGATCGACTTTCTTCCCGGTTAATATCTGGTGGTGCAGTGCTCCATGGATGCCGAAGATGTTGGTGCGCACAACGACTGGTGATGACCGAGCGGAGATATGGAGAATCCAACAAGCTTCATTCCCTTTTGTTGAAGGGGGTTGGCGCTGGTTCTGTCCATCCTTGACAAATTTTTAGAGATGGCCTTCACACAGCAAGTCCTCCAAATGATACTTTAGTCGGAAGCATCGAGTGGTAGACAAATCTGTCGGCAATAATTTTAGTATCCGGCTGCAGAGGGTTTGGTCACCGAAGGAACTCTTCATGTTGAATCTAATCAAGAATCTGCTCGATCGGAAGGATCCAATCGGTGAATGACATTTTCTTTGGAGGTGATCTGTGACTATCCTTTCTTGGTAGCTTGGCAGGCGGAGGTGCTGGTGCCTCTGCGTTGTGGGATTTAGCCATATGCTTAGGCGCTTCCCTTTTGGTAGGTCGCTGTCTAGACTCACATCCCTTCTGGGCAATTTGGTCATCTTTGACCTCTATCTCCTGCTGGATCCGATCGAACATCGCACCGAAGGAAGGCAGAGGATTGCTGATGAAGTTGTTGTAGATGTGCATGTTTAATAGAAGAGCATTTTGGAAGGCCAACATGATGGCTTCATCGTCAAAATGTCGTCCGGAGAGAGCGGCATGCTCATTGCGAAATCTTCCCGTGAAGTTACGAAGACTCTCATCGGCTCCCATCCTCAACAAATACAGAGAATCCAGTTTCTTCTCTGGTTTGAGGTTTAGTTGGTAATATTAGACGAAATAGTTCGCAAGGACTCCGAACTGGGTGATCGATCTAGCTCGAAGATTGTGATACCAATCGAGAGAAGGCTTGTTGAGGCTACCGGCGAAGTTTTGGTAGAGCATGTTGTTTTCCTTCTCGTGCGGCGTCAAATCTTGTTTGAATGCCAAAATGTGAAGAGTTGGATCTCCTTTTAGACAATTGAACTTCGATAGAGTCGGAGTTCTCTAGCTCTTCAGGAAAGGCACTTGAAACATGCTTCGATTGAGAGGTCTGACTGAAGAGTATCCATTCCTACGACCGAGTCCCCGACCTTACTGTGGGTCCTGGGGCAAGATCGATTGGTCTTGATCTCTGCCTTGAATTGTTGTCGGGTAGGTCCAACGATGGAGATCGATTTGGGAGTCTCGATAGAGGGGGGAAGATAGAGAGGATCGGCCTCTCGACTCGGACTCTTTCATCTGATGCCTCACTCGCAAGTTAGGTTTCGCCTGTGCCTGCCTAACATAGTTGCGACCTGAGGATGATTGCGAGGATTGGTCATCGATGCGATCCCAAATGCTCTGCTTCCGAGGACCAACTGAGGGGGTGGGCTCGCGATGACTTTTCTCTTGGGTTCCAAGGCCCATAAACCTCCATTGTTCAGAGTGGACGGATTATCGAGGTGGATCGGCCCCTTCATTAATGGAAGGGATAGAAAGAAAAACCCCAGTATCGGAGGCTGCTTTCTTGATAGCATCTCTCTTAGCAGTGAGAGTGGCGTTCTGTTTCGCCAACTGCAGTAGCTGGTAGTCAAGCGCCGAGATCTGTTAAGTTGGTGAAGAATCTTCCGTTGGAGCGGGAGTAGTTTGCTCGACTGATTGTCGAAGTGGCGGAGGGATCGGTCAGTCGACCGATCTCCCATTTCCTGAATGAGCCACCATGTCGGGGCGAGTAAGAGGCAACCCGAAGTTGAGTCGATGACTCATCAATCGAGTTTTTGGACAAGGTTGATTTCGTTGAGTATTACTTCCCTCTGGGTAATCCTAATGCCTCGTCTTTGCCATTTAGGGAAAGCGGAGGAAGCAACCAGATCGCCGGTGTCTAATCGATTGTCTGCTCAACTGAGGGGGCTGGGAAGTATGATTATTAAAGATCAGTTGTCTGCTCAACCGATCTAGTATTGTCGTAGAGCGAACTGAGCTTTTCGATCGATCCCAGAGACGGTGCTAAACTGTGGGGGATGATCTCCGTGCCGACCCGAAGACTCCGCCCAACCAGTCAATCGAATCAAGTCGAAAGTCTGATTAGATGTTTGTCTAGTTTGTAGGTTCGGATATTGATGTCTTTGAGTTGAACTTCTGAATAATCGAAAGATTGTTGACATAAGGTGTGATCTCGGAGTTCAGTCGAAGCCTACGTCTTCGTGCTATAAGGAGCAACCTGAATTCACTAACACTTGAACTAGAGTGACCTTGATAGGCCGAGTGTCACCGATTTTTCTTCGAAAAGAAGATCGAAAGTTTAGGATTTCAGAGCTCTGGATTTTTCGAAAGTCTGATTCAGAAATCAGATATTCGATCTTTTACATTTGTCGGATCTGCTATTTATAGAGTTTTTTGGATGGGAACTGGGGTAGGGAGCGGTTTTCTACAGCTATCGTCGAGATCCAGGTGGCGGGAGTTGGTGGGTCCTGCTATTGTCTCTGTGAACCCTTCAGGCAGGGCTGGTGGGTCCCGTTGTCGTCTCACGTGGACCCCCCAGGCAGGGCTAGTGGGTCCCATTGTCGTCTCTTGTGGACCCCCTAGGCAGTGCTGGTTGGTCTCGTTGTGGGGCGTTGGCCAAAATTTGCACCCACATCCTCCATGACCTCACCAGCGACATCGGCGGTCACCGTCGATACGAGCTTATAACGATAACCAAGGTCCTCCACGACCTTGTTGGCAAATATACCGCGGTCACCTATGGTACACACTTCTGACGGTGACCGAGGTCCTCTACGACCTCATCGGTAACTACACCGCAGTCACCCATGGTATATTCCCCTACCGATGATGTTGTCCTAATCGGCTTTTGTCGAGTTTGCCTTCGAGGGGCCGTAGACCGACTTCACTGGAGACTACCGGCGACCACATGTGGTACACGCCTCCATTGGCAACAGAGGTCCCCACAACCTCATCAGACATGACTAGTCGGTCATCGTACTAAAAAAACCCTAGCACAAGGATAGGTCGAGGAGCACGCTTTGGTGGTCCTCGTACTCAAAAAATCGTAGCACTGGCCTAGGTCGAGGAGCACGTTCTAGTGGTCCTCGTACTCGGTAAAACCTAGACCTAGTATAGGTTGAGGATCACGCTTCTGCGTTCCTTGCACTCGAAAGCCCTAGGCCGGATCTAGGCAGGGGACATGCTTTAGCGGCCATCGTACTTAAAGACATCCATGACAAGTCCATCTGTGACCAAGGTCCCCTAAGAACTCATCGGTGACTACTCACGACCACTCGTGGTACGTGCCTCCGTCGACGACTTCGCCCTAACTAGCCCTTGTCAAGGTTTCCTCCGAGGAGCTGGCTGATCGCCTTACCAGAGATTACTCGTGGCTACTCGGGGTACGTGTCTTCATCGACAACTTTACCCCGACTGGCCCTCATTGAGGTTTCCTCCGAGGAGTCGGTCGAACGACTTCATCAAAGACTACCCGCGGCCACTCGCGTACGTACCTCCGTCGATGACTTCTCCCCGATTGGCCCCTATTGAGATTTCCTTCGAGGAGCTGGCTGACCGACTTCATCGAAGACTACCCGCGGCCACTCACGATACGTTCTTTAGCCGACGGATTCTTCCCTACCAACCCTTATCGAGGTTCCCTCCGAGGGCTGTACGACTTGTAGATCATCGTGATTCTCACCCTCAAGATCAGTCTCTAATCTCAACCTACTGGAAGTTTGCAAAAGAGTCTCATCGAAAGTCACATATTTGCTCGTAATAAAATTATGTGATTCTGGCACCATAACCTATACCCCTTAACTTTGGAAGAATACCCCAAGAATATGCCCTTCTTTGTGCATTGATCAACTAATTGCTATTTTTGATGTGATAGTAAGCGGAACATCCAAATAGTCGCAAGATTGAGTAGTCTACTAGTTTTCTTGACTAAACCTCCTCCGGAGTCTTCAAAACAATTGCATAAGTTGGTAATCTATTCACTAAATAATATGTTATATTCATGACCTTAGCCCAAAACTCTTTATCCAAGTCTGACTCAGAGAACATGCAGCATGCTCACTCGAGTAAAGTATGATTTATCCTCTTTATGATGCCATTATGCTGAGGTATCTTTCTGATTGTGAAGTACCTGACAATGCCCTTTTCCTCACAGTAGTGCTGGAATTCTTTTGATGTGAATTTTCTCCTATTGTCACAGCGCAGACGCTTCAACTTCTTACTAGTTTGTTTCTCTATCAAAGTCTTTCATCTTCTAAACGTCTCGAACACCTGGTCTTTGGTCTTCAACATATAGACCCAGACTTTTTTGGAATAGTTATTCATAAAAGATATAAAGAACCATGATCCTCCATTAAAAGCAACTTTAAAAGGACCCCAAATATTTGCATGAACGTAATCCAACGTCATATTCATTCGATGAACTATAGTACCAAATTTAATCCGATGTTGCTTTCTGAATACACAGTGCTCACAGAAGTCATGCTTCAATTTCTTAACACTTGAGAGAAAATCTTGCTTGTTCAACTCAGTAAGATCCCTCTTACTCATATGGCCCAAACACCTATGCCATAACCATGATGATCGACATGGCCTCATGATCCTCTGCCGAACTAGAAACCACTACACTACATGTAACTATGCACCCAGAAAGAACATAGAGGATTCCAATCTTTTCACCCTTCATAATGGTCATACTCCCTCGAGATACCCTAATGACTCTACTTTGACTGGTGTATTTGTAACCCAAAGAATCCAAGATACTAAGAGAGATAAATTATTTTTTAAATCTGGAACGTGCGGAATGTCAGTCAAAGTTCTAACAATTGTATCGTGCATACAGATTTTGATTTCTCTTTTCTCGATGGTCTTGCATGCAACATCATTACCCATCAAGACTGTATCGTCATTCACCTCATAATAGGAGGATAATCAATCTTGATTATGACACATATAGTAGGAGCAACCAAAATCTAGGATCTACTTGTTACTCAGATCTCATCGAATTGTGACTGATAAGACTACATCACCTGACAAATCCTTCTTTATGTATGTCACGTCAGATGACGCATCAGGCTGTGCATCCTTTCCAGACTTATTGCTCTTCGCCTTTAGTTTAGGACAATTTGACTTGATATGACCCCTTTTATGATAATAATAACACTCCATCTCTTTTCTTGGTGTAGACTTAGATCTAGACTTTTCAAAGATCTAGACTTTTTCTTTGAAAAGTCATTGTTCTATAATCTCTCCTTCTCCATAAATAAGTCATAACCTTCTACTTGTGAATCCGAAACTATAAGCTTCTTTCTGAAATCATTGGACCGAAGGGTTACAGTGACTTCTTCTAGTTCAATTGTCTCCTTCTCGTAAAGCATCATGGTAATGAGATGGTTGAAGTGTTCCAATAGAGATAAGAGAAGAATGATGGCTTGGTCTTCATTTGCGATCTTCAATTCGATTTTCAACAATTTAGACATAAGCCAAGTAATTCATTAAGTTGCTGATGAATAGAAATATCATCCTTCATGCAGAACGTGTAAAGTTGCTGCTTTGAGAATAACCGATTTGTAATAGACTTTGTCATGTACTGGCCTTCAAACTTTGACCATGTCAATGCTACAGATTTCTCTAACATGACTCTAAACTTGATTTCTCAAGATCGAATGGTACTGCATGCCTAGTGATCAAATATAACTCTTCCCAATTCATCTCTGACATATATGTTGACTTCGCCTTTAGACATATAAAGCTTTGTATAGACCCTACTAAATCAACAGATCTTTGATGCTAACTTCCCACAAGACGAAGTTAGACTTTCCATCAAATTTCTCTATGCCTAGTTTGATATTAGACACCTTTAATACGTTGGTTGCCGTTGTAATTGATCAAGAATGAAAACCTTAATGCTTTTGATACCAATTTGTTGAGGATTCTGCTAGACGATACCAGATAAACAATCCGTTACCGAGTCGTTCCGACCATGATGGGTCCACAAACATCAATCGCATAAACGATCCTTCGACAGAACAAAACGAAATAAGCAACCAAACACAAGTAAAGAAATAAGAAAAACAAAGATGAAACAATCACAAAACAATTACAAAGAAGAGATAAGAGATTTATATGGAAACCCTTGTAGGAAAAAACCATGAGCAAAGATGATCGGACGATCCACTAGAATGAAGAACGAAATAGAGTTACGAGAAACGTTCAACTCCAAAGAGATGAACTCCTCTCGCCAAGAGCACCTCCTTCATAAAGCCCTCACCAAGCATCTCTCAAAGAAAACAATGTTTTATCCTCTCCAAAACCCTAACTAACACCCTTACATATGGGATAATTAGTTATACAATGATGTCCCTCGAATCCCTCATCCAACGCTCGAAACATATCTGAACTCCGTCATGCATGAGTTGCAAGCAAGAAAGGAAAGACCCAAATTCACGCATAGCCTAATCACCGAGCGGTGCACACTGCCAAGAAAGAGCAGACTGCGACGATTTGGCAACTGGGCGGTATACTACGGTGCGCACCCCCAAGCCAGAGATGGTGCAGGGGGCGAGGCTCGTCGGGTGCCTTATGTGAATCGAGCCATACTTCAACAGAGGGTTGATCTTTTGTAAACCGAAGTATAAAGACTTTAGCCCATTTATGTGAATGATTCACCGAGTTAACACTCTCTTGCTTCTCATCTACGCTGAGAATCCTATTACGCCAATTCAACTGGCATAAAATGAATGGGCATTTTAGTCTTAGAAATTCATCCCTCATTTATGTCAATTAACCCTCGAGACTCCACTTCAACTAGCGTAAAGATAATTTTTTGACAATTTTACAACTTTTGATCCATTTATTAAACTATTATTATATTAGGATCCGTTTTTCCAAAAATCATGCTTTCTTTTTCTTTCTTTTCCCCTTTTTGGCAAATACATCACCTCCATACGATTGTCCTGGTATCCACAACCAATCACAAAAAGGACAGCAACCCATTGAAAAGAAATAACATATCTATAACCAAACACAAAAAGAAAAAAAAAAACCTACAAAGATCTAAAAGAATTCAAATCAAGAACATGGAATTATGCTATATACATCCAAATAGAATTGCAAAAAAAACCCCACAAAATCTAATAAAAGCGAGGAAGTAACTTGGATGGACTTACTTGTAAAAGAGAAGCTGGATGCTGGCTGCCCCTACTCAGCTCTTTGTTGGGGAAAGGGCTGAAGAGGGCTTGAGGTTGAGGCTTGGAGAGGAGCCGTTTACTCTGGATTTCTATTCACAAAGAAGGGGGAGGCAGTTGAACGGGGGAGGAAGAGGTTGAGGTTGAAGGGGATACCGGCCTTACGGCCGGCTGGGGCCCATGCGTGGACGTTGGGGGGTGGTCCCACTCCACATCAAAACAGAGTTCAGTCCTCCTCCAGTCGGGCTGCCATGGTCGGTGGGCCCGGCACCCATCACAGCCACACATGGTCAACTGGAGTGCAATTCACTTTGGATCGCCGGCCATTGTGCGGCTATGATGAGCACCGGGCCCACCGACCGGGCGACCGATTGGTGGAGACATGAACTCATCAAAATATTATGCACCGTGGTCGGCAAGCTGATGAATAGTGGGACCCACACCTCTGCTTCATGCGGTTCTCGCGTTCAAGTAACTTGGACCTGTCACTTGACAATGTGTTCGAATCTCCTCAAGTTGGTCGCCCCGGCCGGTATACCCAGGGCGCATCACAGCCTCAAGTTTAGGGCTGCACCTCAGGCGGGTTGGGTCGGTTTGGGATTCAACCCAAGCCCAACCCAAATACTAAAACCCTCACTCCTAATCCAATCAAATCCAACCTCCAATCCGAGATTTTCAGCCCAAGTCCAACCCAAGCATGAACAACAATTTTCATGCTTGGGCTGGGCTTGGGTTAGCCCAAGTTGATCGGATGGGTCGGATTGTGTGGGTTTCGGTATACTTATTTTCAATTGTCATTTAAAATTTTGATATTTAAAGATCAAAAAATAAAAAGAACTTATACTTGCTAACACTATCATACAACTTTTGTTGCATTTATATCCTTACAATTTCTAGATCATTAGATAATATCTTTATTTGATAAACAAGGAGCAAATAAATAATACGGATGGTTGTGCTTGCAACCCCTCATATGAGCACTCGTGATCGTTGTGATTATTAACTATATATCATAGACTCACAGATATACTTGGGTACTCGGGTTCAGATTGAGTCGGGTTACCCAACCTCTCAATCCGAGCCCGATCCAAATTTAACTCATGTTGTATTTTTTCAATCATAACCCAATCCAATCTTTAAATACATTAATCCAAACCCGTCAAAAACTCGGGTTGGGCTTGAGTTAGATCGGATCCAACCCACCCAAGTTGCAGCCCTATAAGTAGTCTGTTAAAAGTACAATTCACTTTCGGTTCGCTTGCTATCGTGCTGATGTGATGCGCACAGGCCCACCGACCGGCCGACTGACTGGTGGAGATCTGAACTCCATGACAATTGAGTATGCTGGCATTTTCCTATTTTAAGAGCTGGCATTTTCCTATTTTAAAAGGGGTTAGTTAGCCGTTTTACTATCTTAGTGAAGCATGTCTACTTATTCCAAGTTCGGGTTCGGATCTCTTCTGGTCTGTAGGTCCCGGTCGGTGGGCCTGTCGTCCATCAAAGCCGCATGTAATCGACCAGGGTACGGTTCACTGGGGCCGATCGACCAGAGGAGATCTGAACTCTATTGGCATGAGTAATGCTAAGGGGCTGTTTGGCATGCGGAACAGCCATTCCGGTTAAATCTCATCCGGAATAGGGTATTTCGGATATTTAACATTTCTAGTGTAAATTGGTGGCTCAGCCGACCGGTTGGCAGAGAAGCGCATGGAACGGAATTTTTTTGTTCCCGTTCCTTTATCTCAGTGGCACAAAACTGAACGTTAGTTTTTAAACAACGGCTTTAAAGGTGAGAAACGGCACTTTCGGATTGATGCCAAACACCCCCTAAGTGAACAAATTGAGGGACAATCTGACAGAACAACTCCTCAAGAAGTGAAGCACTGACATGTCCTGAGTGGCGGGACTATGGGTCATGGGATGAACCATAGGGGATGTCAAGTGCAGGGGTGCTGGCTGATGACGATGGCCGGCCAACCGGCCAGCGAGTGGGGGGCGATGGACAGCGGTCAGCGGCGGGTCATTGGTGGTGGGGAGTGGTGACGGTGGTGGCTGATGGGACGGCGACAGTGGTCGGCATCAGTAGATATACCCGGAGCAGGCAACGATCGATGGTGGTGGTGGCATTCCCTTTAGAGTTTCTATCATGGCCTATAGTCCCACCAATTTGGAGATGCCAGCGCACCATTTACGTGAAGCTGTCTCGCCGAGTTGTCTCTTAGTTTGTTCAAATAGCATTACCCTATTGTAATGCTTTGGTCCGTCAAAATTATTAATGGAAATTCTTGAGATTTTTTTTTGTTTGTGCAACGGTCCAACGTTGGAGGGGCGGTTTTTTTTTTTTTTGGGTTTCGACAAGGATCAATGATTAAAAAAATCAAGATTCATCACACGACAAAGAAAATTAACAATTTGTGATGTGGGAGATCAAAAAATAATGAGGCACGACGATGAAGATAAGTCTTTGGTGTTTGAAAGGGACGATCAAGAAGGACCTCCCACTACTTTATACTCTAAAAAATCTTAATTAGGTCAAGGGATTTTGATAGTGCCAAAATTATCACCAGCTTGTTGTCCACGTGACAGTAACGGGAGGTGATGCGTGGAGACATCAGAGTCGATCCTAGGGGTCGCCTTTACTGTTGGTTGCACCCTGAGTGACCTCAGTAGACCGAAAGAGCGACCTCAGCCCCTAGGCGTGGGTCCGTGTTACCGAGCACGCTTAGATGTTTCGAGGCTCGAGGTACTCCCCGCCTTACTCGACTCAAGTTGCCACTTTCGATCAGCTTTTTTGCGAGCTGACGACATCGATTCGTGCGGTGGAGCATCGCGACCGTCCGATTGAGGGTGCATGTAGGCCTCTTCTGATTGGGATATTTGGGGAAGAGGACGAAAGAAGGAAGGTGACAAGAGAGGGAAGAGGGCGAGAGGGAGGACTTTTGGGAGAGAGATATTTGTGGGAGGGTTTTTTTTGGAAAAGGGGTGTTGGGATATTTGGAGAGGAGGTGCTGCGTCCCCTCTCCCTCGTCTCCCTTCTCTCTACAATTCCCGCCGGCTTCGTCGGACTACCGGCGATGCGCAACTGAGCGGCCCCTCCGGCCCCCTCCCCGTTCTCTCTCGAGCTCCATCTCTCTCTTTCTCTCGGTGGAAAGAAGCGCAACAGTAGAGAAGAGGGGGGAACCCCAGGTTCCTCCTCCTCCCGATCTCTTATATCTCTCTTTCTCTTTGATTCGATGGCGGTAACCTGAGAGGGGTAGCAGGTGGCTCCAGCCCCCCTCCCTTCCATCTCTGGTCGGTGCCGGCGAGCCCGCAGGCGGCCCCCCTCCCCTCTGTCTCCATTCGGTGCCGATGAGCCCGACCTGCACCACCTCCTTCTCCTCCTCCCCTTGCACCAGACAACCCCAATGACCTCCTTGCGAGCTTCGACGACGAACTCCCCAACCCCCTGTTGCTCAATAAGCCCAGTCTGGCCTCCTCCACCCCGTCATGCCCGAACCCCTACAGTGTCAACAGCCCATTTCCGACCGACCCTTGTGTGGTCGGGCACCACCCCGACCAACCCCTGTTTTGCACACCATCTTGCCATGCCACCTTTGAGTTCCTCCTTCCTTGCGACCTGTACGCCAGCGGTGAGCCACCAGTAGCCGACCACCGACGACCCTGGTTGCCCAGTAGGCCTGGTTCGGCCTCCTCCATCTCGAGCTCAGGTAGCGCTCGTGCCCAGCTCCTTCCCCCTTGCACGAATCCCCAACGATCCCTTAGTCACCGAATGACAACCTCTTTCTCTCTCGTCTGTTATGGCCGGCAGACAACACCTTCCTTTTTCCTAAGCAACTACGGCGACGGCAACTATGGAGGCTCTCGGTGAGGCGATGGTGAAGATGGAGGTCCCGGTGACCCTGACCCCCTTGAGGACAGAGACCAAGTGCGTGTATGTGTGTGAGCGAGCTCTTGTTTGTGCGAGTTTCCGGCGTATGAGTGGGCAAGCCTGACAATTGTAATTTGTAATGTTTTTGTAATATTTGAGTGGACCTGTAAGCGAGCTTTGATCAAAGGGCACCTCGACCGGCTGTTGTGGAGCCGCCCTCTGACGGCCAGTTCTACGTTATTGACCAGCATGGCTTAGTACGTTCTAAACCCCTGTCTTCATTTGAGAGATCGATCAAGCAATGTGGATGTAACCGGTTCGAGATTATAGTGGATTTGTTCGCTTTGCCCGTGATTTTTTTCCCCTCTCGCAATGGGAGGGTTTTTCCACGTAAATGCTTGTGTCTGCACTCTTGTCTTTGGTATTATGCATCTCGTAATGCGAGCTAAATAAAAATCTCACGGACGACCTCATCCCTGAAAATTTTTGCCCCAACATTTTGGCACCGTCTATGGGATCGTTTAGCTGCTACAAGGGCACCCTTGACCGCGATGGGTCCGAGCAGGGTAACAAGGACAAGAGTTAGACTAATATATTTTTGGTGAAGCGCGTAAATTGACTATTGTCGCTAGGGTTCAGCGGAGCGTAGACTCCCCCTGTGTCGCGGGGGACCTAACTCCCTCTAGATGGCCCGTTGGCTCTTGCCTGAGTAGTTTGTGCATGGCTTTTGGCCCGTCGCGGGCCATTGGGCCTCTTGTTTTGTTTGCTAGCCAGTAGGCTCTCGTTTATTAGTTCACCCGTGGGTGTTGTATTATCCACCTCAAACACACACGATATTGTCTGCTTTGCCCATGCCCGCATGAGGACTTCCCAAGGAGGTCACCCATCCTAGTACTGCTCTCGCCCGAGCATGCTTAACTACGGAGTTCTTATGACATCTGTAGTGATGCATGGTTTTAAAACGTGTCTTCTATGTTTGGGAGGGGAAATTATATAACTAGCCCAAGATCTCTTTCTTTCCAAGCGTTGTGGGGCTAACTCGGGGCCTTGTACACCTCACCTCATCCATCTTGGCATCCCAGCCTCAGGAGTCTTGGCTATTGGCTATTGGATCTTGGTCGTCACAATCCACCCCCCTTAGGGCTACACGTCCTCGTGTAGGGTTAGACCCCCCCATTGTGAGGAGAACTGGCTCTGATACCAAGTTGTCACGCCCCGGTTTCCAATACAAGGGCATTTTGTAACATCCATCCCAAACACACAAGATTTTGTCCGCTTTGTCCATGCCCACATAAGGACGTCCCAGGGAGGTCACCCATCCTAGTACTGCTCTCGCCCGAGCATGCTTAACTACGGAGTTCTTACGAAATCCGTAGCGAGGCACGGTTTTAAAACACGTCTTCTATGTTTGGGAGGGAAAATTATATAACTAACTCAGGATCTTCTTCTCTTCATGCGATGTGGGGCTAACTAATGGACTTGTACACCTCACCTCACCTCATCCATCTTGGCATCCCAGCCTCAGGAGGCTTGACTCTTGACTATTGGCCTATTGGATCTTGGTCATCACAATCCACCCCCTCAGGGCTACACGTCCTCGTGTAGGGTTAGACCCCCTATCCTAAGGAGAACCGGCTCTGATATCATTTTGTAACATCCGCCCTAAATACACAAGACATTGTTCACTTTGCCCGTGCCCACACGAGAACTTCCCAGGGTGGTCACCCATCCTAGTACTAATCTCGCCCGGGCACGCTTAGCTATGGAGTTCTTACGAAATCTGTAGCAGCGCACGGTTTTAAAACTTGTTTTCTATGTTTGGGAGAGAAAATTATATAAGTAGCTCAGGATCTCCTTCTCTCCAGGCGATGTGGGGCTAACTCGTGGCCTTGTACATCTCAGTATCTCACATCACCTCACCTTATCCATCTTGGCATCATAGGCTTAGGAGTCTTGGCTCTTGGCTTATTGGATCTTGGTTGTCACAATCCACCCCCCTTAGAGCTACACGTTCTCGTATAGGGTTAGACCCCCCCATTGCGAAGAGAATCGGCTCTGATACCATTTTGTAATATCCACCCCAAACACACAAGATATTATCCGCTTTGCCCGTGCCCGCATGAGGACTTCCCATGGAGGTCACCCATCCTAGTACTACTTTCGCCCAAGCACGCTTAACTACGGAGTTCTTATGAAATCTGTAGCAGCGCACAGTTTTAAAACGCGTCTTCTATGTTTGGGAGGGAAAATTTTATAACTAGCTCACGATCTCCTGCTCTCCAAGCGATGTGGGGCTAACTCGTGGTCTTGTACACCTCATCTCACCTCACCTCATCCATCTTGGCATCCCAGCCCTATGAGTCTTGGCTATTGGCTATTAGATCTTGGTCGTCACAGGTGTCGCCATTGGTGGCTCTCCCGTAGGCTCCCTTTTTTATTCACTAGTCAGTGGACTCATGTCTGTTAGCTTGCCTGTTAGCGTCGCCGCCTTTGGCTCGCCCATGAGCTCCCATCCGACAGCTCGCCTTTGGACATCGCTACTCATTCGCCATTGGGTCCCAGTTTGCCAGCTCTCCCTAGGGCTTCAGAGCCCTAGCTCGTCCTTGGGCTCCAGATCCCCAGTTCGATGGAAGTTATCAAACAGGTGAATGACATCGACCATCGTCTTTGACATACGCGATCAGCTCACCCGCGATGAATCCGTATGCAGTCATCTCGCCCGCGATGAATTCACACACAATCAGCTCGCTCGCGATGAATCCGCACGCTATCAGCTCGCCCGCGATGAATTCGCACGGGATCTGCTCGACCTCGATTAGCTTGCCCGTAATGAATCCTCACACCATCAGCTAGCCTGCGATGAATCCATACGCGATCAGCTCGCCCGCGATGAATCCGCATGCTATCAGCTCGCTCGCGATAAATCCGCACGAGATCAGCTCGCCCATGATGAATCCAGTTAGCTCACCCGTGATAAATCCGCATGCGATCAGCTTGCCCGTGAAAGTGATCGTCTTCTACTTATAGTAGTCCTCTGCAGTAAGGAGGTAACAGGCCGACAGGTGTCAGCACCCCCGTGGAACTACGTGGATGTTGGTAGGCCAAGTTCGTAGATAGGAGTCGGTCCGAGTCTCCATCAACTAGAGTCTTCCAGAGCATTAACCTGGCTCAGACGGGACAGGTGCATCCTATGACGACCAAGAGCCAAGACTCCTGAGATTGGGATGCCAAGATGGATGAGGTGAGATGAGGTGAGGTGAGGTGTACAAGGCCACGAGTTAGCCCCATATTGCCTGGAGATAAGGAGATCCTGAGCTACTTATAATTTTCCCTCCCAAACATAGAAGACGTATTTTAAAGCTGTGCGCCGCTAAGGATTTTGTAAGAACTCCGTAGTTAAGCATGCTCGGGCGAGAGCAGTACTAGGATAGGTAACCTCCCTGGGAAGTTTTCGTGCGGGCGCGGGCAAAGCGGACAATTTCTTGTGTGTTTGGGGCGAATGTTATAAAATGGTATCAGAGCAAGTTCTCCTCGAGATTGGGGGTCTAACCCTACACGAGGACGTGTAGCCCTTAAAAGGGGTGGATTGTGACAACCAAGAGCCAAGAGCTAAGACTCCTGAGACTGGGATGCTAATATGGATGAGGTGAGGTGAGGTGAGGTATACAAGGCCACGAGTTAGCCCTATATCGCATGGAGAGAAGGAGATCCTGAGCTACTTATAATTTTCCCTCCCAAACATAGATGACGCGTTTTAAAATCGTGCGCTGCTACGATTTCGTAAGAACTCTGTAGTTAAGCATACTCGGGCGAGAGAAGTACTAGGATGGGTGACCTCCCTAGGAAGTTCTCGTGTGGGCACAGGCAAAGGGGACAATATCTTATGTGGTTGGGGTAGATGTTACACATCCCCTCCGACGGCCTCAGACTGCCACCTAGCTAACAAGGTGACAAAGCCCCATTAAGAACCCACGTGGGTTGACACGAGGAGGTATAGAAGGTCAAGCGCCCGCGGTAAGCCCATACATGAAGGATCTAGACATGACACCATTCGTGATAAGATCACACACGAAGAACCCGATGCAGACTTTTCTCATGCGAAAAGCCGGGAAGTGGGGAGAGTCCGATGATCCATAAAGCCTTTCAACTTCCTCAAAAGCAGGCAAGCTATATGACAGAACCCAATATGGACTCCCCACAAGTGGAAAGCTGGAAAGTGGAGAGAGTCCGATGATCTACGAAAGCAGGCGAGCTGCATGACAGAACTCAGTGAGGACACCTTGCAAGCAGAAAGCCAGCAAGTGGGGAGAGTCCGATGATCCATGAAAGCTGAAGAGCTGCATAACATCGCTTGCAATAAAGCTCTCACACGGAAGATCGCTCATGACGACCACTGAGATTGCCCCTATTAAGAGATCACCCAACACGAGGATTGCCTAGGATGTCACCCATTCTAGTCTATTCTAGCTCGAGTAGGCGTAACTATGGAGTCCTTGGCGTCTTGGATGTCGAGGTCGCCCGCAATCAGCTCGCATATGAGGTATCGCCTTCTGCCGGAAGCTCAAAGAACACTTCAAAAGACTCAGCACCAGACATACCAGAAGTGGACCTCTACCAGATAGACAGCTTGTAGATCGCCCGCTGACAGCGGCTCAGATGCCCAACTAGCATATCGTCTACCACCTGTAGCCTGATCATTGCCAGCTCGCATATCGTCCCAAGCATGGGAGATCAGCCCAAGTCCATACGTAAGCCTTTGAATGGCCTTCCAAATATCCTCCCCAGCATGTTGAGTGCCTTGGGGGGATACAAAAGCATCAGGCCCCTTGGCTCTCCTCCTTAAAAGGGCCATGGGGGGACGTTAAGGCATCAGGCCGCTTGGCTCTCCTCTTCGAACTAGCTGTGGGGGGATGCTAAGGCATCAGGCCCCACAACTTTCATCTCAATGGCCTTGGAGGGATGATAAGACATCAGACCCCTTGGCTTTCTATTTTGTGATGCCTTAGGGGAGGATGCTAAGGCATCAGGCCCCTTAGCCTTCATTGGCCTGCGGGGGATGCTAAAGCATCAGACCCCCCAAGTTCTCATCTTGCACGACCTCAGGGGGGATGTTAAGGCATCAAGCCCCTTAGCCTTCAGGTCGAACGGCCTGCGGGGATGCTAAAGCATCGGCCCCCCCAGGTCTTCATCTCGCACGGCCTCAGGGGGATGCTAAGGTATCAGACCCCTTAGCCTTCTAGTCTAACGGCTTGCGGGGGATGCTTCGGACCCCAGGTCTTTGTTGAAAGTTAATCCGGGTCAGAGGCTCGCAGCGGAAGTGATTTGGCGGTCGAAAGACCGTTCATGGTGCACGTTACACTATTTAACTTTTCATAGAAACTAATCTACATATGTGTGCATGTGTATGCACGAGAATCGAAAACCCCTAACGGCAATCTAGCGTAATGATTAACTAGCATGAATGCAAATCATAATGCTCGCTAGATCTACATGTTAGATTACACATACCTTTCGTACGGATCTTTTAACCGCGGAGAATTGTCTTCTTTGTCGATGGAGACGGAAGATCGTTCGCGAAGATGCCGACGGTACGAATGGAGATGTTGCCTTCTTGTTCACCCGATCTCACACGATGCACGGAACGTCGCTCTCGGATCTCTGAGTGCCTCCGAAGAATGACCCTTCTCCTTCTTCAGAACTCCACGCGAGGAAGACGAAGTAGCAAGCGGGAAACGGAGAGAGATTAGGGAGAGAACTAGTGAGATGAGAGAGGAGGGGGTTCGGATTTTGCATCACATGGGGCCGGCGCCCCATAGGTCTTTTATAGGGCCGGCCTACCCCCTTGGATAACGATCCAAGGGGATAATAACCCCCTCTCATTATCTCTCCATTATCTCCTTTTTATCTCTCCGCGTATTTATCCGTTTTCCCACTTTTTAGGGCTCGATCTTAACCGTTTTTATCGCCCCATCCCTATCCATATGGCCGGCCCTATAGATGAGGGATTCTTATCCCTACATCATAGGGCAGGCCCTAGCAAGGTGTCCTATCACTAGGGTTGGCCAACAGTGAGGTCCGGCAGAGTGAGGTTTTTACCAAAACGCCCCGACGCCTCATTTTGACCATTTCTAGCGTGCGATACCTAGCGGCCATTACTTAAGTGATATCTACTAGTTACTTACTATTAACTGAGGCCACCGGAGGGTGCCTCTAGCAAAGTCAACTAGTCAACTCGCAACATACCCCGGTGCATCGCACCTATGCAGCGAAGTTCACTTATAGCTAGGGATTACTACATACAACTCCGAACTAGTCTCGGGCTCAACCCTTAGTACTCGTATGTAGTTACGCATCTACCGTGCTCTAGTGCCAAGCACACACGGAGCGTATACTTCTTTCTTCCTCATGCTTATGGTGTTCCGAGGAGACGGTTCAAGAACCGTACATAATGTTGATAAGGTGGAACCATCAGGGACCGGGGTTCATGGCTTCCAACTCAAGCTCGATCGACACACTACCCGAGTGTACCATCGATCCTCTGAGCTCGAGTTAACCTGCGTAGCCACCCAGAGTGCGACGCAGGCTGCACTCCAATTCACCCAGACTTACTATGTTCTCCACCATACCCCTACTCTCCGCTTAGTTGTGGTAAACCCGCTGTCCCTCCACTTGATGCCATGATTCACTTCGAGCGGTGAAGACTACCGTCAGACTCGAATGATCATATGACATGGTTCCTTCCAGGTTGACCTATACATCGTACCTCTGATTACCCCGTCGAGTAATCGAACCCGGTCAACAGTCAAACTGATAACCACCAGGCCTGGGTTTGGTACAGTGTAAGTCACACCAAGGAACGCACCTCCCTTCAGGGGTGTGGATGACCTGCAGGAGTGACACGCTAATGCAACGCCAGTCGGGTAACCCAGTACATCGTGATTTTGGATCACTGCATATGGATCCTCACACATTGGTGCGCCAAAGCACCACGCAACTGGTTAGTCCATCAGACGTGGTTCCTCAGGGTTTAGGACCGTTTTACCCTAAGCAGAAACACGGCTTAGTGTACCAGTGTCTGCTCACTGATCTGTACACCGTGTTAGTTCCGTTCAGCCACAGACACTGTGCCTGGTGATGACCATGGTGAAGATATCCCATGAACTGTCATCGCCAACAGCTTATCATGATGAGGCGACCAACCTGATCATAGCTGCGAACTTATTTAGGTTATACGGGACCAATCCACTTAGTCTTCAACTCAGTGGACTACCATATAACCATGGCTCTCTGTTCCCTAAAGAACACGTAACTATGTTACGCACCTATATGCATCTCATATAATAATAATTATCAATCTTTATTAGACCAAAACATAAAGGTTTACAAGCTTAGAACACATCAATCCTAACAATCTCCCACTTGGTCTAGCGAAGCAAAACGGTTTTGACTCCCATCGCGTCCACATGTCGCTCGAATGCCTTGGTAGGTATTGCCTTTGTAAAAGGATCAGCAACATTATCTGTAGATGCAATCTGTGTCACCGCTACTCGCCCTTGCTTTTGAAACTGCCGAATCAAGTGGAACTTGCGCTCGATGTGCTTCCCCTTTTGGTGATGTCTTGGCTCCTTAGCTTGTGCTACCGCCCCACTATTGTCGCAGTAAAGCACAATAGGTAACTGGGCCTCTGGTACACACCCCAAATCCGTAAGGAATTTCTTGAGCCAAACCGCCTCTTTGGCTGCCTCGCACGCTGCAACGTACTCAGCCTCTGTGGTAGAGTCTGCGATGCATTTCTGCTTCACACTCTGCCAACTAACCGCTGCTCCTCCTAACATAAACACAAAACCTGATGTCGATTTTCTGGATTCCAAATCTGACATAAAGTCAGAATCTGTGTATCCATTCGGCGTCAGTTCTTGTGCAGTGTAAACCAACTCATAGTCCCTTGTTCTACGAAGGTACTTGAGTATACACTTCACAGCTGTCCAGTGATCCAGACCCGGATTCGACTGAAACCGACCCATCATTCCTACTGCGAAACAGATATCAGGCCTTGTACAATGCATAGCATACATTAGACTACCTAATGCCGAAGCATAAGGTATCTTCTGCATTTCTGCTCTCTCCTCAGGTGTCTTAGGACATTGATCCTTAGACAATTTTACGCTATGTCTAAATGGCACAAAACCCTTCTTGGAGTTTTGCATGTCAAATCTAGCCATAACCTTATCGATATACGCAACCTGTGACAGCGAGAGAATCCTGTTCTGGCGATCACGTGTTACCTTGATCCCCAAAACATAACTCGCTTCACCTAGGTCTTTCATATCGAACTGTGTTGACAACCAGACCTTTACCGTTGACAATGTTCCTACATCATTTCCAATGAGTAGAATATCGTCTACGTAAAGTATCAAATATACTACTGTGGTCTTATCAGTCCTCTTGTATACACATGGTTCATCCTCGTTTTGAGTAAATCCATACGACTGGATTGCCTGATCAAAACGGATGTTCCAACTTCTAGATGCTTGCTTTAGTCCATATATGGACTTTTGCAACTTGCAAACTAGATGTTCCTGACCCTCTGACTCAAAGCCTGGTGGCTGAATCATATAAATGTCTTCTTCCAAACTCCCGTTAAGGAATACTGTCTTGACATCCATTTGCCAGATCTCCCAGTCATAATGGGCTGCAATGGATAGGAGGATCCGAATGGACTTTATCATAGCTACCGGCGAGAAGGTTTCGTCAAAGTCGATCCTTTCTCTCTGGGTGTAACCCTTGGCAACTAATCTAGCTTTATAAGTCTCTATTGTACCATCGGATCCTCTCTTCTTCTTATACACCCACTTACACCCAATAGGTTTAATATTGGATGATGGTGTAACAAGAGTCCAGACTGCGTTATGGGACATTGATTCAATTTCTACCTCCATAGCCTTTTGCCAGTCAGAGCTGTCAGAAGCTCCCACTGCCTCATCGTAGCTCAGTGGGTTATCCTCCTGACCCTCTGGATCAACCAATAAGGTTTCTCCATAGTATCTATCAGGAGCTCTGATGTTTCTCCCACTGCGACGAGGTTGTGGTGGTGTTACAGGATTAATAGGTTCTACAGTATCTAGTATATTATTATCTGTAATGTCAGCTCCCACTATGCTTTCGGATGCGCTCTCTGTTCTAGTACCCAGTAGCTCATCCAGAACTACCTTACTAGTAGGCTTGTGGTCCACAATATAATCCTGTTCTAGGAAATAGGCGTTCGTAGAAACAATCACCTTCTTTTCCTCAGGATCATAAAATAGACCACCTTTGGTCTCCTTAGAATACCCTACAAATAAGCATACTCTGGTTTTAGATTCCATCTCTTCCCTCTTATCCCTTCGCACATGTGCAGGGCATCCCCATATTCTGAAATGCTGTAGCAATGGCTTTCGCTTTGACCACAGTTCTCTAGGGGTCTGAGGCACTGACTTAGACGGAACATGATTCAGAATATAAACTGCTGTTTGTAGGGCATATCCCCAAAAGGTCATTGGTAAACTGGCGTAACTCATCATGCTACGAACCATGTCCAACAAGGTTCGATTCCTTCTCTCGGAAACTCCATTCTGTTGTGGGGTACCTGGAGCAGTTAACTAGGATTTTATCCCATGCTCCACCAAATACCCTAGGAACTCGTCAGATAGGTATTCACCTCCTCGATCAGATCGAAGGGTTTTTATATATTTACCTGTCTGCTTTTCTACTTCAGCCCTGAACTCTTTGAACATGTCAAAGGATTCTGACTTCCGATGCATCAGGTAAATATAACCATATCTTGAGTAATCATTAGTGAAAGTGATGAAGTACTCATGGCCTCCTATCGCCTTGACGTTCATGGGTCCACACACATCTGAATGGATTAACTCTAACACCTCAGTAGCTCTTACTCCTTTGCCTTTAAAGGACCTCTTGGTCATCTTGCCTTCCAGGCAGGATTCACAGGTGGGAAGGATCTCCGTAGGATCTGTTTCCAGAAGCCCGGCCTTCACCATTCTATGGATCCTGTCTAAGGGTCGTAAGTGCCATAGGTGGGTTAAATTTTCCGAAGGATTCTTACGCTTAGATGAATTAACATTAAATGCTGAAGTTATTATGTTATCTTTTTCAAATTTAGGACTTACAACATAGAGATGATTCTGAACCATTCCTCTTATTATAAAAGTTCCATTCAGTTTAAACGACACACCAGAAGCATCAAAATAAACTGAATAACCTTCATTAACTAAAGAAGAAACAGAAATTAAGTTACGTCGCAAGGACGGTACATAAAAGACATCTCTAAGAGTCAAAGTCTTATTATTCGAAAAACTAAGATTAACATCTCCAATAGCTTCAGCAGCAGCCACGGCCTCAGTTCCCATGCTCAAGGTCACCTCTCCATCAAGCAATCTTCTGCTTTCCCGAAACCCCTGAAGAGAGTTACAGGCATGGTTAGTGGATCCAGAATCCACAATCCAACTAGCAAAAGTACTATTACTTGAAAGAAATGATTCTACAACTAAGAGTTGTGGATTACCTTCACCAGCATTCTGAGGCTTCTTGCAGTCCTTCTTCCAATGACCTTTCTGGCCACACCGGAAGCACTTCGTGCCCGATTTCTTTGATTCTCCAGACCCAGAGGGCCCAGCAGAGTCCTGCACAGGCAATGACTTAGGTTTCCTTTTATGTTTCTTGCCTTGAGGTTTACCAGGCTTCTTGAAGGATCTGCGTTGCACGTGAAGTGCTTCGCCCTTCTGCTTGAAGCCATCCTCAGCTGCCTGGAGAGCTCCCAGAAGCTCTGCATTCGTCATAGCCAACTTGTTCAAATTAAAGTTGGTGACAAAGCCTTCAAAGGCTCCAGACAGTGACGAGAGGAAGATGTCTGTCATCACCTCGCCTTCTAGCACAATGTCCATGGTAGCTAGTTCGTTCTGGAACCCAAACATTTTCATCATGTGTTCCCGAACCAGCGTCCCATTGGACATCTTAGTGCCGACGAGTTTCTTGATGGTAAGGTATCGCGTAACGCGATTGTGACCTTCAAACATCTCCTTCAGGTACAACATCATGTCAGAAGCGTCGGGCATCTCCTCGACTTGCTTCTGCAGAGTTGTTTGCAAGGATGCTATAATATAGCATTTACATATTTCATTAGATTCCTTCCAGTCAGTGAATGCCTTTAACTGTGCCTCTGTGGCATTGGGTCCTGGCAAATCTGGCTCAGGGTCATTCAGGGCTATCATATGTTTACCAATCCTTAGGACCAGGTACAGGTTGCGCTTCCAATCCTCATAGTTGGGACCGGTAAGTTTGTGGTCATTTAGGATAGCGGACAGGGGGTCTAATTTAGTCATCTGAAAATAAAGATTGAATAATGAGTATGCATAAAAAACTTATTTTATGGATTTTTAAAACAAGCTAATTATATCCATATGTCAACGCTACCCTCAAGCGAAGTCATTACCATGGATTAATTAACCATGTATGTAAGATCTCGGAATCGACTGTACCTGCCCTAGGGGGCATCATACAGCGTTAATCCGCTTACACGGGCCTTTTCCTTGACCCTATCCAAATCTGCCAACTAAGGGCTGTGATGGACCATGGTTATCTTTCGGCCAGTACCACGTGATCACCGTTGTCTTCGCAACGAATACCTCACGTGTACTTAGGATGCTTACCCACGAGCCTAAGCAATTACGACACGGGAGTTCATACGGCCCCCACTAGGGTGGGATGAAAAGCCCTTCTCTCCTGGCCTCGTAATCGCCATATCCTTAGGGAGGTCATTAAGTAATTTGGCATGGAAACACACAGCTCCCACCCTAGGGGGTGTGAAGTTATGCATCCCCACCCAAACACAAAATGACTGACCGTGGAGGCCAGAGGATCTTATAAAAGTCCTCTCTTGCATCCCTTATTATTCTGAGGGTTATTTTGCGAGTATGAATTTATGCAAATGCAAAGGTAGCGACCTCCTAAATACTAGACCCTGGTCACACCATGCTCCCACTAGCGTTCAAGCCCTTCGCCTAGCATTAATCACTCTCGGAATACCATAGTCCCTGCCTCAAGTGGATTTCTCCATTCAAGGGTCACATTACATATTCCAAGAATATCGATGCTTTGCAAAATTGGTTATCACGCTAATGCTCTGGAGCTAATCCTAGAGTCAGACTCACTGGAAAGGACTCCCACTAGTCATGGCGCCTTGATTATAGATTTGACAATTGATGTTCAATGGATCTCCATCTCATCTTTGATTTCGATGCTGGCCAAATAGGCACACCCGACTAATCGGGTGTTGACCTAATGGTGGCATAACCATTTGTGATGGGATCCCACTAACATCAAAAGTCAAATAGATAATAGGCGTCATCTAGCGGGATCCTAACCTCAAACAGTCGCTTGGACCGGAGGGGAAAGGCATCCCTCTGAAAACAGATAATCATATTATCTCATCGGGGTTCGATATGAAGCATAAAGAACTAATTAAAGAAAGCAACCATTAAAACTGAATTAAGTTCAGGGTCCGACCCCTGAACCTAATTTGCACAGCGCAGGCCTCTAGCTTTCTTCGCAAGGTTCCTCGGTCCGGCTTCTTCATCGTGCTTGCGAACATTTTGCAGGATCGTCTTCATCCTCCAGGGTTCCGCTTTCGCTCCCGATGGTGGATTTCTTTGGCACATCTTTCTTCTCGATCTGTAACCGAAAAAGTCTAGTACGCTACGAGCAAGTGCTCGGTCATACACAATTTCCTAGAAAGAAAAGAAAACACACCTAGAAAAAGGCCATGGGAAACCGAGGATGGTCAACCCCCATCACTCGCCCAATCTAAGGCTCAATTACATATCCACACACAGAAAGCAAATCCATACAATTGCTAACTCGGGGTCCGACCCCCGGTAGCAGGCACAAAGCATAGATCTAGATTTTTTATAGCGGTGCCCTGCAAGAATGATTAATAGAACAAGCACAATCTATACATATGCATGATCTAAGCGTAAGAACCCCGATGATCTCACACATTCATCATGCGCACACATGTTGGTTTCATGAAAAAACATGAAACGCACACCACTAATGTGGCTCTGATACCAATTGTTGGAAGTTAATCCGGGTCAGAGGCTCGTAGTTGAAGCGATTTGGCGGTCGAAAGACCGTTCATGGTGCACGTTACACTATTTAACTTTTCATAGAAACTAATCTACATATATGTGCATGTGTATGCACGAGAATCGAAAACCCCTAACGGCAATCTAGCGTAATGATTAACTAGCATGAATGCAAATCATAATGCTCGCTAGATCTACATGTTAGATTACACATACCTTTCGTACGGATCTTTTAACCGCGGAGAATTGTCTTCTTTGTCGATGGAGACGGAAGATCGTTCGCGAAGATGCCGACGGTACGAATGGAGATGTTGCCTTCTTGTTCATCCGATCTCACACGATGCACGGAACGTCGCTCTCGGATCTCTGAGTGCCTCCGAAGAATGACCCTTCTCCTTCTTCAGAACTCCACGCGAGGAAGACGAAGTAGCAAGCGGGAAACGGAGAGAGATTAGGGAGAGAACTAGTGAGATGAGAGAGGAGGGGGTTCGGATTTTGCATCACATGGGGCCGGCGCCCCATAGGTCTTTTATAGGGCCGGCCTACCCCCTTGGATAAGGATCCAAGGGGATAATAACCCCCTCTCATTATCTCTCCATTATCTCCTTTTTATCTCTCCGCGTATTTATCCGTTTTCCCACTTTTTAGGGCTCGATCTTAACCGTTTTTATCGCCCCATCCCTATCCATATGGCCGGCCCTATAGATGAGGGATTCTTATCCCTACATCATAGGGCCGGCCCTAGCAAGGTGTCCTATCACTAGGGTCGGCCAACAGTGAGGTCCGGCAGAGTGAGGTTTTTACCAAAACACCCCGACGCCTCATTTTGACCATTTCTAGCGTGCGATACCTAGCGGCCATTACTTAAGTGATATCTACTAGTTACTTACTATTAACTGAGGCCACCGGAGGGTGCCTCTAGCAAAGTCAACTAGTCAACTCGTAACATACCCCGGTGCATCGCACCTATGCAGCGAAGTTCACTTATGGCTAGGGATTACTATATACAACTCCGAACTAGTCTCGGGCTCAACCCTTAGTACTCGTATGTAGTTACGCATCTACCGTGCTCTCGTGCCAAGCACACACGGAGCGTATACTTCTTTCTTCCTCATGCTTATGGTGTTCTGAGGAGACGGTTCAAGAACCGTACATAATGTTGATAAGGTGGAACCATCAGGGACGGGGGTTCATGGCTTCCAACTCAAGCTCGATCGACACACTACCCGAGTGTACCATCGATCCTCTGAGCTCGAGTTAACCTGCGTAGCCACCCAGAGTGCGACGCAGGCTGCACTCCAATTCACCCAGACTTACTATGTTCTCCATCATACCCCTGCTCTCCGCTTAGTTGTGGTAAACCCGCTGTCCCTCCACTTGATGCCATGATTCACTTCGAGCGGTGAAGACTACCGTCAGACTCGAATGATCATATGACATGGTTCCTTCCAGGTTGACCTATACATCGTACCTCTGATTACCCCGTCGAGTAATCGAACCTGGTCAACAGTCAAACTGATGACCACCAGGCCTGGGTTTGGTACAGTGTAAGTCACACCAAGGAACGCACCTCCCTTCAGGGGTGTGGATGACCTGCAGGAGTGACACGCTAATGCAACGCCAGCCGGGTAACCCAGTACACCGTGGTTTTGGATCACTGCATATGGATCCTCACACATTGGTGCGCCAAAGCACCACGCAACTGGTTAGTCCATCAGACGTGGTTCCTCAGGGTTTAGGACCGTTTTACCCTAAGCAGAAACACGGCTTAGTGTACCAGTGTCTGCTCACTGATCTGTACACCGTGTTAGTTCCGTTCAGCCACAGACACTGTGCCTGGTGATGACCATGGTGAAGATATCCCATGAACTGTCATCGCCAACAGCTTATCATGATGAGGCGACCAACCTGATCATAGCTGCGAACTTATTTAGGTTATACGGGACCAATCCACTTAGTCTTCAACTCAGTGGACTACCATATAACCATGGCTCTCTGTTCCCTAAAGAACACGTAACTATGTTACGCACCTATATGCATCTCATATAATAATAATTATCAATCTTTATTAGACCAAAACATAAAGTTTTACAAGCTTAGAACACATCAATCCCAACAGTCTTCATCTCGTACGACCTCAAGGAGGATGCTAAGGCATCAAGCCCCTTAGCCTTCAGGTCGAATGGTTTGTGGTGGATGCTAAGGCATCGGACCCCCAGGTTTTCTTCTTGCAAGGCCTCAGGGGGGATGCTAAGGCATCAGGCCCCCTTAGCTTCCAGCTAGTACGGCATGTGGGGGATGCTCAAGCATTGGACCCCCAGGTTCTTATCTCGCACAATCTCAAGGGTGATGCTAAGGCATCAGGCTCCTTAGCCTTTTGGTTGAATGGCCTACGGGGGATGCTAAGGCATCGGACCCCCAGGTCTTCATCTCGTATGACCTCAAGGGGGATGCTAAAGCATCAGGCCCCTTAGCCTTCAGGTCGAACGGCCTGTAGAGGATGCTAAGGCATCGGACCCACATGTTTTTATCTTGCACAACCTCAGGGGGGACACTAAGGCATTAGGCCCCTAATCCTTCAGGTTGAACGACCTACGGGGGATGCTAAGACATTGGACCCCCAGGTCTTCATCTAGCATGGCCTTAGGGGGGGATGCTAAAGCATCAGACCCCTTAGCCTTCTATCTTCATCGTGCTTCGTTCGATTTTGTCATCTTTGACTTTGGATTTACCTCAATGGTATCACTTCTTTATGACTCGCCGCTTCCATTCCTCTAGGAGGTGTTCTATCCCAATTCTGCGGCTCGGTTCTTGAGTCTTGTCATCTTCCCCGATCAATCGTTCATAAATAGGCCTCCAAAAGAGGTCATTTCTCATCGTTGTGTCATGGCTGACCCCTTTGGGGCCTATTGTCTTCTCTGGATGCTGATGCTTGCTGTCTGCGCCATCTTCGTCAAAGGAGAGCACATTAACCAGGATGAGCCTGGCCCTTCGCCCTTGGCTGATCTTATAGGGCTCCTCGGATCTTTTGGTTTTCTCTTTCCGGGGCTCTGGAGAGTGAGGTGGCGATCGAGATAGACGTTGATGGGGAAGGAGGGGGGGAGGTATCGGGCTTCATCCTTTTCCTCTCCTTCATCTACGTTGAACCAGCCTGGAGTTCATTGGAGGTGGAGAAGCTGATGCAGGAGTCATCCGGGGAATCATCTCTGGGGGTCTCCGGTTATGGGGTTTTCCTCATCTTCACGTGTATCCTTCGGTATGGAGGTAGAGAGCGCGTGACTGGCTGATCTCTGACTTGATCTTTCTCTTCTTCTAGTTTGGATTCCAGACTTCTTTCAGCCTCCATCTCCCGGTGCAGCGAAAGGTAAGGTGGAGGAACGAGGTCTGCAGAGAGGGCAGTGCGAACTGTGGGTTCCCGACCCCGACCCTCCTACTCACATCGCCTTTGTGCTGAGCTGGAGCTGAAAGGTCTCGAACCGGTGTGTTGTGTCCGAGGTAGAGTAGCTCCTGTCGCTCTCCAATTCTACCTCTTCTGGGTGCGGAGGTGATTTCTTCTATGGTGGGTTCTTCCGCCGGGGCGAGAAGAGTTCCTTTTTTCATCCTCATCGGTACGGGAGCTCCTAGCACGGAGGGGGTGGAGACTTTGACAATTGTCAAGCTGACGTATTAGGGCGATGAATTCTTTGCGATACATGTTGTGAAACAGGCCTTGAGCCTTTCAAATGTAATCGTCATGAGAATGGTGCACCTTGGTTCTATATGCATCTTTGAATAAAGTATTTCTTATATTCCATCTTATGCAATCTTCATTGCTTGTCTAGGTTTGATCTTCACTTCAGCATTTGCAGAGTCGAAGCTTCAGGCCTGGCCCTAGCCACTTCAACTACTGCCCTACTAGGGCTTCAATCTCCTTCATCTCTATCAGGTCATAGCTCCGGTGAGGGTTCAGACTCACCATGCCTCAGTCACTTTGCCGATTACCAGGCTAAGGCCTGGGTTTCGTCGTTCATATGCTATCACCGATGGAGAACCGCAGCTCGGACCCATGATGCCTCGATCGTTGGTATCGAGCTAAGGGTCGGTTTATCATCATCAGGTTTATCACTGAAAGGGAACTACAGTTCAGTCCTCTCATGCCTCGATCATTGGTATCGAGCTAAGGCTCAAGTTTATCATCATCGTTAGGTCTATCACCAAAGTGGAACCGCAGTTCAGACCCCTCATGCCTCGACCGTTGGCACCGAGCTAACTCTCGGGTTTATCATCATCATAAGGTCTATCACCGAAGGGGAACCGCAGTTCAGACCCCTCATTCCCCGACCATTGGTACCGAGCTAAGGCTCGGGTTTATCATCATCCTCAGGTCTGTCACCGACGGGGAATCACAGTTCAGACCCCTCATTCCTCGACCTTTGGTACCGAGCTAAGGCTCGAGTTTATCATCATCATCAGGTTTATCATCGAAGGGGAACTGTAGTTCAAACCCCTCATGCCTCAACTTTTTCAACTTCTTTACCGACCTATCACCGACGAGGAGTTGCAACTCAGACTCGTCATGCCTCGGTCATTTTGTCTATCACTGATAAGGAGCCACAACTCAGCACTCACCATGCCTCGACTTATTTGTCAGGTACCAAGCTAAGGCTTTGGGTTTTTCACCAGGTTTATCATTGGTGAGAAACCGTGGTTCAGACTCACTATGCCTCGACCGTTTTCATCAGTTGCTGAGTTGTATTACTCTCGGGTTTACAGCAAGCACCCTGCTAAAGGGGAACTTGACCTATAGCTTCAAAAGAAGAGATCCAATTGTTGATGAACCAATCGGACCCTAATTCTTACACACCATAGGATTTACGGGCAACGACCGGACCTTCAACTCTAAAAAGGGGGCATGGTGTCTCTCTCATCGTGGAGAGACTGACCCCCTTGCGGAGAGTGGAGGATTTGCCATGCGGCGGGTAACAACCCGACCTGAGTCACGGCCGAAAACTGTCAACGCAAGATTTGCCATTCTTTTCTTTCAATCATCTCAGACTTTTTCATTTCAACAATAGCATTTCTTCAGATTATTTGCGTTCCATGGATGAAGAAGATAGTGACCTTCCACAGTCTTCAAATAGTAAGCTTCTACTGGTACGGTTTGGTCTACGACATAGGGGCCTTCCCATCTTGCTTCGAGTTTCCCATGCGCTAGATTCCTCATATGGGGGGTCATCTGTCGCCAAACAAGCTCGCCTTTCTGGAAAACTCTAGTGTAACACTTGAGGTGTTAAATTCGAGAATAATAAAAATCCTCCCGGGGTTCTTTTCATTTTTTTACTGTCAAACTTTCTTGCTGGGCTTTTTCTAGAATAATGGGTCGTAAACCCATGAGATGTTTTACATTCACTTTCTCTATATTTTCGAGCACATTGTATTGGTGCGTTCCGTGCAATGATCGGGTGTATGCGCAGCCTGTTTCGGCAGCCCGGTAGTTAAACCTTAGAATTTTGATAATTAGCCAACTATCGGCATTGTTTGGTTTACCACAAGAGATTTAGTGATCGGATCTTAGCAAAGATGGATGCTTTGGGTGAGGCTCTGAAAGAGCTTTCCAACTAGCCTGAGCTGGGGTCGATCCGACACTCGGGTAATGAGTTATTGTTATTTTAAATTTTAGAGTATTTTCTTTATTGTGGGAGATTTACAAGACAAAAAAATAGGTACCAAGCACCGACGTGTTCGCGTTGACGAGATCTTTCCAACGGATCCTTCCGTGCCCATTTCTGACCTTCAGTTTGTAACTTATGGCTGATTATTCTTTTCAGCCAAGTAAATAGACGGATTGCACCCGGGTTCCAACCGAACCCAGTTCATGACCTGGGACCGAACCCAACCAGCCCTAGGACCTTTCTCCTAACCTTTTAGCTGGGTTTAGACCCTCTCGATTGCCCTCCCCAGAATTTAAAATTTGAATTTCGGATGAGGAGGGTATGGCAGGATTTGAGAGGATAACAACCAGATTTTCCTGCCATAACCACTCCTCTTTGTTAGGAAGGCTTTAACAACCAGATCTCCCCAGCCCTACTTACCTTAACCGCGTGCCATCATCTCCCTTTTACTAAACTGAACGGATGAGAGAGAGAATGAGAGATAGAGAGAGAGAATGGGAAAGAACTAGAGAGAGAAAGGGAGGGAGAGAAGAAGAAGAGATCGAGAGAGAAGAGAGAGGAGCAGTCGCAAACCCCTCCGAGCACCTCCCCCGACCCCGGCGAACCACCACCGGTCAGCTCTTTCTCTCTCTCTCTCTCTCTCTCTCTCTCTCTCTCTCCTCTCCTCCTCCACGCAACCCAAACCCAAACCCAAAACCACGACCCCTATCTCCTCCCTTGCCCGCGGGGCGGAGAACACCACTGGCCACCCCAAGGGACATTGATGACTGCCGGTGCACCCGACCGCTCATCGGAGCTCCCTGGACGGCCTCCTACCGTCGCCGTTGCTCAGGCCCGGCCCTCTGCTCTGCTGGTTTTATGGGGAAGAAGGAGGGGGAGGGGGGGGGGGGGGCAGATCTGTAAATAATGGGTCTGCCCCATTCCGTTTAGAAACTTAATCTGCAAACCCAACCCGCCTAACCCCAGGCCCGACCCGGCCTAGACACTGCAGACCCGACCTGATAACCCAAACCCGACCCAATAGTGAACCGATCTGGTTCACCTAAACCAGACCCATAAACCGACCAGAAATTGGTTCTGCCACCATTCCTCCATCCGATCTCATAATCGGACGAAACCAGAGGCGTTTCGACCGGCTTAGATAGCCCCACGTGTTGACCTATATTTGGTACCGTAAGTTTACCATATAGGATCCTTTTTCAACCATGGGCTCGATTTAGTCGGTGCACCGTGGTTTGACCGCCAATTCTTCGTTTGATCTCAGAATTGGACGAAACCGGTGGGGCATCGTGCTCAAATCTTCGATGCTGATGTATTGAACCTAGTTTGGGACTCTAGGGACCCTTCTACCCTATTGAACCGTAGACTAGTTTTTATCGGTTCAACCCTAAAACCTTCGACCGAAGTCGGATTAGAACGAGACCGGATCCAATAGGTCCCTCATCCCTAGACCAACCTTTTTAGACCCCTAGTTTGAGTAATTTAAGATGTAAGAACTTATACATTTTAAACCATGATAGTCAGTTTCTCCTTCGAAGGTACACCAGACCAATTGGCATGAGGAGCATGGATCATCAAGTTATTCTCCAGGTGAACATGATTAATTCTATTCTGGTTAGTGTAGATTGTAGTTATATCTGTAAAATAATTAATAAAACTGTATGTGCATAGCATGTCCAATGCATGCAGGCGGAAAATCGGTACTGCATGTGGGAGGTGGGCATACTATCACTTGCCTCTAAATAATCATGTAATATTTTGATAGTTGTAACGATGATTGACTCAACCTAGATTCACACTAGGATGCATGCAAACAAAAAGATATTCGTACTGATTATTTATTGATATTCTGTTGAATGACTGTGTTTGGTGACCATGAGTCTCATGATGCAGTCCAGTTGCTATTGAGTAACGAAGACTGGTGGTCTCGGTGGAGAGATCGATGGTCTCAGTGGAGAGACTGGTGATTGTACTTCCTCAGTTGAGGTTCTCTTCCCAGAGGAAAGACTCACTCCTCACAGGCATAGGTAGGGGACCCGAGTGCACGGGATGGGAGGTGAACCATCGCCTGTGCATAATCCGAATCAAGTAGGCAGGGTCACAGGGTTGGGCAGGCGGTAAAGTCCCTATTGGCCTAGTAGTCTACCCTTGGGTAATGATCCCGAAAAGCAAGGTGGGCGGGAGTGCCCTGTGGTGAAAGACCAAACCCCCTTATGGCCATATAGGTATTTCTGGCTCTCCAGGTACATTTGGGCCCAGGTTTCTGTTGGCAGACTCAGTTAGAAAACTGCTGGTTCACTTTAGGAGTAGGTAGAACTAACATTCAGTAATTAGTTGTATACTTTTGATCTGGATGATTACTTGTCTTATATGTAGCTAGTTCATTTCATTTACGTGCAATGTGTGTATATATGGGTTACTACCTTCGCAGACTTCTAGAAGGGCGGGGTATGACTATGGTTTACCCTAGCTAGTTTAGGGTTAACTGTTCACTGAGTTTACCTAGTAAACTCACCCCGTTGTTGCACACTCTTTTCAAGTACCGTAGATCCTTCTCAGATGCTTCCTAGAGGAGCTTAATTAGCTATCGAAAGAGGATACTAGAGCTATTAGCTAGTTTTAATATTTTCAGTTGGTTATGTAATAATTGTGGAACTATGTTTTAGATGCTCTGAATAATGTCAGAATCAGTAATGCTTCCCCCTGGTAAGCTTCACCTCAAAGCTTCATGCCCGGTAGGCTTTTCCTCAAGGCCAAGCTATTGGTAAGCTTTGCCTCAAAGCCATCCCTCATCAGCTAGTAACTAGTTCATGATAAATTAGTAATAAATAATTAAATAATAAAATCAACCTCGCGACCTTATAACCTGACTTTCCTTAAAACCCCGTCACCCCTGGGTTTGACTGGTTTACCCTTGTAGTCAGATCCGGGGCGTGACATCTAGTCTTCACTCTCTTATTGTAGGCCTTCTTCAGCTGCTGGACATAGTTAGCCAAGTTAGCGATAGCTCTGTCCCTTCTCTCGTCCAGTAGGTCCAGGTTGCTTGTCATCCACTCATTGTTCATTTCCGAGCTGACGGCTCTAGATCTGGTCATCAGGTAGATCGCCTCTGTTGGAATTGCTGCTTCGATCCTAAAGGTGAGGTTGAAGGGGGATTCTTGTGTGGGTCACCAAGGTGTCGTCCGCTATGCCCAGAGTACGCCATTAAGGGTTTCATCCCAGAGCCCTTTTCACCCATCGAGCATCTTCTTCAGATTGGCGATGATAGTCTTGTTCGTTACTTCTGCTTAACCGTTTGTTTGCGAGTAATAAAGTGAAGAGAACTGGATCTCTATGTCGTAGTGTCTGCAGTAGTCCTTTACTCGAGTTGAACTTAATTGAGACCCGTTATTTGCGATCAGGGTCTTGGGTACCCTGAACCTGGTGATGATGTTGTTCCGGCCCACAAGAAGCGTTCTACGTCAATATCCTTGACCGTCACAAAAAGGGACGACCTCCACCCACTTCGTGAAGTAGTCCGTCGCCATCAGTAGGAGCCTCTTCTTACTGGGACTTGCCGGCAAAGGTCCCACTATATCCAGCCCCCACTGTTGGAAGGGCCAAGGAACAAAGTGGCTCTGGAGTTCGTCAGCGGGCTGGTGGATGGTTGGTCCATGGTTCTAGCATTGTTGGCACTTTCGGCTAAAGCTAATGGCGTCGGCTTCAAGAGTGGGCCAGTAGTAGCCCGCTTGATTGACTTTATGTGCCAGTAGTCTTTCTCCAGAGTGATTCCCACATTCTCCCTCGTGTATCATTGACAGAATCTTGTGGGCCTCTTCTGGTCCCACGCACCTCAAGAGGGGCCCCTTGCTTGATCTTCGGTAGAGCACCCCCGCTGTAAGCTGGAACTTTTGTGATCTTCTCTTCACCTTCTGCGGCTCAAGACAGTCCGTCGGGAGTTGCCCTATAACGAGGTAGGCTCGGACCGGGTTGGTCCAATCGGAGGGGGACACCTGGTCGAGCCTCGGGACTGGCAGCTTGGCTGGTGCAGCGTCGATTATTATCACGTCAAGCTCGGTGGAATGGGCTATGCTTGACCTCTACAGTGAGGTGATATGGCTCCATCTCGCCGAGGGTTGACGCGACATTCGCTAAGGTGTCGGCCACTTTGTTTTCTGACCGGGGTAGGTGGACGATGATTGCCCTCGTGAATCCGCCGAGCTTCCTCTTTGCCAGAGACAGGTAGGCCGCCATGCAGGGTTCGTAGGAACTGTAGACATCGTTGATTTGGTTCACCACGACCTGGGAGTCACTGAACAGCGTCAGCTCGCTGACTCCCAAATCTTCAGCCGCCTCGATTCCAGCAATCAAGGCCCGGAGCATGTCTTCGATCACACCATTGTCTTGGACGCTTGGAGCTTGTCTTCGGGGGCTCCTTTTCGGCATGTGGTGACGCTGGGATATTCTCTCTTGAGATCGGCTCTTGGCCAGAGTCCGGGATCGTCCTCGAGCTTCGATGAGGTGATCTTGGAGATTCGTCTGCCGATGAGCGTGGCTCTTTGCCACCAAATCATCCATTATTTAGAACAGTTTCTCTTGGTTGGCCAAGAGAGCTTCTAGTAGTCGATGCGAGGGAAGAGGGGCAGGAGGATCCCGATGCTCATCGTTCGGGTTCGGCATTGGAGGAGGATGCTGAAATGACTGACTTCTCCTTGCCTTGGCAAGTCGTCACCATGGATGTAGCTTGTTGGAGAGGAAGTTGAAGTTGATCACGTTAAGATGGGAAAGGACCCCACAGACGGTGCTAGAGAATGTGTGTATGAGGGAAATCTCGCTGGCCACACCTGATCATCAGATGGAGCTGGTTGTTCTCCACCGCCTCTGCGCAGTACTTGCAAAAAGACCGAGGCTCTCCTTCGAGCCAAGGGCTCTCCGATGCTCAAGGTAGGAAAGGGAGGGATGTGTGTAGTGTGGTCCTGGGTGTCGGAAGGGAATTGCCTCTCAAGAATTGGAATATCTTCTTTAGAGTTCGAATTACTTACCTGCCCATAAAGGGACATGGTTTCTTTTGTAGATTTACGTGCGCCCAATCGCTGCGATCTGTCCTCTGATGATCTCGGGATGGTTATGGCGGATCCCCTCCGATCGGACGCCATTCAAACCTTTCCTTCTATGCTCCCGCGGATTGTGGGTGTTACACTTCATCACGGGTAACCCACGATCCTAACGGGCGGGATATCCTCGGGATTGCCTAGCCTGACAAGTCTCCCGACAATTACAGCACCTTTCAATCTTTCCTCGCCTGATGGCTGTTCTTTCGTATCAATCAGGTCGGGCTACTCGTACGCATGGGTAGTCGGGCCAGGTATGCGACCTGTCCAACTTCGTTCCCGACTTGGCCTTCGTCGGAGAGCTCGAGCTCCTCTGATCTTCTTCCTAAGTTTAGCCTTTAGCGAGTAGTGCAACCCATGGACCGGGTCTAGTTGACCTGGACTTGGCCCGCCCTCGGCTGGTACTTCGTCTCTCCGCACTGGACCAAGTCGGGCGGTCCAGTTGTACATGTGTCAACATTCGGTGAGTGTGGCAGAAAACCCCTTGTACATTAACTGTTGGCGCCTTTCGCTGCTAGTGCCGGCGCCTTTCACTACGGGCACCGTCGTTGTCCGCCCGCCACCGTCGACCACCGGTGAGCACCACCCACCGCTTACGCCACCCCGTCGGCCACCACCCGCCACCGTCATCGTCGACGGCCGATGGTGGGCTGCAGTCGGTTGTGGTACTGTCATCCCTCTAGGATTAATCCCATGGCCCAATCGTGGCTATTGAAATGGGATGCACCACGCCACCACGTGTCTTTTCTTAAAACGTCAACGATAGAAAGGGGAGATAGATCATCAGTGAAGCAGAATCAAATTTCTTTGAACTTGGGAGTGAAGCCCTTTATAAGCCTCGGTAGTACTTTAGTCCGAAATAAAAAAATGATCAGAAAAGTAATGCAAAAAGCAACCGGGTCTATTTCCAGCAATACGACAGAGTTGGGGGCCATTATGGGAAAGGAATTTTTTTTCTTTCTCCCCCTCTCTATCAAGCTACTCTGCTATTAATGTGTTTGAAAAACCGTGCCCTCTATTAATGAGGTTTTTACCGAAATGGCCACCAACTCTTAACTATTGTTGAGAATGGGCCAGGTTGCTTTTGGCTTTACCAAAATGACCATTGAAACTCTTTGGGACCAAACTACCCTTTTACTGACTGTGATTTTTCGGGTTTGACGGCGACGGCAGCGCGGCAGTAGGGGTTGGGCGCCGGCTCGGTTGTGGACCGCCGGAGCTAGGGAAGGTCGGCTCGGTCTTGGGCTTGACTGCCACCGTGAGAGGAGGTGGAGGAGGTTGGCGAGCCGGTGTCGGATGGTCGCCGGAGCTTGAGGAGGAGGGCTGCTGGAACGTGGGTTGCACCCCTTCTCTCTTCAACTCTCTCTCTCTCTCTCTCTCTCTTTCTCTCTCTCTCTCCTTCACTCTCTGTTTCTCTCTCACTCTTTGTTTCTCTCTTACTCTTTCTTTCACTCTCTCTTTCTCTCTGCTCACCCACTCTTTCACTCTCTCACTCTCTCACTCTTGACTCTCTATGTGAGAGGAGATGGAGGTGGTGAAGATGGTAAGGGTCACTATGATTTTTTGGCGACGAAAACTAGACGAAACATGTTATTTTCGTCGGATTTCGTCTGATTTTTTGGCGACGAAAATTAGACGAAATTTGTTATTTCGTCCGATTTTCGTCACACAGCCCAAAGCCATTCTCGGGGAGAAATGACTGTGATTTTTTGGCGACGAAAACTAGACGAAACATGTTATTTCGTCGGATTTCGTCCGATTTTTTGCGCGTCGCCAGAGCAAAGGACGAAGGAGGGCTGCTGGAACGTGGGTTGCACCCCTCCTCTCTTCAACTCTCTCTCTCTCTCTCTCTCTCTCTCTCTCTCCTTCACTCTCTATTTCTCTCTCACTCTTTGTTTCTCTCTCACTCTTTCTTTCACTCTCTCTTTCTCTCTGCTCACCCACTCTTCACTCTCTCACTCTCTCTGCTCACTCTCTCACTCTTGACTCTCTATGTGAGAGGAGATGGAGGTGATGAAGATGGTAAGGGTCACTATGATTTTTTGGCGACGAAAACTAGACGAAACATGTTATTTTCGTCGGATTTCGTCTGATTTTTCGGCGACGAAAATTAGACGAAATTTGTTATTTCGTCCGATTTTCGTCACACAGCCCAAAGCCATTCTCGGGGAGAAATGATTGTGATTTTTTGGCGACGAAAACTAGACGAAACATGTTATTTCGTCGGATTTCGTCCGATTTTTTGCGCGTCGCCGGAGCAAAGGACGAAGGAGGGTTGCTGGAACGTGGGTTGCACCCCTCCTCTCTTCAACTCTCTCTCTCTCTCTCTCTCTCTCTCTCTCTCCTTCACTCTCTATTTCTCTCTCACTCTTTGTTTCTCTCTCACTCTTTCTTTCACTCTCTCTTTCTCTCTGCTCACCCACTCTTTCACTCTCTCACTCTCTCTGTTCACTCTCTCACTCTTTGACTCTCTCTGTGAGAGGAGATGGAGGTGGTGAAGATGGTAAGGATCACTATGATTTTTTGGCGACGAAAACTAGACGAAACATGTTATTTTCGTCGGATTTCGTCTGATTTTTCGGCGACGAAAACTAGACGAAATTTGTTATTTCGTCCGATTTTCGTCACACAGCCCAAAGCCATTCTCGGGGAGAAATGACTGTGATTTTTTGGCGACGAAAACTAGACGAAACATGTTATTTCGTCGGATTTCGTCCGATTTTCGTTCGATTTTTTGCGCGTCGCCGGAGCAAAGGACGAAGGAGGGCTGCTGGAACGTGGGTTGCACCCCTCCTCTCTTCAACTCTCTCTCTCTCTCTCTCTCTCCTTCACTCTCTATTTCTCTCTCACTCTTTGTTTCTCTCTCACTCTTTCTTTCACTCTCTCTTTCTCTCTGCTCACCCACTCTTTCACTCTCTCACTCTCTCTGCTCACTCTCTCACTCTTTGACTCTCTCTGTGAGAGGAGATGGAGGTGGTGAAGATGGTAAGGGTCACTATGATTTTTTGGCAACGAAAACTAGACGAAACATGTTATTTTCGTCGGATTTCGTCTGATTTTTCGGCGACGAAAACTAGACGAAATTTGTTATTTCGTCCGATTTTCGTCACACAGCCCAAAGCCAGTCTCAGGGAGAAATGACTGTGATTTTTTGGCGACGAAAACTAGACGAAACATGTTATTTCGTCGGATTTCGTCCGATTTTTGTCCGATTTTTTGCGCGTCGCTGGAGCAAAGGACGAAGGAGGGGGCGTCGCCGCTGCTCCCTCCGCGCGTCGCCGGAGCACAGGGAGGGGGGGTCGCCGCTGCTCCTCCCGTGCGTCACCGGAGCACGGGGAGGGGGGGTCGAGATCGAGCTCGGGGGAGATCGGGCGCCGAAGTGCAGGGGGGGTCGGGAGATCGGGCGCGGGGGGGGGGGGGGGGGGGGGGGGGTGTCGCCGCTGCTCCACCCGTGCGTCACCGGAGCTCGGGTTTGACGGCGACGGCAGCGCGTTAGCAGGGGTTGGGCGCCGGCTCGGGTGTGGACCGCCGGAGCTAGGGAAGGTCGGCTCGGGCTTGGGCTTGACTCTTTCTCACTCTTTGTTTCTCTCTCACTCCTTCTTTCACTCTCTTTCTCTCTGCTCACCCACTCTTTCACTCTCTCACTCTCTCTGCTCACTCTCTCACTCTTTGACTCTCTCTGTGAGAGAAGATGGAGGTGGAGAAGATGGTAAGGGTCAATATGTCTTTTTACCTGTTTAGTGTCACCGTGCGACCTGTTTCCCACGTGCTGGTGGCCATTTTCGTTCAGATTTCTTGATGGGGTCCATTCTCAACAATAGTTGAGAGTTGGTGGCCATTTCGGTAAAAACCTCTCTATTAATTCATTAGCACATAATATGTATAGAAAAGTTTAAAAGAGATAGAGATGAGATACAGATCCATCATATCCGGGTGGGCATCCACCTTTCCATAACGGAATGAGTAGAGGTGCAGTAATACTGGTTGAAAATCAAAGTTTCAATATACACCGTTGAGTTCCGATCCCACGGATGGGAGCAAGGATCGAGTATGGTCTCTCTTCACGTCTACCCAAAAAAAAATTGTCTCTTCGTGCAATTCTGCTGTCTTCTTTGATTGTCTCTGACCTTTGGGGAGATTCCCTCCAAGTCAAAAGAAGAAGAAAGAGAGATCCCTGTATCTCTCTTCGCTTTCTTATCTCCCAAAGATTCTCTCCTCCCCACTCACACCCCCACAGCCTCCAAAGGTTTGATTCTTCGATCCAGCCATTTCCCATCTCGGCCTTTATCTTGCATTTTTACATTGGTTTCATGTTTTGGGTAGACCCTTGTGAGTATCACTCTGTACCAGGGTCCTCTGCTTTGTTATGAAAACAGAGTATCAGCTTGGTTTGGTTGTGTGTGTGTGTGTGTGTGTGTGTGTGTGTGGTTTTTTCTCTGATTCTACTGTGGAAAGAGGGTGGGTTTGATCTATGTTTTTGGTTGTGGGGAAACCCAGAATCTGATTTGAGGGGTGGATCAGGGTTTTGGTCTCCTGTTCTTTAAGACTGATTTGGCCCTTTTCAACAGGCCATCTCTCGTCTTTTTGACACTGTTATTTTGTCTTGCTTAGTGAGGAGAGCTTTGTTATTATTGCCTTTGATTCCTGTAGTTATATATTCCTTCGATTCTATGGCGCATATGGTTTCTCATTTGATTCTAGCGCCGGATGTTATGTGGGCTTAAAATTGCATCATTTTTTGATTCCATTATAGGGGTATTATGGTGATTTTGTTTTCGTTGTATTGCCGGCTATGAATCATGAATTATGATGTACTGTATGGTATTACATTGACAAATATTTCGAGCTAGTGAGGCCGGTGGGTTTATATGATGCCAAAAACTTGATATATATTTAGCATATAGTTGTTGATTTTTTTTTCTATGGAGGAGTATTTGGTCTCATGAAGTCTTTTTATCCGCAATTTATACTGGTTTCGCAAATTGTTCTTAAGAATTCAAGTTTCCACTGTTGGGGTTAATGATCTTTGTATCCGCAAGAATGCTTGATATTGAATCCATAATGTATAGATGTACGTAGGTTGGGTTGGTGTTTCTATCAACACAATAACTCTAAGGCCTCTTTGAATCTGAGGCTATTATCTGTCCCTTTTTTTTGTGTGATAATAATAGGAGTGGCTGAAGGGAAGCTATCATGAGCTACGAGACTGAAAATGGGGCCATTGCCAGACATGAGGTTCTTAAGTTTAATAGTTGTTTCTTTCTCCATGAATGCTAGAGCATTATTTTCTTAGTTAACTCTTATAGGCATATATTTTTGTGCCGACTATCAGGGAAAGTCCACCGCAATGATCGTCTGCTTTCTTCTAGGATGCGGAAGCCTTCTCTCATGGAATAGCATGTTGACAATTGAAGATTACTATGTTTACCTCTTTCCAGTTAGTTATTCGTTGCCTTTCCCACCATAACTTCTTGGATGTGCTTTTATGGAAAATGTATGTTTGGTTACAATGGCTGTATGCACCTCATTGTACAAGCTGTTTAAAGTATCTAGTTTTTCAAAAAGTTCACTCTTTTGATAGGAAGTAATTCACAAAAAGGAAGGTTGTCTCTCCGCATGGCCTTTTTTAAGCATAAATTTTGGGAACTAGTCATTTCGCTCTTTTTTCTCCCTGATTGCTTGAGATGCATTGGTTCATGAAAAGTCAAGGAAAAAAGTGTCGAAGGTAAAGCAATATTGCATCTAACGTTAAAGTTTCCCACACTAAGTCATCAATAACATCACTTACTTAAGTCCCTTGGTATGCATCGTGGGCATGCACTTTAAACTATATTTCTTTGCATCATTATTTAGGGTCAATTTGACTTACCCCCTTGTGTTAATAGGCCAAGTTAACTTACCCCCCTAAAATGATATCAATTAGAGTTAGTAAGTTACCCCGAACTTTAGCTTACCCCCCAAAATTTCTATGTGATAATTAGATGGAATTGGGGGTATCTCAAAATATCATATAGGCATTGGGGGGGGGTAAGTCAAATTTTTTGGGTGTAACTCTAATTGATATCATTTTAGGGGGGTAAGTCTAAGTGGCCTATTAACACAGGGGGGTAAGTCAAATTGACCGTTATATTTAATAGGTCTCATTCATACAAGTCCTGTAATCCTTTATTATCAGAAGCCTTTTGTATATTAAATTTCCACCGGTCATTGATAGCACAGTTGCCAACTCTCTCTCCAAGTGGCCTTTTCGGCAACTTCGTTTATGATAACAAATATGCACTTTTTTTTTTTTCTTATCAAGCAAGAATCATATTCATTGGAAAGCAAGAAATAAAAGGTTCAACATGAAAACAAACCCATCATATGCGGGGGAGTTCAACGTTGAATCATTGTTAGGTTTTTGACTACTCAATGACCGAACTTTGTGAATTATTGAAACACTCCTATTATTCTCGACTTTTTTTTGGAGCCATTTCCTGATTTTATATCTTTTGCAATATTTGGTAGTTATACAAAATATTACTTGATTGTTTGAGAATATTTCTTGAATTCTTCCTCTTTTTTTTTTTACAAAAATTAAGTTATCCCTATATATATTGTCAATTCGTGGTATTTTCTCAATTTCAAACTGAATTTTTGACAATTTTGAACTTTTGTGCTTGGAGAATTGATTTTAATCCCTACTTTACTACTATGTCTTGCCATAGTTGCTACGGTACATATGCAGCATGGGAACAAATCAAACGAAAATGTCAAACTAACATGTTTAGATGTTTTCGATCTATGAAATGAGTCTGACATACATCTATAAATCATATAATCACGTCGATATTGTTGTATGAAAAAATGGAACAACTTGTATCCCTTTAAAAAGAAAGAAAATGAGTTAGTCTTTTAACGTCAAAAATCATGTAAACTGAAGTTCAAACTATATTTTTATAATATCTATATTAGCTCAATGGCATCCTTTTGAGAGGGCAATTTTACTTAAAACAAATTTTCATACTTTTGAGAACATTCCTCAAAATGGGTACAGACAGGTTTCCTTCAAATTTTGCCTATTAAGTATCAACCTTTAGGAGAGGTTTCCAAGTAACTATTTTCTTATGAAATTTATCCATACTATTGTATTTCATGCTTACAATCTTTTTCTCATTTCATCCTTCCGTAAGTTTTGTCTATCAAACTTCTGCTCGGGAGAAATACACAAAAGCAAGTTTTCTACAAACTTTTTTGGTACATAGTTTTTGCAGAATTGTTATTGTGAATTATGTCTTGTGATCAATTGATTTGAAAAGGCAATTGATAGTAAAGCAATGCACTATCCATTGGGGTGTTTCAAATATAAGATCTATATATTAGGTTTCGTCTAAGGTCCCTTTGCGACTGCTTCCTAGGCAACTAACAGGGTTTTGGGTTATATAAAGATGTTATTTCTTTATACTTAAAGTTCCATACAAACATTAAAATCCCACATACTTGAGTCAGTTTTGTAATGTTTTCCAAGTTTTATGCACTTTCAGAGTATTCAATATGACTAACTTGCCGATCTTTTATATGGTGGGCAAGGTCAAACACGATATTCTTGTCCTATACCTTACCTTTTTGTGTGATATTTTTCTGTAGGTTTCTAAAAAATATTTTATAAGATTATTCATGAACCTTAATCCTTATGCCTCAAAACTTTATTCCACAGCTCATTTGGAATCATAATCCGCACCATATGCTTTCTCCCTTCTGAACTTTAGTGCTCATTAATGACCAGTGTAGTCAAGGTGAGCGGATGCTAGTTGCCGAGACTTATTTGACAGGTGAGAGGCAAGTGCTTTATTGAAGTGACATTGATGTGATGTCCTTGGGTTTCTAATCAACACATCTGCTATGAGGACTATATGGATCAAATGATGAAATCAACTTCAAATTCCGCATGCCATTTTTCCAATTCCAACAATTAAACTTGGGATTGATCAATTAACAAATAATTGAAATTGTATAGGTGTTATTTATAAGAAGGTTAATATCATATTTATCTAATTTCTTACCGTATATATAAAAATTTCTGCATGAATAATTTCTAGAAAGTTGCAACAGAAATTGACCTAAAACAAAGGGGAATGGCATCATAAATCCAGTTGAGCCAAGTAGAGATCAATCAATGTGTATTGTGACCATGATGAGTCAAACATGACTTAGTTGGTGAGATTGGGGAGGAAAGGCAGAAGAGTCGGGAAGGTGGTACAAGAATAGTTAAAGAAATAAGATAGATAAAATATAGCAAGGAGGACCTCACATAAAGTTTGTGGACCATGATGGTTTTAGGAATATGGTTCATCGATGATGGTTGCACATCTCCATGAGCACCAAATTAGCATAGTATAGGCCTTGATTTTTAAGAGTCAAGGGGATAGAAGGCTGATTAGAAGAAAACAAAAAAGAAGGCTAGGAAGTGTACATCATCTTAGAGTGCTTCAAAAGGCCGACCTTATGAAGGGAGGAGAGCACAATGGGTATATGAAGACAAGGAACCCTGCTCCCCTAGCCTATGTGGGACTAATTCCCGCTGGACAACCCCGCCTTGCCCCCCCCCCCCCCCCCCCCTACGTGGGATACGCGTGGCGTGGGCGCACTATCGGAGGAGGCAGGTAGTGCCCCCGTTATGATGCCATATGACGTCACCCAGAGTGCTCCAAAAGGCCGACCTTATGAAGGGAGGCAAGCACAATGGGTATATGAAGACAAGGTACCCTGCTCTCCGATGTGGGATTATTCCCGATGGAGCATCTCAACAGGAAGATATTGACCAATGAAGGGACTTAAATAGTTGGGAATAGAGGAGACGTTGGAAGTGATAAATAGGTGGAGATCTGATAAAAACGTCCACAGGAAAGCATTGTCAACCACTGAGCACCAAATTCACTACAGGGAGAGCCCCAACTATATTGGGATTCTAGATGTTTCTCTACCTTCCTCAGTGTCGTCAGTAGAGATTCTTGAGACAAGTTCAGAACTTGACTAGCTTTCTCCGGCAGAGCCTTCGATCGCAGTTGATCCTCTACAATGGTGGACATTTCACCACTGCCTACAATAGAGCTTTTGCCTTCAGTGGAGTACTCAGCCAAGACGCTATTGGGTGTCGACCCAGCACGCTGGTCCTGATGGTGAACTTCATCTGGCTAGATCTTCCACCCCCGGCTCGAGTACTTTGCCTATCTCACTTGGGCATGACCTCCTCCATGCTAGCACATCAGCTCGCCCAGGTGATCATCATTAGTAGCGCGTGTTATTATTGTCACAACCAGTCCCATCTTGATGCGAACAACTTGTTTTCATGGGTCTTTGAGAGTTGACTATGGTGTGACACGATCACCTATATTAACCTACATTATTAACTTCAGACATTGTCGACTGCTTTGGTGACCAGCTAGATGTAGAAGGCCCCAGAACTTGGTTCGACTTTACAAGCACTCATGGTCGAGTGCTTTCTAAGTTGGGGTGAATGATGGGGATTAGGACCGATTGCATCACCTCCACCAGTAACTGGCCCATGAAGCGGTCCACTTATTTTTATTACTGTTTAATTGTTATTTAAATTATTATTTTCACCACAATTAATTAGAAAAATATTAGATTTGGTGTGCAAGGCAAGCTTTATTTTGTTTTAGTCCCACATCGATTGTGGAAGCTTATGTATGTAAGTTGGTCTATTATATAAAGGCCTTAGCATCTTTCTTTATGAATGATGAACGATTATGAAATAAATTTGCTTGTTATCAATTAATCCTGGATTGGATTGAATAGAGGTGGATTCCTCGGAACTGATGGTCCCCGGGTCTTCCTCCATTCTTCTATTCTTCCTCTTTTCTATCTCAAACAATGTTTTAAAAAACGGAAGGCGGAAGGCAGGCGGTCAAATGGTTTCAAGGCGGAAGGCGGACGACTAGGCGGGCGCCCGGAGAAAAAGGAGGGCACCCACCTATATAAAATATATTCTATATATATGTATACATATAAATTCATAATTCTATATAAAAAAACAATAATATAAAGTTCTACGTATGCAAACATCAAAACAACCGATCTAAATATAAAAGTTTTATGAAAAGGAAGGAGGGAATCGGGTGGGATCAGGTTTGACTGCGAGGCAGGGGAAAGAGAGCAGCTTTTGAGCCTTTGGGATATCTAGGATATCTAGTTATGTAGTGAAAAGGGAGGAGGGGATCGAGTGGGGTCGGGGTTTTATGAAAAATTATTATTAATCTGTCCGCCTAAAGCCCGCCTGCCTGGAGCCTGCTTGGAACTCGCCTAGGCGCCCGCCTTTTACCCGCTTAGGCGGGCGCCTAGGCGGGTCGGATCCCGCCTAGGCGCCCGTCTTTGTTCAACCCGCTTGCAGTGCCGCTTAATGCTGAAGCGGAGCGGCCAACCCCTTGAAACGCCTAGGCGGCCTGCTTTTTAGAACAGTGATCTCAAACCTTAAATTTTGTTTGTTCAAACAAAGCCAAGAAGACAGGAAATAGCAAGAAGGAAAAGAAGCACCGGAGAAGCCCTCTCGGCATCTCTTTTTCTCGCTTTTCTCCCAATGATCTAGCATCCCCTGTGATGTGATCCGACTTGGGCCCAAGCCCGTTGGCCCACCTGAAGGCCCATCCTAACCTGCCATGGATAGGTAAGGCAGGATATCTCTTATGATATCTTTTAGAATCTTTTTTTTTATTTGAGATCCTTATTTTAGGCAAGTTGTTAGGATACTTATTGGCTTTTAAATTTATTGCCATTTTTATCTTTTCTTTTAGCCTATTTAAAGGCCCCCATTGTAACCATTGGAGGACAGATTATTATGTATGAAAATTGATGGCGGATGCCTTCGTTGGCTCATGGATTTGAGTCCCCACCTTGTACCCTGATGGATTTCAGGCCCCCTCTCATCTAAGCTTCTAGTCTTTTCTTCTCTGTCACGGTTCTTACCCCCCTCCGCCACTTCCTCTCGGTGATTCCGTATCACTAGTTATCCCGTTACAAGAAAAATACAAAAAAGAGATAGCACCGTCTCCATCAACCGCTCTTGGACGACGCGCGCCTGCATCAAGTTGGTATCAGAGCTCCGGGCTTCGTGGTGTTTCCATACCACGAACGATCTTCGCTTTGATCGCTGTCGTCTATCGTCATCGTCGCCGTTCCATCATCACTATCGTCGCCGATTCGTCGTCATCTTCTTCTGGTACGTCGCCCTACAATCCCAACAAAAAAAAAAAAAGAAGAAGAGAGATCAGATCTATTGAGAAAAGAAAAAAAAGAGAAGAAGAGAGATCAGCTCTTGAGAAAAAAAAAAAAAGAGGAAGAGAGCATACCTCCTTCAACCGAGAACCCTCTTCTTTGCCGCCCGCCCGTTCACCGCAGGCCGCCCTTTCCTCTTGCTTCATCCGCTGAACCGCCCCTCTGTCCCGTGCTCTCGCGCACCCCGCAGCCATCAAAAAAAAAAAAAAACCATTAGATCTGTGATAGCAGCAGAAAAAGGAAAAGAAAGAATAGAAAGAAAGAGAAGAAAAGGGAAGAAAAAGGAAAAGGAAAGAAAGAGAAGAAAAGGGAAGAAATGAAGAAGGAAAAAAGAGAGAAAGGAAAGAGGAAACCTACCAGCTGATGCCTCTCCTTTTGCTCCCAGCTGCAGCCGCCCCTTTTTGCTTCCAACTGCAGCCGATGCCTCCTTTCTTCCCTCCCTACCTGCCAACAAAACAAACAAAAACAAAAAAACCCTAATCCGAAACCCCCTTTTGTCCCTTTCTATTTTTCCAATTCACTCCTCCACCACAACCCTTAGATCCCCATCCTACAGTCCTCAAATCCCCAACCTTTCTAGTTGCTATTTTGCACTTAAGTGCTGAACCCGAGTTGAATTCGGATCCGACCCGAATAGACAAAACAGACCCGCCAACTTCAATTGGGCATATCTTTTTCAATTCTAGTCCGTTTTTGACGTGCGACCTACCAAATCGAAGGGTTTTTCGAGCTCTACGCATCCATACCATCAGCAGAAATTTTTGGCGAACCAGTAATTGCAGATTTCCAGATTTACCCCTGGACCACACTTCTACCATTGTGACATGGATACCAAGATGCAAGGGTTGATTCGTTGTCATCAAGGGAACAACTCCGTCTATGAGTATACTTCAGCATTCTATCAGCGCATGATCCGCTATGGTTTTTCAGAGAAAGATTTCTTGGCAGTGGTATTGTACGTTAGAGGACTCCGCTCCGACATAAAGGGCAAGTTTTCATCTAGATCTTGGAGGGATCTGGACGAAGCCTATGAGATAGCTTATGAGTTTGAATGGGAGTTACAACAAATAGCCTCACCTCTAGTGGTCTCCACAGATGAGTCTCCACCTCCAGTAGAGCCTCCACCACCTACAGAGCTTCCTCCAGTTGTATCTTTGGTGGATCCATCACCTCCAGTATCACCACCAGCAGACGAGCTTCCCCTTTCAGAGGATCTTCTGCCGCTTGCCATGCTACCACCTACTGCGGATTCTTTCGAGATGGTTTCCCTAGCCGAGCCTCAGCAGATTGATTTTCTTGGGCTAGATCGACTATTGGTGCCTACAGTGTTTGTTCAGCTCTACCTCCGTTCAGGCGAGCCGATGTTCGAGCTATCGCAGCGGTCTGATATTACGATCCGACTCTGTCGTCTACCCCAACACTACTTTGACGTAGGTTTTCCGATCGACGGCAGTGATACTTTCTCATGGGACCCCGGTAATGACTTCGGTGTAGTGAGACATCATTTGTTGGGCCTTCACCATCAGCTCCTGATGACAGATACCACATCGGCGAAAACCTCGATGATGATTGCGCTTTACCGTATGAACTCGAGGGCGAGTTCTTCGCAGCGGAAGCGAATGATGTGATCCGACTTGGGCCCAAGCCCGTTGGCCCACCCGAAGGCCCATCCTAACCTGCCATGGATGGGTAAGACAGGATATCTCTTATGATATATTTTAGAATCTTTTTTTTTATTTGAGATCTTTATTTTAGGCAAGTTGTTAGGATACTTATTGGCTTTTAAATTTATTGCCATTTTTATATTTTCTTTTAGCCTATTTAAAGGCCTCCATTGTAACCATTGGAGAACAGATTATTATGAATGAAAATTGATGGCGGATGCCTTCGTTGGCTTATGGATTTGAGTCCCCACCTTGTACCCTGATGGATTTCAGGCCCCCTCTCATCTAAGCTTCTAGTCTTTTCTTCTCTGTCACGGTTCTTACCCCCCTCCGCCACTTCCTCTCGATGATTCCGTATCATTAGTTATCCCGTTACAAGAAAAATACAAAAAAGAGATAGCACCGCCTCCATCAACCGCTCTTGGACGACGCGCGCCTGCGCCTACATCACCCTGGCTTTCCCCTATTGTGTTTCCACATGATGAATAGAAGGCCACCACCCCTTGTTTCTGTTTGTGAGCAAAGGTGGACTCGTCCCCCTCCGTTTCATGTTGAAACAATGACTGGCTCTCTATTTCATGTGAAACAAGTTATGCCTCTCTTTTTCTACGTGAAATAGAGAACAAGAGTTTTTCCCCTCCTCTTGTACGGTTGCAAAATAGCATCCGGATCCGCAGCTATGATTGGGGCACTCTGCACATCTGGTCGCATCACCAGAGGCACCCCACATAATCCCAGCAATCTGACGGCACCCCTAGCCTCCTGAGAATGCTGTTTTTGCTGATTCAAAGTCTTCCTTCCTGGATTATTGCGCCCGGTTCACTTGATATGCTTGAAGATTTATCAATGTGATCTTCTCTCATTACCAATCTTTTATTGGCATTATCGGATGGTTATTTGTTTGATTTTAAGAGATCCCTTATCCTGTCCTTCACATACTTTCCGCCAATCTTGATTGATCTTTTGTACTTTTCTTTTTTTCCTTTATACTCTACTGGTGGGGGTCTAGACCGAAACCCCATGACATGTGGGATTTCTCCAGAAAAAGTAAAAAAGAATTCGTTTGACAGGATTAGACAACTTGAACCTATTAGCTGCATTGTTATCTGTATTTTATGCACTAGTTTCCTAACGTAAATTTTTTTGTAAGTCAAGACAATCACAAGTAAACATTATAGATAGCCAATCTTAGTTCTCTATGTTCCTGCATATAATAAATAACGAGATGTATAGGAGACTTCCTTATGGTATACAATGTTGCAAAAAATTGCTTTTTTTTCGAGGACAGGTGAGCAATTTTATTACAGTATGTCATCTCCATCTAGTAGCTTGTGAATCATGTGTACTTCAAACCTTCATAGATATAAGACATGATCATATTTTGTCTGTTCTAGTATGATCTCTCATTTAAAGGATACAAATTCATCTCATATCACTTTAGATTTTAATGGACACACATGCATCTCATATCACATATAATAGCCTACCATACCTTATTCAGCATTAGATTAATCTTATGCAGCTTAGTATGCGTTAAGTTTTATGATTTAATTGATAGTATATAGTATAATTCAGGGAATGAATTGACTGATGCTTTCATTTACATCACAGAGGTACCACCCCACAAGAGTACTCACTCTTGTTTATCAACCTTTTGCCCTTGGAACAATTGCAATACTCGCGTATCGTGAAGCAAGGATCAATACACGATTGCGAAACCTTGCCGGATTTACTCTTTTCTTCATAAGTTCATTCTTGTTAATAGTTGTAAGTATCCTTTCATCTTTTTATGTTACAACTCCTGAAATGTTTTTGTGACAAACACTAGAGAAAGGAGAGAGAGAGATGGCTAGGGTTTGGGGAGAATGGAGTGTGCATCTCTCATTAGGCCAATAGGCCAATATAAGAGGAATAAATGTGAGTCCTCTATACACTGAGTGTATGTATGTACATGAATACATCTTAACACCCCCCCTCAAACTTAAGGTGGATAATGCACCAAGAGTTTGCCAATCAAAGACTCGAAGCGTGGCGTAGGATGTGACTTCGTGAAAAAGTCTGCGATCTGCTCTGCTGAGGGAACGAAGGGCAAAGAGATCGTCATGGTCTCATACTCCTGTCGGACGAAGTGACAGTCAATTTCGATGTGCTTTGTCCTCTCATGAAAAACCGGATTGCTAGCAATTTGAATAGCACTCCGGTTATCACAGTGAAGTGGAGTAGGCCTGGAGAAAACAACATCGAGATCACAGAGGAGACGTCGAAAGTGAACTATCTCTTTAGTCATGGAGGCCATAGCCCTGTACTCAGCCATAGTGCTGGAAAGAGACAACTTTCTGTTTTTTGCTGTGCCAGGATATCAGAGAGTCGCCAAGAAACAAGCAGTAACCAGTGGTGGAGCGGCATGTAGTCGGATCTCTAGCCCAATCTGCATCTGAGTAGGCTCGAAGGCTAAGAGAGGAAGATGACGACAGAAACAAGGAGCGAGTAACTGTCCCTTTAGGGTACCGGAGGATCCAAAGAAGAGCACCGTAGTGAACTGAGTTTGGAGCTGCAACAAACTAATTAACAATGCTGACAACGTGTGCAATGTCAGATCGAGTGATGTAGAGGTAGACAAGCTGGCCCACAATTTGCCTGTAGCGAGTGGGATTTGAAAGAGGGACTCTATCTGTAGGATGTAGTTTCGAGTGAAACTCAAGAGGGGTGTCTACTGTGCGGGTATTTGAGAGGGCAACACAACTAATGATGTCTAAAAATTACTTCTGCTAGAGAGTAGAATGCCATCTGCACTGTATGCAACCTCAAGACTGGGAAAGTAGCAAAGAGTCCCCAAGTCTTTCATCTGAAACTGGCTCCTCAAGTGCTGCTGAAGACAAACAATCGCAGCAGAGTCATCCCCAGTGATGATCATGCCGTCCACATACAATAATAGGATCACCTGGCTCTGCGGGGACGACCTCACAAACAGAGAGTGGTCCTGACTGCACTCCGAGTAATCAAGCTCCCGGACAGCACGGCGGAATCGCTCAAACCAGGCTTGAGGCGCCTGTTTGAGCTCATAAATGGCTCGACGAAGACGACAAACATGCTGAAAAGGAACACAGAGACCGGGAGGAGGATCCATGTAAACGGTCTCAGACAGATTCCCGTGAAGAAAGGCATTCTTTACATCCATCTGAAGAAGGGACCAACAATGAACGGTTGCGACCGCCAGAAGAGCACTAACGGTAGTCATTTGAGCCACCGGAGCAAAAGTCTCATCGTAGTCAACGCCGTACTCTTGGGTAAAGCCTCGGGTCACCATCCGAGCCTTGTGCCGCTCTATGGATCCATCAGGTTGGTGTTTGACTTTATAGATCCACTTGCGGCTGACAGGCTCAATGCCAGAGGGCAGTAGGACAATATCCCAGGTCTGAGTCTAATGATAGGCCTGAAACTCCTCATCCATGGCTTGACGCCATTGAGGAAGCTTAACTGCCTCAGAGTACGACCAAGGCTCCCGATCTGCGTGCACAACGGTAAGAAAAACAGTAAATTGAGGCGAGTAGCTGCAGACAAAGGTAAAGCTAAAGCGGTCAGGAGGCCTAGTGGCATGGCTAAAACGAGTTGGCGGATGGTGCTCGTGTCGGGGATAGCGATGCAGGCATGGATCCACAACTGGCGGTGACGGAGCAGGCACAGTAGGCGAAGTACGAGGAGCAAACTCAATAGCAGGAGAATCGGCATCCTCAGAGTAGGAGGAAGGAAACGGAGACACAGTGGTAGTCTGGCGAAAGTAAACCTGAGGAAAGGGAGAGACAACCTGGGGATGAGAGAGAGGTACGAACGTAGAGGAGGAAGTCTTGGAGGAGTCCCTTGAAGAAGCTGGGGAAACAATCGGCAAAGGAGCCGGTGGTACCGGGGGAGTTGGTGGTGAGGAAGGAGCCGGTGGAGCCGGGGGGACCAGAGAGGCCGACGGGGGAGGCGTAGGTGCCAAGGATAACGGAGAAGAAACCGCGAGGAAGGTGAGATCCTGAGTCTCAGATGAGTAGGAGAGCGTATCCTCGACAAAGGAGACATGCCTAGATATATGCAAGAGACGAGCAACGGGGTCATAGCAGCGGTAACCCTTGTGCTCATTGTTTATCCCAAGAAGGATGCACTTAGCTGTCTGAGCAGACAACTTCGTACGCTTATGGGGAGGAAGAAGAAAAATCAGGTGCACCCAAACGTGCGAAAGAGGGCTGCAGTTGGGAGTGGTCGAGAGGAGGCGCTCATGAGGAGACAAGTCATCCAAAAGAATCGACGAAGGACTGAGGTCAGAAGAGCCTCAGCCCAGAAGCGTCGAGGGACAAAACCGGAAAGGAGGAGAGCACGAGTGGTCGCAATAATATGGCGATGCTTGCGCTCAGCAATGCCATTCTGCTCACGGATGCGAGGACACGAGTGCTGAAAAATAGTCCCATGGGATTGAATAAGACTGTGCATAGCAGTAGATAGATACTCAAGAGCAAAATCAGATCAAAAGGTCTTGATGCGTCGACTAAACTGTGTATGAATCATGGAGGTGAAGTCCTGATAGGCTTGGAGGACATCCGAACGACGACGAAGAAGGTACACCCACGTGTAGCGACTGTAATAATCTACAAAAGAGACATAATATAAATACCCATTCATAGAAGGGAAAGAAGAAGGTCCCCAGATATCAGAGTGAACAAGATCAAAAGGGGCACAGCTTTGAGAAGTACTAAATGAAAAGGGAAGGGCAGCAGCTTTTGCAAGCTTGCAGCCGGTACAGGTAGACAAAGACGAAAAAGGACCACGATCTATAGCTCCAGAATGGAGTAGTCTCTTAAGTCGTGGTTCTGACATATGACCTAGTCTCCTGTGCCACAGGTTGGCATCAGGAGATACAACTCCATAAAACCCAGATGATGGCGTAGTCGGAGAGTGAAGGAACTCCATTTGGTAGAGTCCTCTTGCCCTACGACCTGCTCCAATCAGTCAGCTAGTACATAGATCCTGCACAGAACAAGAAGAAGAGGTAAATATCACAGAGCAACTAGAGTCACAAAGCACTAACAAAAACGAGGTGTATGTGCAGAGTAGGAGCGTGAAGCACAGAGGGCAAGGAGAGGTGGCTAGCAGGAGCGAAGGTTGTAGTGATGTATCCACACTGCGAGATGACTAAACGAGAACCATCCGCAGTGTGAATCGGTGGGAGATGGGTAGCAAGTTTGCAGGCAGTGAGTAGTGAGGCATTCAGAGTCATGTGATGCGAGGCGCCTGAATCAAGAATCCAAACAGCAGAACTACTAAGGGAGGCAGAGAAGGCGGAAGCACTAGAAGATCCAGGAGGAGTGGCAGACTGCTGAAAGAGTCGAAGCTGAGCTATCTCCTCACGGATAGACTGTAGCTTTCCAACTGAGACAGAAGGGTAGCAGCAACAGTGGGAGTTGAACGACCATGACCACAGCCTCGGTCTTGATCTCTGTAAGTAGGACACTTCTCTAGATAAAGTGAGAAGCAGGTGTCCACGAAGTGGCCCGACGTCTGATAGTGACTGCAGAACCGTCGACCGTGGGAGACAATAGCAATGAGAGAGGGCACGGGGACAGTTGTAGGACCTGAGACTGGTGGTGGTGCAGCAGCAAGTACACCCTGAAGTGGTGATGTCCTGGAGGCGAGTGTACGCTGACGAGTCTCCTCAGCTACTAGCTCAGCGACAGCCTCATCAAGACGTGGAAGGCTGTCCCGGTGAAGAAGTTGACCTGTCAAAGTACTGAACTCAGGTCGTAGGGCAGCGAAGGGTTGGTAGAGCTGAAGACGCTCTCTGTAAAGCTGGTACTCCAAAGCATGTGACTGGTCAAGAACAGAAGCGAGATCCTGAAGATGTCGCCTGTAAGACCGCATCTGACAGTAGAACTTCTAAACGGTCAACTCGCCCTACTGTGCTGATTGGGCCTGAGTGAGGAGCTGATACTCACGTGTACCACTTTTCTCAACGAAGCGAGCAGTGGGGTGTCCCCAGATGGTGGCAGCAGTGGCAAGTCCGACCATATCTCGACGAAGAGAACGGTCTACAGAGGTAATGTGATAGGCCTTGATGCGCTGATCACGAAGTTGCCATGGAGCCATCAAGGTGCCCTCGAAGATTGCAACCTTCAAGGGCGGATTCTACCATGGCTGACCATGCCGGCCAATCGGAAGCCTCTTGGAGAAGAAAGTTTGTCACAAGAGGAAGAAAATCCCGTGAGATTTCATAGGTAGTCGTAATTGTTGGAGTCGATGAAGTAGTCATCGATGTAGAGGAAAACATGGATAATGCCACGAAGGCGTCCTAGAACGGTCAATCCCATTGGATCAAATGAAGACTGGCTGCGAGCACCGAATCTCACAGTTGACAGGCCTGTGGACAGCAGGGGCTGTAGGGCTCGGAGAAGGAGCACCAACAGGACCAGGTGCAGGAGCCCGAGGCTGCGAGAGACGGAGCAACAGATGGCAGACGGAGCGTAGGAGGCTCGACTGCGGGATGCTGGAGACAGAGGCCTGTGCGAGAGACGGATGCAGACGGCCTGTGCGAGAGACGGAGGCAGGTCTCGCGATCCGGGTCGCGTGATCAGGGGTCTCACGCGCTATCAGAGGACGACGGGGGATCGGTGTCTCGCGCGCGATCAGAGGACTGCGTAGGATCCGGGGCTCACGATCGGGGTCTTGCGCCCGATCAGAGGACGACGCGGGATCGGATCTGCGCGCGCGATCAAAGGACGGCATGGGATCGGAGCGCACGACCCATCTCTGTGCTGGACTCCTCTGCACGGGACTTCTCTTGCGAGGTCTCAAGATCGGGTGCGATCTAGGGACGACACCGGACGGAGCTCTGATACCATGTGACAAACACTAGAGAAAGGAGAGAGAGATGGCTAGGGTTTGGGGAGAAAGGAATGTGCATCTCTCATTAGGCCAATAGGCCAATATAAGGGGAATAAATGTGAGTCCTTTATACACTGAGTGTATATATATACATGAATACATCTTAACAGTTTTATTAGATTAAAGCATTTATTTGGTATAGTTGGATTTGGCAACATCTGGGAAAGGAGGAATCGGAACCTTTGTTGGCATATGTGTCATCAGTGGGGCCTTTGGAGTTGCAGATGGTCATGTTCAAGGGGGAATGGTTGGTGATCTCTCCTTGATGTGCCCAGAATTCATTCAGGTAAGAAGTTGGAGGATTTTCTACAAATTATTTCTTTTTTTTCCTGATCAATATCTTCATATTTACTATTTATCTTTTTTTTTGTGAACATGTAGTCCTTTTTGGCTGGCTTGGCTGCATCTGGGGCTCTTACTTCTTCTTTAAGGTTGATAACAAAGGCAGCTTTTGAGAATTCCAAAGATGGACTTCGCAAAGGAGCTAGTATGTGAAAAATGTTAAGATTCATTTATAAATGGATTTATCTCACCGTTATTTCTTTGGAATTTGATGATTAATGCATTTTAAGTATCCAACACATTGACGTGTTTGTTCCACATGCAATATTTGCTAGAAAGCTAGTAGTTCAAAGTATATAAACACATGAGGAAAAATCATTGTTTAATATTTAATTCAAGGAGTTCAAGGTTTAAAATCTGTCAAGAAGGTTAATTAGCAAAGGTCAGGAAATTTGACATTTCAAAATCGTTGAGGAAGTTTATTAACCTGAAGTTTACTAGGCATATTTCAAACTACACCTTAACCATACCTATAACAAAACAATTCTTCAAACAATTTGGCGTTTAGCCTTATGGATACTTCCACTGTCGTCCTGTGGTCTGGTACCATGGAAAAGGTGATGCTTACGCCGCACAAGCTGTTTGAGCGATATGCGGCTGCACAATACATGTGCGACCACATAACTCCAACAGCTAGATTTTAGCCACTAGGGTTGTGTCGCTGCACATGACCTTTGGGATGAACGACTTGGTGTGTGAGCCTAAAGGCTACATTCCCCCACCTCAATTTTTTTTTTCTCTTCCCCTTTTCATCACACATCTCTTATTCGTCTCTTATTCATTTGAAGTTTCTAACCTTCTCATAAACTCAAATCTTTCTCCATTGATATTCAAGCAAGCTCTCTTTTGGTTTTTTTCCTCATCGGCGAGCGACGTGCGACGAGGACCGATGATGATGAGAGAGATACACTCACATCCTCCACCTGGTCCTCTAATTCAGTATTGTTTACCCTACACTTATATTAATTTTCACATCACAGACATCTCCATCATGTCTTCTGTGGGTTTTTCGGTAAACCCAGGAAGTCTAATGACCCGGGATAGAAGTATAGGCACTATAGAAATCCTTCTGTGAAGAACATCATTGTACGTGAGTTGTGCAACTATTAGACTAATGGTGGTATTGGATGGCATAAAGAACACTTAGCACATACTCCCATTGCCAATGCAAAAGCATGCCCAAAAATTACTAATGCGATCCAAGCAGAGATTATGGAGTATATGTCAGTGTTCTAAAAAGCGGTCTAGGCGGCCGCCTAGGCGGCGCCTAGGCGCTAGGCGGCCCCCCACCGCCTCGCCTAGGCCCTAGGCGCTCCAGAAAAGCGGCCAAGCTCCCAGGCGGAGCTAGGCGGCATCCTAGGCGGGGCAAGGCCGCCTAGGCGGTCTAGGCGGGCTGAGGCTGGCCAGGCGGACCAGGCGAGCCAGGCAGGTTGAGGCTGGCCAGGCGGACTAGGCTGGCTGAGGCTGGCCAGGCGGACCATGTTTGCTTTTGTTCTTGTTAATCACTCAATTTTGAATTATGGTTATATACTTGTTCTGTAAAATAATGCTTTGGGATAATCTTGAACTTATATTAATTTTTAAACATATATATATATATATATATATATATATATATTATATAATATCAAAATAATAATTAAAATAATTTTAAAAAAGGCAAAACGCCTAGGCGCCGCCTAGGCCCCGCCTAGGTCGCCTAGGCGCTAGGCGGCCCCCCACCGCCCGACTAGCGCCTAGCGCTTTTTAGAACCTTGGTATATGTATATGAATTCTCAGATAAGGTGTGATGCTACCTTAATGACACAACACTACATGGAGAGGGAGGTTTGGAACGTCAAAGATGATAAAAGTCATGAAACATGCCCTGCCCTGTGTCCAATGGACGATCTAAACTGTCACATACACCACCAAAGAGGCCATGAGCATGTGGGCCTCTTGATCGTTTTCGTATACCAAGCCCTCAAGATATGTTTGCCTAGAGGGCCAAGGGTAAAGGCCCTACTCAGACCACAGTTATCACAATAAAGAAAGGTATAAGAAGAAAGATTGGAAACCACAAAATACTGTCGACAAATGAGCATGCCAAGCTGACATTTCCTTCAATACTTTTGGGCTAAAGAGCTTTAAATAAGGTAAATTTGATTTCCCCCCCCCCCAAAAAAAAAAAAAAATTATATGCCAATTAGTATGTCACCCCCCTTTTAATCGATATTAGAATTATCCGCCTAAAAATTTGACTTACACCCCCACAACTATATGATATAGGCATACACCCCCATAACTATATGATATATGATATTTAGGCATAACCCCCCCCCCCCCCCCCCCCCATTATGCCTAATTAGCATATACTAATTTGGGGGGTAAGTCAAATTGGGGGGGGGGGGGGGTGGGTAAGTCTAATAATGATTAAAGGGGAGGTGACTTATTAATTAGCATATAATTTTGGGGGTTAAGTCAAATTCACCCTTAAATATATAGTTGAAGGCTTGAAGTTATCGTCTCAAACTGATAGCTCAGTTAGTAAGACATATGAAATCCTTGACCTTGGTCAAGAGTTCGAATTAACACTACTATATTTTTCCTCCTGCTCTGTTGTGGCAGGCCTCCCTATCGCCTTAGTGGCAAGCCTTCCAGCCTGTACAATTATTAAAAAATCGAGGCATTTCCCTTGCTCTTGTTGCGAGTTTTGATCCTCGGTCTATCTTGTGTCGGTGCACTAACATGTGATGTATTGACCTTATCCTTTCCAAAAACAAAGGCTTGAAGTTATCGAATAATGCAATCCAGACCTAAACCACGCCTCCTACCATGAAATTAGGTTCAATTGTCTTAAAAACGAGGTAGAGACTAGGTCTGTCAACGGGTCGGATTCTAGTCAGATCAGGGTATATCCGGATCCGATCCGTTTACATATCCGACCGATCCAGATCCGATCTGATATTCGAAGGATACTAAAATCTATGATCCAAATTCGAATATGCCAAGCTATTCGAATCCGCCGGATTTTCTGAATCCTAATCGTTGCCCTCTATACAGGATGCCAGGAACCTAGGGATGGTTCGGATCTCGATCTGGGGTTTCGGATGGCCTTTCTCTTCTTTTCACTCCAAGATAAAGAATCGAAGAAATAGTGAGGAGTTGGGACATGGGAATGGGGGTAAAGATATGAATAAAAAAAAAACCAAATCAAAAACTCTAAAGCCCTAGGTCATAATTCAAAAAAAATATCCCAAACCAAAAACCCTAAGCCATACATGCGAGGTTTTCTGGTCCGTCGTTGGAAACAGAGAGAGAAAGAGGTTGTCGGAGATGGCCCGCCCACCCGCCATTGGAGAGAGAGAGATGGCCCACCCCCGCCGTTGGAAGAAGGGAGAGAGGGCTTCAGCTGAAGGTTGTCAAAGATGGCCCAGCCACCGCTAGAAACACAGAGAGACGAGGGAGACCGAGTGAGGGTTTCTACACCTCTGTTTGGTAGTTGACATTTATGGGAAAGAGAGAGATCAGGTTTAATTGTTGTGAGTAAATGACTATCACTTTTTACTTCAAAGCAAACCAATTCAACTGGACCAACACGTGTCGATCTCTCAAAGCACGGACCTGGCTCCACACTGGGGTAGAGGTGCAACAAAACTTATCCCTATATTAAAATATAGCAGATCAGATCTTAATCGGATCGGATTGGGGTAGATCCGAATTTGATCCGATTATTATTTGGATCGGGTTTGATCGTTTTTAATCGGATCTCGAACTGGAAAACTAATACCAAACCCGGGTTTATCGGATTGGATTCGAACCATGATCCAATCCATTGACAGGTCTCGTAGAGACCACTAAGGATTTCCTTTCCGAATACAAAGAGGCATGCAAAGCCTATAAATGCACATTGATGGCTGATGGTTGGAGCAATCGGTGCGGGGGGGACATCGATTAACTTTTTAGTTAATTATCTTATGGATCAATGTTCCTTAAATCGATAGATACCTTTGCACACTCCTACTCCTATTCATTTTCTCTTCCAAATCAGGTTATTGATGAAATAAGGGAGGAGTATGTTGCACAAGTTGTCACAGACAATGTTGTGACAACAATGCATATCCTCTATTTGTATAAACATTCATGTATTTTTCGGATCCCTTGTGTTGCACACTATTTAGATCTAATGTTGGAAAAAATTGGTAAATTACATATTCCACTATTGCTAAAGTTAAGAAATATCACTATATTTATATACGAACTGCCCTTCTACTAAGGGAGATGAGAGAAGTCCAAGGGTGTAATTTTCTCTGCCCCACAATCACTAGTTTTGTGACTACAATTTTGATACTTCAGTGACCTTATTAGAAGCATTGGAAGCTCAAAGACTTCAGATGAGAAGCTGGTTACTAGGACCATAGTTTCTGATTCTTTCTGGACCAACATGTCCCATGCATTAGTACTTTAGTAGTTTTCGCCACTAATCACTGTAAGTGTACAACGATCCAAAACTACCATTAGAAGCATTGGAAGCTCGAAGACTTCAGATGGGAACCTGGTTACTAGGACTGTACTTTCCGATTCTCTCTAAACTAATATGTCCCATGCATTAGTTTTGGCGAAACTAATCACTGACATTTCACTGTAAGTGGACGATGATGAAAATACTATGTTCATAGTGCATTAGAAATTGCTATACAAACAATAAAAACAAATACTCGTTAGAAGGGACATATGTGTAAACTTGTTACTAATCTTATAGAAAAAGGTGGGACAACCACATATCTACTCCTTTATATTTGTCAGCTTCTAATCTTAACCCATCTTATTCTTCAAATTTGACCGAGAATGTGTTGGCTTGGTGCCTTGGAAAAGATGGTTCCAAATAAGGACGAACAAGATCATATATCATTGCAGCTGGATCAATATATGAATGCAGAGGGAGCATTTTTCTCTAGAGATTTGTATTCAACATAGAAATATAAATACCACAAGTTTAACATTTATTATCCATTCCATTTTTCTTACATTTAAAAAATCGTCCAACATCTCCGATTTAATTTGCTAAATTTACAAACTTATGACGTTGATCCAGTCATGAAGGACAAAAGTTTGAAAAAATTAGCATGCGGGTTTTGGGCCTTACATACACTGCTTCAAGCTCCTAATGAAAGTGAAGTACGATCGAAATGGTAAGATCCCTTAACCAATCGATCAATAGGACTATTGTTTAAGAGTTCGTGGAATTTGGAATGTATGACCTGATTCTAACTCAAAATTCTTAACCTTTCTGCTTCATACGAAGAAGCATAATTGTTTGGAGCAAAAGAAACTCAACCATCTAGTATTTGTTTAGTACAACTAGAAGCTATGCGAAAGATTCTTGGAGAAAAAGGAGACGCTAGGTTCTACAAGTCTATCGAGCTCGACGGATCCAAAAGAGGATCATCCTTGGATTGATATGGACTAGTGGGTCTGCCTGGCGGATGACTATGGCTTAATCTAGTTGCAAGAGGAGCGATCAAATTTTGATGGGAAGCGGGTATGAGCACAAGAAGGTGCTTATCGAGGGGTAGTAACCATGCAAGTAGCGGCCGTTGTCTTGGACATGGTAATAGTAGCATTTAAGTGTTGTTCGAAGGAATGAAGGCTTGTTGGCGTCTTGGTGTTATTTGGAGACTGAGGAAGCTTGAACGATGCTAGCAGATGTGGATGAGGTTCTCGTCCAGCAAATGATGAGGAGACCGATGCCGAGGAATACGTATAAGGAGATGACTCCGATGATGGTGGGCTAGCAGCAGATCTGATGATGGAGTCAGTGGAGAGGTCCCCTGATGGGAAATTGAAAACTTTATAGACTTTTAGTTGTAGTTTCCCTTGTAGACATGTTTACTTATATATATATTTCAATTAATTTTAGTACTTCTTTCATTTAGTATTTCATTATAACTTCTAATTTCATTCATTACTTTAACTAATACTTGTAGATACGTACATCATTTTGGTGAAATAAATAATCTATAGGTTCTCATTTTCATGTCCTTTGAGTAATATTGCATATTTTTTGAATTTTTTAGATTTTTGAACCTTTTGGTAATGAATTGAAAAAAGAAAAAAAAATGCACAATGCAGTTGTGCAATCGCACATTCGCATATGTGATTGGAGAAGTCTGCATACTACATGTGACAACATATCATTCTTCTTTGTATCATGGAATCCTCTTCAAATAAATCTTCAGTTAAAGAAGCTTTTTCGATCCTTGTTAGCATGGGAAGAAGCCCAATGGGCGGGGCACACCATTGGAGAAACCTTCAAGGGGAATGCTTAATACATAGGCCACCAAGGCCAACACTATATACAACCTACAAAGGGTGTGGTTGTTGGAAATAATCCTATGATAGAGGCTTGCAGCGGAAGCAAAGGGTAGGTCCGAAGACCATGGATGGCGTGCGATACATATCAAAATTTTTATTGAAACGATTTACATATGCGTGTATGAATCTAGCATGACAACTACGTGGATCTTTTAACGTCAATCTAGTCCGTTGGACAATCTAGCATGTATGCATGTTCTATCTATACTAGATCTACAAGGTAGAAGTCATACCTCCGTGCGGATTCTTTCACCGCGACAAATTTCTTCTTTGTTGATGGAGAAGCCGAGAAGGGTTCAGATCTGCTCGAGATAGCTTTGGTGCAATGGCCATAACTTTTGATCACAAACTCTGATTGGGCTGAAATTTGGACTGCAAGTAGAGGACTTTGAGACATCTTTTGCATCTAGTTTGAGGCCATTTGGAGTTCTGTAGCTCCCGCAGCAACAGAAACATTGTTGATCTTCTGTGTAAAATTTGGATAGTCAAAGATTGCGAGAAGCGCTTTCTAGTTCACCCGATCTCACACGATGCATGACAACTCGTCAATGGATTTTTGAGTGTCTCCATACGATAAGCCTTCTCCGTCTACAAAACACCACGGAAGGAAGATGAGTCGTCATCCAAGGTCGCAAACGAGGGAGGGAGAGGAGAAGAGAAGAGAGGGGCGACTAGGGCTTGCACATATGCTTGGCAGCCCCCCTTCTCCCTTTACTCATATATAGGGCCAACCCTATTAGGGATTGAGATCCCTAGGAGACAGGGCCGACCTCCCCTTTTTTCTCCCCTTATCACTCCTCGCGGAGACGGCCGAAGGCCGGAGATCCGACCACACGCTGGGGTTGGCCGGTGATACCTGCACGCAGGCCGGAGATGGACGTGATTTACCAGAGCCGTGCAGATCGGACGGGATCTGTCGGAGCCGCGCGGGATGGACGGGATCTACCGGAGCCGCGCAAATCGAGCACGAGGACGGGCTGTCGCTTAGATCTAGCAGATCGGGCAGCTCCAGGTTCTTCGTCGAGACTAGAAAGAGAAGGGAGCCAAGGCGATCATCGCCGACTCTGATACCATGTGACAAACCCTAGAGAGAGAGAGAGAGAGAGAGAGAGAGAGAGAGAGAGAGAGAGAGAGAGAGAGAGAGAGAGAGAGAGAGAGAGCTAGGGTTTGGGGAGAGAATGAATCAAATCTATCATTAGGGATTAAGCCATGAATATATATCTATACATGTTAGACAATGAGTCCTATACACCAACTCATATGTACAACCTCTTTTGCATTAATACATGTATTAATAGGCCCTTACGTGGGTTGCTATGCTGCCTCTTGGTATTCCTTTCCCGATGATGAATCCACTATTTTTGGAATGGTTGGTATGTCTTTCTTGTGGCAAGGAGGTGTGTTAGACATGGTCTGAGAAGTGGTCTGCCTACTTGCAGGTCGATATGCTACTCCTTCCTATACAAAAGCTTTGTGTAACCTACATTTGAGTTTTTTAGAAAAAAGGAGGGGCGGGAGGAGGGGTTGTTGATGTATGTATTTTACATTTCCCTTGGTGGCATTCCCACACCCTTTGTAGGTTGTATTATACATTTGGCCTAAAGCCCTAATACATTTGAGCTTAGCCTTTTGACTTTCGTCCAATGTTGCTACCCTATGGGCGATCTCCCATGGTAACTAAACTCTTTGTACCTGCATTCTGTAACGTGTACATAATCATGTGCCTTGTTTATCTTGCTATTGAATCCAGAGATTGCAATGCCGATCTTTTCTCCGCCCTATAATTCTCATAGTCAACATCAATGTTTCTAAAGTTGTGGTTTAACTCTTGCTGCAGTGATATTCTTTGCCGTTTCGGCATTTTTCGAGCTACTATGCGTTCTTTTATATGCTTTCATCTTCCCCAAACTGCCCATTGTGAAGTACTATCGATCAAAAGCAGCTTTAGATGGAGCAATGACAGTTTCCGCTGACCTTGCTGCTGGTGGAATCCAAATGCACAACAGCCAAAGAGTTTGTGACCTGCTGATGGTTTTACTGATCCCCGATTTTCATTATAAACTGCCTTTTAGGTAGCAAAGATGGTATCTTCTTATTAATTGTTGGATGCATTGCAGGCCGAAGAAGATCCAAAACATCTTGAGCGCTTGAGCAATAAAGAGTTGTTCTCACAAAACATTGACTATGCATTTGATGTGTTTCTGATCTATGTTCTGACATTGTCAATTTTCCCTGGTTTCTTGTCTGAAGACACCGGATCGCACAGCCTGGGATCTTGGTAAGTGGTTTTAAATAATTGTAGGGAAGTTGTCTATTATCTTTCATGCAGTAGAACTTCTTGTGTGACCCGTGCTTTGTACACAAGGAGGAGCAGATTCCGTTTCAGTTCCCTCCCTAGCTCTCTCTCTAGCTTCTGTATCATCTTCTCTGTTCGATGGGAATGCTGTTTCATTTGAACTCCGGCTTATAATTTGTGCCATAGAGATGAATGAAATTCCCTACATGAAATCTTGCCTTCTAGCCTCTACATCTACTCTTTCCTAGTCCATGGGAACCTTGAACTATTGCTCCCTGGTTGAATGAGCTTAAATTGCATAACCAACAAGGTATGCCTCCCTTCCCACTGACTGTCCTTCGAGGTTTCTTGGTACACCTCTCTTGTGCCATGTAGCGTTGATCAAGTTTCGGCACCAAACTCAAGAGGTGTAATGTCAGGTTGACAGCTGGTTTGAAGATTCTTGTCTATCTTCTCCATAATCGACCCCATCTTGATGGGATAAGACTCGGATAATGATCATGATGGAGAGAGACGGTAGCTCTTGTGTCATTCAAAAGCCAAAAACCATGCATTTTGAAAGGTGGTCTTTGTTATTTTGGTCATCATGGGATGACATGATCTTCTCAATGTCTGATCATTGTGAATTCTTCTATCATCCAAGCCATATCATCGATGTTTCATGCGAATATGTTTATGAATTCTCTGGTTATTCATTTTCGTATATGCTTGTCGATCAGGTATACACTTGTCTTGATCGCAATGTATAACGGTTGGGATCTCATCGGGCGATACGTACCTCTGATAGAATGCATCAAGTTAACTTCACGGAAAGGCCTTATTGTGGCAACTCTTTCTCGTTTCCTACTCGTTCCAGCATTCTACTTCACAGCTAAATACGGAGGCCAAGGATGGATGATCATGCTGACATCGATCCTAGGATTAAGCAACGGTTATCTCACCGTCTGCGTTCTGGCTACAGCACCCAAGGGCTACAAGGTCAGTGAACTTCAACAATAGTGATGCATCTATCAGTAGTAATCGAATCGAGTTGCGGGTGATCGTCTGTGTCGAGAATTGAGTGGGTCTTGGTTGTGCAGGGGCCGGAACAGAATGCGTTAGGGAATTTGCTCGTAGTATGTCTCCTGGCGGGCATATTTGCAGGGGTTACGCTCGATTGGCTGTGGCTCATAGGCAAAGGCTGGTGAACCTGCAGCGACGACGATGATGTGGATTCATGCTAGAAAACAGCCACTTATTTGTAATTGGAAAAATATTGCATATTTTTATGTTCTCATATGGTAGCTTCATATGAGAACAAAATTGTAGAATGATATTTTGAGCTGTGGATTCAAAACTTTATCGATTATCCGCTGACTTAGCTTACCGAATGTTCTGTCGTAAACTTTATTCATTATAATCTTTCAGATGGAAGTAATTAACATTAAAGTGAAGATTCAACTGGGAGTGTGACTGTAAACATCGAATATTAATATTGAAGTTTTGGTTAAGAAATTTGAATTAAATAAGAATTTTTAGATCTTTATTTATATAAAGTAGAAACAGTTTTTTTTTTAAATTTGAAAATTCAGTTAATACGTTCAAGGCCACTTAAGGACCACAGGCTTAAGGATGAACAAGATGAATTAAGTCTAGTTGTCACTAAGTATTGGACCATATGCCCACATTATCATTAGAAGATATATCCAGATCACTTACAAGCAAAAGACACTCTGATATGCATGTGTGTATTCTATACATGCATTTTTTTGTTTTGGCTTTTTTACAAATCAACCCTTACAATCTTCTCTATTTACATATAAACCTCTATAAAAGTTATATTTACATAAACATTACATATTGACCCACGCAGTTAGCTGACATAAAAAACAAGAGAATATTTTTGATTTCATCCTTAATATTTTACCTAAACTCTATAAATACCCCTACAATGAGAGAATTCTTTGGATTAAGTCCAATTAGATTCGGGTTATGTCTGTGTTTGCTTTGGATTAAGTCCATGTTCAATAAAGATATGTTAATTTAAGTAATTCTCACCTTAGAGGGATATTTACAGAGTTAAGGTAAAATATTAGGATAAAATTCAAAATATTCTCTCGTTTTGGATGTCAGCTAACCGTAGGGATTTATATGTAATATGTGAATGATTTGAGTGGTTTATATATAAATATCTCTTTGATAGGGGTTTATATGTAAATAGCGAAGATTATAGGGGCCGATTTGTAATAGACCTTTTTATTTTTTGACAAATTAGATATAGGTCCTTAACTATTTTGCAATATTAGCCGCAGGATATCATAATTTGCTATATTAGCTAGGGTCCCTACAAGTATACCTTCGTTTCCAGGAAGAATATATATTCATCTTCAGAAACAGTATACATTCGTTTCAGAAAGAATATACATTCGTCTTTAAAACAAGTATATATTCGTCGGGAGGGACTTGAGCTATATTTTGAAATTATCGTGTCCTGCAACTAAAAGTCATCTCCCAAGAAAAACTTATGTCCTGCACCACAACGGTTTATATTTTGGCAAACCAAAACCGCACCATGCGGTGTTGTATACCACGGTTTTCGGTTTTAAACCGCACCGCTACCATTCCTAGCTAAACTCCACCCACTAACCAAATAAGCAAGATAAGTCAAATGTATAAACCCTTCCATCCTTTGATGGTTTTCCCTGGTATAGGAGTATTCGGCGGCTTTGTGGCCGAAAACGGCAGCCATGGTCACCGAAATAAGAAAAGCTCTATGCAGGCGAGGGGACCGTTGGACTACAATCAAAACTCCTGCTTAACCCCTAAGCAAACTCTTGTATATTTTATAAAAATTATAAGCTATTTTCACTTGCCACTCACGATTTTTCAACATACAAGACCCTAAACGAAGCAGGCTGTAATTAAAAGGACATGTCGATGTTTTTACGAGAAAACCGTTCTTGAAAAAAACCAAACTGGCAAACAGAAAATGGTGAGATCAATCCACTAAAATACAAAGGTCTAATTAATTACAAGACTAGATCTCGTGGACCCTACTATGAGTTCAGCTCTAAACCTCATCGATTTTTGTCTTTCTCCTTAGTTCTTCACAAGCCTACTACTTGGACCGATCCTAACACAATTAGTCTGGATGCTCACTCATTATGCCAAGCAGACTCCCTTGATTCGCTTAAATAGGTATATCGATCTGTAAAGCGTTAGACTTCACAAAAGCTAGAACACAACCAATTAAGTGAGAATCGCACCCCACTGTGGGCTTATCACTTTTCAAGTGATTTTTTTACCAGTATAAACTGGCATGGTGTATCTCAAAGTATGTTAGACCGGTGGCAGCGATGACGTGACGGTGCTGAGGTGGCACTGGTTCTGGGCCTCCTCCCTGGGCCCTTATTGGGTCGTTGTTCTGGCCCAAAAAAGAGGAGGGCTTGATCTGCTGGCCCATGAGCCTGGATTTACCCACTTGGGCCGCTGCACGGGCCCATCCGGGTCTGGTCCGGTCTGGTACAATATACCAGTATAAACTGGCACGGTGTATCTCAAAGTATGTTGTACTGGACCAGACCAAACCAGCATGGGCCCGTGCAGCAGCTCAAGTGGGTAAGCCCAAGCTCATGGGTCTGCTCTACAGGGCCCACAGATCAAACCCTCCCCTTTATTGGGCCCAAATAACGGCCCAATAAGGGTTCAACGAGGAGACCCAGAGCCAACACCACCTCAGCACCGTCACGTTATTACTGCCATATCGAGCACATGCCTTAGCTATAAAAGGATCAATTTGGCATCCAGAAAAAATGGTTGTTTGGTTGGATCGTTGATTAGAGGAAGAGAAGATTCCAGAGCCAGAGCTCTCTTTTCTCCTTTTAGTTCCCTTCTAGTTGGTCCGTGCAGCCCTCATTGAAAAAAGCTTCTCTCAGCCTGACGAGAGAATGCTCACATCAGTTATAGTGCAAATCAGGTGGCATCTCTCGCCCGAAGACGTAGGTCGTAAGATTGAACTTCGACAACGACTCTCTGTGTCCTTTCTTTCTCTACTCTCTAATCTTCTAAACTTACAAACCATCCAATTCAATCAAGAATTGTGGGGCAAAGTCTCTGATCAAGACAGCTCGAAAATTTCTCCTATAACAACAACGAAAGGGAGATTAAAGAAATGAATCACAAAAATCCATCAAAAACTTTCTCCCTATCTCTAAAACCATCTCTCTCAAAAAGCCTCAAATCAAGAACTTAGTATAAGAGAGATGTCTCACGAAGAAGCCCAAGTGTCCTTGTATATCATAGATTAATCTCCTCCAAACAATAGCCATCGGATGGTGATCCAAGGGTCAAAATAGCTTGACTTAATAGTCAACCTAAGACCTATTAGTATGTCGTCCAAACGGTTATTCGAACAATTAACTGGATGCCCGAACAATCGTCCAGAGACCAAAATCAATCGCAGTCTTACTTGTCTTAATAGTCCAAACACAAGTTCGGACACTGTAGAGGATAGGTTCAACTTCGTCCAAACTAGGACGACCCATTCAAATTGACATTTAAATGTTTGAAAAGTGTTTTCATATTCTTCTCCATCCGAATGAGTCTTTTGATAGGATATAGGACCTCCATCCAGTGGCGGACCCAATATTTTTTCTCAGGGGGGCATAAATATTAAAAAGTAACTACAGTCGAATGCTTTGGCAGGCGGCGTGACAACGTCCCTACCCTTCCTTTGATCGAACAGCAAAAGGCCTGGCCTATTAGGATTTTGCCTCGAGTGGAGGAGAATTTTGATCTTCGGAGTCCTTCGAAAATTTGGAGCTGTAACTAGCCGGCTCGATCAGGGTGCACGAGTTGTAAATAATAGGCCATATCTTCTTTTTTTTTTTTGCAGGGGGATTTCATACATACCCCCAAAAACCTATAAGTAGGCCCCAATTCTCACTCGATTCTCATTCACTAAGGGCCATGTAATGAACTCTACGGGGATGTTACATGCACGGGTGGTGGCAGACGGCGGTGTATGTCGGTCGGACAATAGTGGGCGTCGGTGGCTAGCAACGGGTGGTGGCTAGTGGACGGCGAGGCCAGCTGTGGGTTGCCAATACGAGCGGCGATGGTGGGTGATGGCTGGGGGTGGTGGCCGACGGCGACGAGTGGTCCATGTGGCGATGGGGTGGAGGTCGGCGCCATGGTGGTGGGCATTGATTGGCGGGGGGTGGTGGCCGGTGGGGCGGTGGCGGTTGGTGATGGTCACCTCCATGTGAAGTTGGCAATCAAAAGTTGACAACCAAGCTGGCTAAAATTATTTTGTTTGGATAAATTACACTTTGCTTCCTCCCCCATCCTGAAGTTTAGCTCAAAAACATTTAAACCCCCTATAGTTAAAAAGAAAATTTTGCCCCCCTTCAATTCAGCTTCAATCAGATAAAAATTACTAAATGAGGAAATCAAGTAGTTGACAAAAGGGGGTATTGTGCTAACATTTCAGACTTTAGGAAGTGATTTGGAACAAAATAAACTGTAGGGGGTCAAATTAACTTATCAAGGATCTTCTTAAACATATGAGTCCTTCATATACATACATTTAAACCCCCTATAGTTAAAAAGAAAATTTTGTCCCCCCTTCAATTCAGCTTCAATCAGATAAAAATTACTAAATGAGGAAATCAAGTAGTCGACAAAAGGAGGTATTGTGCTAACATTTCAGACTTTAGGGAGTGATTTGGAACAAAATAAACTGTAGGGGGTCAAATTAACTTATCAAGGATCTTCTTAAACATATGAGTCCTTCATATACATAAATTAACTTTTAGTACATATGTAAGAACACCTCAAACCAAAGACCCATCCGTTGGATCCGACGGCAATATAGATAAAAATAACCCCCTGATATCGTGAAACCCTGATATCGTGAGTGTCTTAAATTTCTTTATTTTCAAGATAATATATATTTTTCTGATCGAAGCAGTGCTCAATGAGTACGATTTTGTTCCAACCTCTTTAAAGAGGATGGAGCATCCCACTCTCTCTCATTGGTTCATTCCGAGGATATGTTTGTCATTTCATACTGCTTATCATGGTGAAATGACCAAAAGCCCTCGAGATAGACCAATGAGGGAGAGCGGGATGCTCCAACCTCTCTAAGGAGGTTGGAACAAAATCGTTATCGTGCTCAACAGCTCAGTATCTCATCGGCCTTTGCCTGGATCAGCTTCCACGTGGCAACCACGTGCCGCTCCTCCGTCAGGGTTGTACCGATCGCGAAGCGGAGCACGTACATCCCGCCCACCACCGCATGGGTCATGAACGCCCTCCCGCTCGAGTTCACCGCCTCGACCAGCTTCCGGTTCAGCTCCGACCCGTCGTCCCGCTCCGCCGCCCGCCGCCTGAGGCGGAAGCACACCAGAGCGAACCGCCGGGGCACCACCACCTCGAACCTCCCGTCCATCCCCACCATCGTCTCGAACTGCTCGGCCAATGCCACGTCGCTCCTCACGTGCTCCATCAGGTTCGCGACGCCGTACCTCCGGATGACCACCCACAGCTTGATGGCCCGGAACCGCCGGCTGAGCGCGATCTGCCAGTCCTTGTAGTCGACCACCGCCCTCGCGTCGCTGGCCTGGTTCCTCAGGATCTCCGGGTTGGTCGACAGAGAGTCCACTAACGAAGTCGGGTCCTTGACCCACAAGCAGCAGCAATCCATGTTGCTGAGGAACCACTTATGTGGGTTCATGCTGATCGAGTCCGCAAGCTCGACTCCGTCGAGGTAATGCCGGAACTCGGGGCATGCAGCCGAGCTGCCGGCGTAAGCTGCGTCGACATGGAGCCAAACGCCGAATTCCCCGGCGACGGCCCCCAGCTCAGGCAGCGGATCCACGGCTCCGATGGCGGTGGTCCCCACCGTAGCGCACAGATACAAGGGTGTTAATCCGATCGCGATATCGGCCTCCATGGCCGTGCGGACGGCATCAGGGGACAGTGCGAACCCTGCCGCCGCAGACGTCGGGATCGATCTGAAATTGGACGGAGGGATGCCGACGAGCTTGGACGCCTTCTGGACAGTGAAGTGGGTCTGGTCGGAGGCGTAGACCACCAGCTTGGTGATACCGTCGCCTCCGATCCTGCCCAGGGCCTTGTCTCGAGCCGCCGCCAGGGTGCACACCACCGCCTCGCACGTGCTCCCGTGCAGGACACCGCCCCCGCCCTCCCCGCCGGAGAACTGGAAGGCGGGCGGGAGGCGGAGCATCTTGGCCATCCAGTCCATGACGATGTGCTCGAGCTCGGTGGCGGCGGGGGACGAGATCCAGCTGAAGCCGACGACGTTGAGGCCGGAGCACAGCATCTCGCCGAGGAATCCGGCGGTGCTGGCATTGGCTTGGAAGTAGGCGTAGAAATTAGGGCTCTGCCAGTGGGTGAGGCCGGGGAAGATGTCCCGCCGGATGTCGCCGAGAATGGAATCGATGGGCTGTGGATGGACGGGGGGAGCATCGGGGAGCCGCTTGCGGAGATAGCCCGGCTCGACCTGGCTTCGGACCGGGTAATCCTCGATGCCTCGATAGTAATCGGCGATGAAGCCGATGACGGCGTTCGACTCCTTGGTGAAGCTCTCGGGGTCGAGGGGCCGGAAGACGTCGAGTGGGAGGCTGCCCATTTTCAGAGGGCAAAGCTACGTAAACAATTTGGGGAGACGGAGGAGGTTGTGGCCTTGTGGGGGACTCTGAGCGACGACGTTGGTAGGGATCGAAGGAGGTCTACTTATAGCACAGGGCGAGCAGGCTGAGTCACTGGAGCGACCTGGAGCCTGGCAGTGCGAGTCAGCTTCATGATTCCTATATATGAGCATGCATTTGATCTCTTATAAAAGGCGGGCATGGGCGACTCTAGGGTTTCATGGAGATAGCAAGTTGTGAAAATTTTGTGGAGAAAATTTTTTGTTAGTGTCTTTCTTGAGTCAGGAAGATTGACTCGGTAGATCGCATGGATTGAAAAACAACGGATCTGGTGGAAGCAGAGTGTGATACTCTTCCTAGGTGCCCGTGCTTGGAGTTCTTGGTGGATCACCTCATCATCTAGCTTGTTCTTCGTGAAGCTATTGTAATCCATGTAATTAAGCTTATTCATGTTGGTGATTAATAGAAGAGATCTCATGCTCTCATGTTTGTAGATTAGTCCTAGCCTGTACAGGGTGAACCTAGCCTGTACGTTATATCTGTGTGATATATGTGAGGGACTTCTCCTGTTTGTTTATTGTTGTCATATCGATATTTGTTCTGTGATGGAGTAGATCGATCTTCTGCATTAACCCTTTGGATGGTGATCTGCTTCCGCTGTGAGGACCCCCAAACTCCCAACAAATGGGTATCAGAGAGCCATTTAGGTATAGCGAAATGTCGGTAATGAATATAGCTTCCAAGTACATGCATGGTGGATCGTTCCGATGGAATGAAAAATTTTAGCCTTTGGTAGAATGGTGATTGTTCAGCTAGGGCTACATATATAAGGCTTTACAGGGAAAGACCGAGAAGCCGGAGAATATGACAAATTTAGAATGGAAAGAGATGGATCTGAAGGCACTAAACACAATTGCGATACTCATCGGTGATGAGGTGATGCATGAGGTCATGAACGATACGGCATCCACGGCTCTTTAGAAAAAGATGGAATTAATTTACATGACGAAGAACCTGACTAACAAGCTATATCTAAAGCAAAAGTTGTACAGGCTGCTTATGGCTGAGTGGCTATCAATGATGGAGCACCTAAATGAGTTCAATAAGATCATTGTGAATCGATATGACGAGAGTCATAAGAAATGGCAAGGGGAGGCCACTTGAGGAGGACAAATCACTGATATTTCTTAATTCGTTGCCTTTGTCCTATGAGTATCTAGTGACGACGATCACGTATGAGATTGAGAGTCCCAAGATTGGGGATGTGAAGGATGCACTCTTGGCTAGCTAGTGAGCAGAGAAGGAAGCCGTAGACTCTTATTGGAGATTCGAATGTCCTGGTTGCTAGTGGCAAGGAAAGTGATGGACGGTAGAGAAGTTGTGATAGAGGTGGAGGCAAAACAAAAAAGTATAAGTATATGCCAAGGCGTTGAAACTGCAATAAGGTGTGGCATGTATGAATAGACTGCCCAAAGAGAATGCAGAAGCGGGGCGAGATAGTGCGGAATCTTCTAGTACAATGGTGATGTCCTCTTACGATGGCATTACGCATTTGATAAAGTCCTGACTACATTAGATAGTAGTTTTGGTTCTGATGATGGATAAGTCCTAGATTCGGGGGCCACATTCTATATTTGTTCAATGAGAGAGTGATTTTATATATCGCATGCACGCAGCGGTGCATCAGATGATAGCGGTGCGGTGCCGCACTTACCACATGCCGCACTATAGCATTTCTCTCTCTCTCTCTCTCTCTCTCTCTCTCTCTATATATATATATATATATATATATATATATATATATATATATATATATATATATATATATATATATATATATATATATATATATATATATATATATATATATATAGAGAGAGAGAGAGAGAGAGAGAGAGAGAGAGAGAGAGAGAGAGAGAATGCGGGGTATGAGCTGACAACCCATTTGGGCATTTGGGCTGTCAGCTCACAGCCCTCCGATCGTAATCAACGACCGTCCGATTAAAAGTAAAATAAAAACACTGAACCCAACCACTACTCTCTCTCTCTCTCTCTCTCTCTCTCTCTCTCTCTCTCTCTCTCTCTCTCTCTCTCTCTCTCTCTCTCTCTCTCTCTTCTTCGCTGAAGCCCAACCCCCGACCCTGACCCCTGCGCCAACGGTCCCCTCCGACCCCGGTCCCCTCCGGCGCCCGCCTCCGGCCCGTTCCCCTTCGACCCCGGTCCTGCGCGCCGTCCTGACCCCCTCCGACCCCGGTCCTGTGCCCCCTCCGACCCCGGTCCTGCGGTCCGGCGCCCATCTCCGGTGCTGCACTCAGCCCCCACCGGCACACGCACTGAAGCCCGACCACCGACGCGGTCACGCCCGCCGGAAAGGGGCGCTGCACTCAGCCCATCTCCTTCCCCTCCGCCAGTCCTGGTCGCACTCCGGCCGGCCACCCTAAACAGTGAATCGCACTCGCCCCTTTCCGGTGGGCGTGACCGGCGCCGGTGGTCGGGATTCAGTGCGAGAGAGGGAGAGAGAGGGGGTGGGTGGTCTGCCGGTGGGGGCTGAGTGCAGCGCCGGAGATGGGGATGGAGATGGGCTCTGCTCTCTCTCTCTCTCTCTCTCTCTCTCTGGATTGGGATATCGGACCAAAATCAGAAAGTAAACAAAAATTTTAATCGGACGGTCAGATCTATTAATTGGACGGCTGGGAGCTGACAGCCTAATTTCAAATTAGGCTGTCAGCTCATACCCCGTATTCTCTCTCTCTCTCTCTCTCTCTCTCTCTATATATATATATATATATATATATATATATATATATATATATATATATATATATATATATATATATATATATATATATATATATATATATATATATATAAATTTGTGCGGTTTCTGCACTTGCCGAACGGAAGGGGGGAGGGGAGATCACACAATCTGTGATCTTTCCTCTCTCTCCTCTCGATTTTCGTTCACTAGCACTCGTAGCCGCACGGGATTGGAACCCCCCCCCCCCCCCCCCTTAAATCCCTGTAGGCCGCAACCCGAAGGCGTTTTCCTGTTTCCAATTGAGGGTCTCCTATGGGTTCGGGTTTATTAATGAGTTGCGCTAAGTGTGACGCATTCTCGTTGCACCGGAGTTGAGACCCGCACCTACTCAAACTCTAAAACTAATCCCGACACTTGTAGGATTAGGGTTAATTAGTTCAAGATGACTTAACCATATACCTCTGAGCTCCATCGACTAGTTACCCACTAGACCGACTGAGTCAAAAACCAACTGGGTGAAGTCGAGCCAAAACGCAGCATGTGCATGTTATTGTCAAATCTCAAAGTGCAATTAAACCATAAAAAATTCATACTAGCATAATCAAGATCAACTAATGATATTGCACATATATATAAAAACAAATTTCCTAAAGATTTTAAGTCACGAACATGCGAAGCTCCAATTAAGTCATGTGCTCTTAAACTATAAAATTTTACAATTTAAACATGTGAGCATACATTCAAGTGCAAAACTTAAACTTCACGTTATCTGGATCTATTTTCAGTATGATAAAGTGGGTTATCGCAATCATTGAAAATATATAATTTAGTCAAGAAGTCAAACCCAATCGAGTGAGGAATTTCATATTGTAAACACTTGGCATTCTCTAAACCCGTCGCACATTTGAGACACATATTGTGTGTATTCTGTCACATTAACTTACTTAGAGGAAGATTTAGTATGCATAAGCTCATGAGTTATAATAAACTATTCTAGTAAAATTTTCTTTTTTCCTTTTATCCTTTTTCTTTTGTGACTAATTCTTTGGGGGTCAAATAACCAATCAAGACTTTATCAACATAAACTTGCTAATCTTAGGATAACTACAAATTCAACTTTATTTTTTATCCTTCTAATGTGAGTCAAGTTTCTATGTGATATATGTAGCTCAATGTAAAGTAAGTGTACCCACTTCATGATACACAAGGTTAGCATACAAGGAAAAAAGTTAAAAAAAAGCCAATGTAATATATCTAACGAAACTAATCATGACCATACATACAGAAATTTTCAATGAGTTTGCTCTTATGAGATGATCAATCATATTATGCATGGAGGTTGTTATATACCCTCACATCCCAAAACCCGGGTCATAAGAGGAGGTCCACATGGGATATATTAAGCAGGTGATAGGTGCTTCTCTCACCGATGTGGGACTATCCGTTAACACTCCCCCTCACGCGGAGCACGCGTGGCAAGGAAGGATCGGTGGGGATCACCTGAAGCAAGAGACAGTGAACATAGGTCTGATACCATGTTAGATACTCTCACACCCCAAAACCCGAATCATAAGGGAAGGTTCACATGGGATATATTAAGCAGGTGATGAGTGCCTAGCTCCCTCATCGATGTGAGACTATATGTTAACGTCTAAGTTACATCTTCCAGCCTTTGGTATCAGTAATAGAGTGTGGTCCACCATCACGTGCTTCCTCCTCCTCCTCCTCCTTTATTTTTTCTTTTTCTGAGATCAACGGGTGTCCCGAAACCTTTCGGGCAATGACCCTTCAGGCTCGTTCAGATTAATCTCTCCGAGAGTGAAGCCCAACCCACTCGGAATTTTCCACCTCGCTCGTAGGTAAACCGAGGGGGGGAGGGGGGAGAGGAATCAAACACACAAGTACTACCTCACCCAAGCATCATGGGCTTCCTTAGTCAATTAAACACATGGTTTATAAACAAATCCATCATGTTACAAGAAGTGGTGATGCAGTCTCTTTGAACAATCATCCCAATAATTAAGATGCCATTAAATTTGACCAAGAAAGCAAACAAGGGATGGTCTTATTCATGGTTCTACTATCTTAACCAAAAGGACTCAATACTTTTCTCAGTTTGAATTTCGGGATTCATCTTATTACTTTGTCAAATTATGTGAAAATGTGACAGGTCAATGCAATATTGTCTCTCTCATTGGTGGAAAATAACACCATGAGAATTCATGGACGAGATACCAACTGGCCCTCGATCGCCACATAGCCCACATAAAGTGTTTCGGTCGTCTCGTCGTAGCCTGTCGTCAAATTTTTCTCTATTCGACTCCTGGTATGGACACCGTGGAGCGAACTTTCTCTCAAGATCATTTTAGCCTTGGGTGTTCCCGGGATTATGGAATTTAATATAATAACAGTTATACTGACTTCCCCATTTTTGATCTCCTAACCTTTTTGGGTCCATGCTCTAGCGCACTGTCCTCTGACCACCTGGCGGTCGTAAAAAATAAAGAAAAAAATATTCATTCTCATCCATCACCACCAGAGGCCTTGATTTTTAATTTGCTCCCTGGGCCGATCGGTCAATTGGTCATTCCAACCGGGCCGCCAATAAGTTCTACAGATCCAGTCTTGGGTTATATAGGGGTGGCAATGGGTCGTGTCGGGTCGGGTTCGTGTCGTGTCTAGTTTCGGGTCGTGTCCAAAACCCTTAGACCCGGACCTGACCCGTTTAACAAATCGTGTCTAGATGCTAAACCCGTACCCGACCCGTTTATAAACGGGTAGACCCGATAAGTCCCGTTAGACCCGTTTACCACACGGGTTTATTCAGTTAATCCGATCCGACCCAATCCGACTCGACCCGACCTAACCCGATAGACCCGCTGATACTATATATTACAGTATCGGATTGCGAGTAGACCCACCCAACCCGACCCGACACGATCCGTTGAATTTTAAACGGGTCTTCCCGGGTCTACCATGTCCAGACCCTACTTAATCACTTGTCCGCTACTCAACTAGCATGTGGCAATCTTTATAAGCCCTGGTCTTCATACTTGAAGACCAACAAAAGCTAAATCCATGGTAACAACCTTTATCAGCATATCCGCAGGAGTTCGACTTGTGTGGATCTTCTATAGGTTTATCAGCCTCCTCTTCAACAACATTCGTATAAAATGAAAACGGTATCGATATGTTGTCTTTTGCACGGAGGAGGAGCTAAAAGGAGGAGGGCGAGAAGGGGCAGATCGGCGCAGGGGACGATCCAATGAGGAACGTCATGCCACGGCTGATACGAGGGCCTCACACCGACCGAGACAGAGTTCGAGCACCAAAAGTCATCGCGCAGCCTCACAAGTTGTGAGAGAACGTGGGGCAGACACCAATGGGATGGCCAAGCCATGGTGTCTTGGAAGATGGATTGTCTCCCTTATCGCTTTTACGCTACGGAGGAGATGAATCGGGAGCGCCTGTAAGAATTTATCACTCGCAGGATCTCCCATCCGGTAGCAATCTGAATCAAAGGAGAATATAAATGTAGACATGACGACCACGTGCTCGAGAGCGCGAAGAAATCCAAGATCGAACTATGGAAGCATGGTCGGATCGTCACCTTCTATATCACGCACTTCACCATATCTCTTGGGTTGACAGGAAGGCTCAAGAGGAAGTTATAACATATATAAAAATGGGTCACCATCCCCTTCTTTATGAGATAATTAAGAGACGCATTATGTCACTGTAATGTCTACTCAATTTCTCTCAAACCGTCTCTACACAAAATACATTTGAATGTACATGAGCTTAAATGTGCATCTCCAAATAACTTAGCGTGTGCCTACGGCACTAGAAACACTCAGAACCGCTACGGACTAGCCCGGTCAACCACCCTAGAGTCACAACATACCAACTTGCTCCGATTTACAGCCAGTCAAACTGACTATCAACATGACTCGATCTAGCCATGCCAGCCCACTAAATATGTAAAATAGTCCAACAATCTCCCACTTGAGCTAATAGATCGAATCAGAAGAGTCACAACCTTATGATATATCAAATTTTATTCCGTTTGAAAAATCAATTAGGTTCTGTACAATCCGGTCCATTGGATAAAATTCCTCGCATGGGATATGGGGTCATTACTGTATTATCATCACAGTAAGACTAGTCACATCACACAAACTGTAAATCCCCAATGACATGGATCTATATGGTTGTGTAGTATGAAATATGCATAAACAAATGTGGTCATCAATTATGCCTATTTCCAACTGATGCCCCACCTGACTCCAATGAGTCAAAACAAAATTGCTATCTTTCGATCAATTACGCACTTTAAGATTAAAAAAAGCAAACTGAATACATTTATATCGAAACCATCAACTTTATTAAATGATTAAGAGTGTACTAACAATGTCTAATACAAGCCTGGTAAAAGAGTAAACCAAGAGTTATGTAAATTGAATATTAATACCAAAAAAAAACTCCCACTAGAACAATGGATCTATGGCACTGTCAATACCATATTAGTCACATAATCCTGAAATGACTTATTTCGCAATGCCATTGTCAGTGGTCTGCTATCATATTATATGTACTGATATCCTGGATGGACACTTGACGTTTTCGAACTCTTTGTCTGACAACAAGAAACTTTATGTCAATATGCCTTGACTTCGCTGAACTCTTGTCACTATTGGAAAATAACTCTGTTGCTTTATTATCACAATACAGCTGCATAGGTCTCTTGATATCATCCGCGACTGGTAGCCCAAAAATAAAGTTTCTAAGCCATATAACTTGATTTGTCGTCTCATGGCAGACGACAAACTCTGCCTCCATTGTAGAAGAAGTTATAACCAGTGATTGCTTGACACTCTTCAACGAAACGGCACCTCACGTAAGAATGAAGATGTCTGATGTGGACTTTCTGCTATCAAGACATCTCATAAAATCTGCATATGTATATCCAATCACTTCCAAATGATTGGATTTCCTGTACGTGAGCATGTAATCTCTCGTTTTCTTTAAATACTTTATCACTCTTTTAATAGTTACCCAGTGGCCCCACCCTAGATTACTTATGTATCTGCCTACAATGTTGACTGCATAAGTGATATCTGGTCGAGTACAAGTTTTAGCATATATTAGACTCCCAACTACAGAAGCATAATGGATCCTTTTCATACGCTCAGTCTCAAAATTATTCTTAGGACATTGATCCTGACTTAGTCTAATACCTTTGGCTATTGAATTATCTCCTGGTCTACAATCTTGTATGTGATACTTCTTAAGCATTATATCGATGTACGCCTTTTTGTGATAAACCTAAAATTCCACGTGACTTGTCACGTTGGATCATGATACCTATTACAAAAGACGTCTCCCCAAGGTCTTTTATCTCAAATTTATTCGAAAGAAAGCCCTTGGTCTCTAACAAAAGCCTCATATTGTTATTTGCTAAGAGGATGTTATGGGTGCAAAATCTGGCTAATGCCTTACAGTGGGACCTACAGTCATGCTTGGGGCCCACGAAGATGACATTGAGATCTACAGCCCTACCTGGGGCCCACAAGTATGACAGTGGGACCCGTAGGTCTGCCTGGGGCCCACAAGCATAACAGTGAGACCCGCAGCCCTACCTGGGGCCCACGAGCATGACAATAGGACCCGTAGCCCTACCTGGGGCCCACGAGTATGATAGTGGGATCTGCAACCCTGCTTGGGCCCACGAGCACGACGATGGGACCTGCAGCCCTACTTGGGGCCCACAAGCACGACGGTGGGATCCGCAGCCCTGCTTGGGACCCACTTGTACTATCTGGGGTTTGGTAAATCCTCCCGGGTATTTACCAAAACCCCAGATATATCTGGGAATATTCCCACAAACCAAACCACTATGTATAGCCAACCCTGTAAATATTCTAGAGGGAGAGTTCCAGACCAGAATCCTACTTTCTATTTTCTAGAGCTCCTCGAGCTTTCTGGTTTTCAAACTCCCTCTGAGATTACTCCACCTTCTATCTACTTGTAAGAAGCACTCCTTGGCCTGTCGAGTGTAGTTCTACGTTTGACTTAAAGATAGTAGATTCAAAGGTTGAGTCTTACCGTAAGGAGATGTACGCTACAACCAAACTCCGTTATCTCACCCTCTGTCAACTCTCTCTCAATCTTTACTCTACAGTGTTAGCATGACAGCTTAGCACTTTGAAGCGCGCCTCATCCCGAAGGGTAAAACCTTCAAGCAACTATTAGGGGGTAGACGTATGACGACCAAATTCCTCCCCCACAGTTTAGCACCATATGTACGATCAATCCTATCAACTTGCGACCTCCAGGCTTTCTAGCTCCTTCGATCAAACAAGCAGCATCGTGCAACCCATCTGTCTCCATCGCCACACCAAAATGGCGAAGACATAGCCCGTGGACTAGCCAGAAGGATGCAACATACATCCTGATGCTCAGCATCCAACGACTCGCTTGATGAGTCGCTGGTTCATGACAAACCAACACCCGGAGCAGAAACCCGTTGTGATTCAAGGAGTTGTCCATTGGTTGATCGCACCGCTCAGGCTCAACCTCGGCAGTCTCCTCATCTTGCCAATATGACTCTTCAATGTTTAGGGAAATCGCACATTTCACCTGTCACCGACCCTCAGGCAATATATCAGATTAAATCAGAGGACTTCCAGCTCCTCACTCTTATGAAGCAGAACGCTGCTCTCATGGTTGAGAGACTCCCTTAAATAAATCACTATCGAAGCAGGAGTTACCCTCTCACGGCCAACCGCTAGTATCAGTGATGCAGCAGACATCCGCTGGCCACTTGACTCGCCCCCCGCTCCTTCTAGATGATCCGTCATCGATATCTCCCGTCGGTCCCTCGAGCCCTCTTCGAGGAGACCCTTGCCTCTCCCTCCTAGACAGATAGTCTTGGATCATCTTGTCCCGTTGACCGATCAGAATAGAAGGTCGCAGAACGTCAACAACTCAGAATATCGCTCATCTGAAATCCACATTGTAACATATTATCAGTTATTAATAAAATAGCAAACGCTTCAAGTTCTATAGAAGACTATAAAATTCTATCTCAACTTCTACTCAATGCCACGGTTAGTTCAGTTCGTATTGCGACACGACTGACTAACCTGCAACGGTATAAAGCTACGTGGCCCCGTTGTAGGTTCGACTGAAATGGCACTTCGCCTAAGACTTACCGTTACAAAGGCACTACGTTGAGTACTCCAAATCATTGGCGTCACACATGCTCCCGTTATCACGTAAGGACACATGCATTAGTGCCTCGTCACAGTAAGTTCGGTTCGTATTGTGACACGATCGACTAACCTGCAATGGTACAAAGTTACGTGACCCCGACATAGGTTTGAATGAAATGGTGTTTTGCCTAAGTCTTATAGATACAAAGGCACTACGCTGAGTACTCTGAATCATTGGTGTCGCACATGCTTCCGTTGTCACGTAAGAGCACATGCACTAGTGCCTCACTATAGTTAGTTCGATTCGCATTGCGACATGGTTGACTAACTTGCAACAGTACAAAGCTACATTTTTGAGATATAGGTCTGACTAAAATGACGCTTTATCTAAGTCCAAACGATACAAAGGCACTATGCTGAGTACTCCTAATCATTAGCATCACATATGCTCCCGTTGTCACGTAAGGACACATGCATTAGTGTCTCGCCACAGTTAGTTCGGTTCGCGTTGTGACACGGTCGACTAACCTGCAATGATACAAAGTTACATGACTAAGATATAGATTTGATTGAAACGATGCTTTGCCTAAGTCCAACCGATACAAAGGCACCATGTTGAGTACTCCGAATCATTGGTATCGTATATATTCCCGTTCTCACGTAAGGACACATGCACTAGTGCCTCGACACAATTAGTTCGGTTGCGTTGCGATACGGCTGACTAGCCTGCAATGGTAAAAAGCTATATGCCTAAGACGTAGGTTCAACTGAAACGACACATTGACTAAGTCCAACCTACACATGCTCCTGTTGTCACGTAAGGACACATGCACTAGTGCCTCACCACATTTAGTTTGGTTTGTATTATGATACGGTCAACTAACCTACAACGGTATAATACTATGTGACCCCGACGTAGGTTCGATTGAAACGTTGCTTTGTTTAAGTCTGACTGATACAAAGGCACCACGCTGAGTACTTTGAATCATTGGCGTTGCACATGCTCCCGTTATCACATAAAAGCACATGCACTAGTGCCTCGCCATAATTAGATCGGTTTGCATTGTGACACGACCGACTAACCTGGAATGGTACAAACCTACATACCTGAGATATAGGTCCGACTGAAATGGTGCTTTGCCTAAGCCAACCGATACAAAGGCACCATGCAGCGTACTCTAAATCATTGGCGTCACACATGCTCCCGTTGTCACGTAAGGACATATGCATTAGTGCCTTTGTCATAGTTAGTTTGATTCACGTTGCGACACGGCCGACTAACCTGCAATGGTACAAAGCTACGTGCCTGAGATGTAGGTTCGACTGAAACGGTGCATCGCCTTAGTCCAACTGATACAAAGGCACCATACTAAGTACTCCAAATCATTAGCGTCGCACATACTCTCCTTGTCACATAAGGATACATGCACTAGTGCCTTGCCACAGTTAGTTTGATTCGTGTTGCGACATGGTTGACTGACCTGCAATAGTACAAAGCTACGTGCCTGAGATATAGGTTTGACTGAAAAGGCACATCGCCTAAGTCAACCTGATACAAAGGCACCACGCTGAGTACTCTGAATTATTGGAGTCGCATATGTTCCCTTTATCATATAAGGACACATGCACTAATGCCTCACCACAGTTAGTTCGGTTCACGTTACAACACAACCAACTAACCTGTAATGGTACAAAGTTATATGACCCTGATGTAGGTTCGACTGAAACGACACTTCACCTAAGTCCGACTGATACAAAGGCACCATGCTGAGTACTCCGAATCGTTATCATCACACATGCTCCCATTGTCATGTAATGGCATATGCACTGTGCCTCACCATAGTTAGTTCGGTTCGCATTGCAACACAGTTGGCTAACCTGCAATGGTACAAAGCTACGTGACCTCGACGTAGGTTTGATTGAAACAATACTTCGCCTAAGTCCAACCGATACAATGGAACCACACTGAGTAGTCTGAATCATTGATGTCACACATGCTCCCGTTGTCATATAAGGACACATGCACTAGTGCCTCGCCACAGTTAATTCGGTTCGCGTTATGACATGACCGACTAACCTACAATGGTACAAAGCTACGTGGTTGAGATGTAGGTTCGACTGAAATAGTGCTTTGCCTAAGTGCAACCGATACAAAGGTACTACGCTGAGTACTCCGAATCATTGGTGTCGTATATGTTCCTGTTGTCACGCAAGGATACATGCACTAGTGTCTCGCCATAGTTAGTTCGGTTCACATTGTGATATGATTGACTAACCTATAACGGTACAAAGCTACGTGCCTGAGATGTTGGTCCGACTAAAATGACGCTTTGCCTAAGTCCAATCGATACAAAGGAACCACGCTGAGTACTCTGAATCATTGGCATCGCACATGCTCCCATTGTCACGAAAGGGCACATGCAATAGTACCTCGTCATATTTAGTTTGGTTCACGTTGCGACACAGCCAATTAGCCTGCAAAGGTACATAGTTATGTAACCCTGATATAGGTTCGACTGAAACGGTACTTCGCCTAAGGCTTACCGATACAAAGGCACTATGCTGAGTACTCCGAATCATTGTCATCGCACATGCTCCCGTTGTCATGTAAGGACACATACACTAGTGCCTCGCTACAGTTAGTTCGGTTTACGTTGCGACACAGCCAACAAACCTATAACGGTACAAAACTACATGCCTGAGACATAAGTCCGACTGAAATAATGCTTCACCTAAGTCCGATCGATACGTACAAAGACACTATACTGAGTACTCCAAATTCAAACCCCCATCGATCAACTAATATGAGGCGCTCCGTACCGCCTAGGTGCTCGCAGACAGAATACAAAGTGCTTCGCACCACCTCAGTGCTCGTAGACAGAATGCGAAGTGCTTCGCACCGCCTCAGCACTCACCGATAGAGTGCGAGGTGCTCTTAACAGCTTCGGCACTTGCCGATAGAGTCTGAGGTGATTCGCACCACCTCGGTGCTCACAGAAAGGGTGAGGCATTTGCGTACCACCTCGGTACTCCTGCGGCAAAGTACGAGGTGTTCCATGTGTTGGGAATAATCCCATGGTAGAGGCTCGCAGCGAAAATGATTTGGGGGTCAAAAGACCGTTCATGGTGCACGTTACACGATTTAAACTTTTATTGAAACTAATCTACATATGGGTGCATATGTATGTACGTGAATCAAACACCCTAACGGCAATCTAGCGTAATGATTATCTAGCATGCATGCAAATCATAAAGCTCGCTAGATCTACGTGTTAGATTATTCATACCTTCGTGCGGATCTTTTAACCACGAAGAATTGTCTTCTTTGTCGATGAAGACGGAATATCGTTCGCGAAGAAGCCGATGGTATGAATGGAGATGATGCCTTCTTGTTCACCCGATCTCACACGATGCACGGAACATCGCTCTCGGATCTCTGAGTGCCTCCGAAGAACGACCCTTCTCCTTCTGCGAAACTCCACGCGAGGAAGACGAAGTTGCAAGCAAGGAAGTAGAGAGATTAGGGAGAGATCTAGGAAAATGAGAGAGAGGGGGGTTTGGTTTTTGCAATCTCATGGCCGACCCCATAAGGCTCCCTATATAGGGTCGGCCTACCCCCTTGGATAATGATCCAAGGGGATAAGAACATCCCATAATTATCTCCCCAAAATCACCCTTTTATCTCTCAATGTATTTATCCGTTTTCCCACTTTTAGGGCTTGTTTTGACCAATTCAAAACCCTATCTCTATCCCTTTGGTCGGGATTCTCATCCTCATAATATAGGGCCGGCCCTAGCATGGTCTCTCATTGCTAGGGTCGGCCACAAGTGAGGTCCGGCAGAGTGAGTTTTTACCAAAACGCCCTAACGCCTCAATTTAACCATTTCTAGTGTGCGAGACCTAGCGGCCACTACTTAAGTGATCTTTACTAGTTACCTTACTATTAACTGAGGCCACCGAAGGGTGCCTCTAGCAAAGTCAACTAGTCAACTCGCAACATACCCCGGTGCATCGCACCTATGCAGCGATTACTACCTGTGCCTCTGTACTAGTCTCGGGCTTACCCCTTAGTAGTCGTATGTAGTTACGTATCTACCGTGCTCTAGTGCCAAGCACACACGGAGCGTAGACTTCTTTCTTCCTCTTACTGCTTATGGTATTCCAAGGAGATGGTTCAAGAACCGTACATAATGTTGATAAGGTGGAACCATCAGGGACCGGAGTTCATGGCTTCCAACTCAAGCTCGATCGACACACTACCCGAGTGTACCATCGATCCTCTGAGCTTGAGTTAACTTGCGTGGCCACCCAGAGTATGACGCAGGCTGCACTCCAATTCACCCAGACTTACTATGTTCTCCATCATACCCCTGCTCTCCGCTTAGTAGTGGTAAACCCGTTGTCCCTCCACTTGATGCCATGATTCACTTCGAGCGGTAGAGACTACTGTCAGACTCGAATGATCATATGACTTGGTTCCTTCCAGGTTGACTTATATATCGTACCTCTGATTACCCCATCGAGTAATCGAACCCGGTCAACAGTCAAACTGATGACCACCAGGCCTGGGTTTGGTACAGTGTAAGTCACACCAAGGAATGCACCTCTCTTCAGGGGTGTGGATGGCCTGTAGGAGTGACATGCTAATGCAACGCCTGCTAGGTAACCCAGTACACCGTGGTTTTGGATCACTGCATACGGATCCTCACACATTGGTGCGCCAAAGCACCACGTAACTGGTTAGTCCATCAGACGTGATTTCTCAGGGTTTATGACCGTTTTACCCTAAGCAGAAACACAGCTTAGTGTACCAGTGTCTGCTCACTGATCTGTATACCGTGTTAGTTCCGTTCAGCCACAGACACTATGCTTGGTGATGACCATGGTGAAGACTTCCTATGAACCATCATCCCCAACAGCTTATCATGATGAGGCGACCAACCTGATCATAGCTGTGAACTGATTTAGATTATATGGGACCAATCCACTCAGTCTTCAACTCAGTGGAATACCATATAATGATGGCTCTCTGTTCTTAAAAGAACACATAACTATGTTACGCACCTGTATGCATCTCATATAATAACTATCAATCTTTATTTATTAGACCAAAACATAAAGTTTTACAAGCTTAGAACACATCAATCCTAACAATCTTCCACTTGGTCTAACAAAGAAAAACGATTTTGACTCCCATCGCATCCACCTGTCGCTCGAATGCCTTGATAGGTATTGCCTTGGTGAAAGGATCAGCAACATTATCTGTAGATGCAATCTGTGTCACCGCTACTCGCCCTTGCTTTTAAAACTACCGAATCAAGTGGAATTTGCGCTCGATGTGCTTCCCCTTTTGGTGATGTCTTGGCTCCTTTGGTTGTACTACCGCCCCACTATTGTCGCAGTAAAGCACAATAGGTAACTGGGCCTCTGGTACGCACCCCAAATCTGTAAGGAATTTCTTGAGCCATACCGCCTCTTTGGCTGCCTAGCACGCTGCAATGTACTCAGCCTCTGTGGTAGAGTCCGCGATGCATTTCTGCTTCACACTCTACCAACTAACCGTTGCTCCTAATATAAACATAAATCCTGATGTCGATTTTATGGATTCCAAATCTGATATAAAGTCAGAATCTGTGTATCCAATCGGCGTCAGTTTCTGTGCAGTGTAAACCAACTCATAGCCCCTTGTTCTATGAAGGTATCTGAGTATACACTTCACAGCTGTCTAGTGATCTGGACCCGGATTCGACTGAAATCGACCCATCATGCCTACTGCGAAACAGATATCTGGCCTTGTACAATGCATAGCATACATTAGACTACCTAATGCCGATGCATAAGATATCTTCTGCATATCTGCTCTCTCCTCAGGTGTCTTAAGACATTGATCCTTATACAGTTTTATGCCATATTTAAATGGCACAAAACCCTTCTTGGAGTTTTGCATGTCAAACCTAGCCATAACCTTATCTATATACGCGGCCTGTGACAGTGAGAGAATCCTGTTCTGACGATCTCGTGTTACCTTGATTCCCAAAACATAACTTGCTTCACCTAGGTCTTTCATATCGAACTATGTTGACAACCAGACCTTTACCGTTGACAATGTTCCAACATCATTCCCAATGAGCAGAATATCATCTACGTAAAGTATCAAATATACCACTATAGTCTTATCACTCCTCTTGTATACACATGGTTCATCCTCGTTTTGAATAAATCCATATGACTGGATTGCCTGATCAAAACGAATGTTCCAACTTCTAGATGCTTACTTTAGTCCATAAATGGACTTCTGCAACTTGCAAACTAGATGCTCCTGACCCTCTGACTCAAAACCTGGTGGCTGCATTATATAAATGTCTTCTTCTAAATTCCCATTGAGGAATGCTGTCTTGATATCCATTTTCCAGATCTCCCAGTTATAATGGGCTGCAATGGATAGGAGGATCCAAATAGACTTTATCATAGCTACCGGCGAGAAGGTTTCGTCAAAGTCGATTCCTTCTCTCTGGGTATAACCCTTGGCAACTAATCTAGCTTTATAAGTCTCAATAGTACCATCAGATCCTCTCTTTTTTTTATACACCCACTTACACCCAATAGGTTTAATATTGGATGATGGTATAACAAGAGTCTAGACAGCGTTATGGGACATTGATGCAATTTCTGCCTCCATAGCTTTTTGCCAGTCAGAGCCGTCAGAAGCTCCCACTGCCTCATCGTAGCTCAGTGGGTTATCCTTCTGACCTTCTGGATCAACCAATAAGGTTTCTCCATAGTATCTGTCAGGAGCTCTGATGCTTCTCCCACTGCGACGAGGTGGTGGTAGTATTACAGGATGAATAGGTTCTACAGTATCAGGTATATTAGTGTCTGTGATGTCAGCTCCCACTATGCTTTCGGATGCGCTCTTTGATCTAGTACCTAGCAGTTCATCCAGAACTACCTTACTAGTAGGCTTGTGGTTCATAATATGATCTTGTTCTAGGAAATAGGCATTCGTTGAAACGATTACCTTCTTTTCCTCAGGATCATAAAATAGTCCACCTTTAGTCTCTTTGGGATACCCTACAAACAGACATGCTTTGGACTTTGGCTCCATCTTTTCCCTCTTGTCTATCCGCACATATGTAGGATATCCCTATATTCTGAAATGCTGTAGCGTTGGCTTTTGCCTTGACCACAGTTCTCTAGGGGTCTGAGGCACTGATTTAGATGGAATGTGGTTCAGAACATATGCTGCTGTCTGAAGGGCATATCCCCAAAAGATCGTTGGTAAACATGCATAACTCATCATGCTGCGAACCATGTCCAATAAGGTTCGATTCCTTCTCTCAGAAACTCTATTCTGTTGTGGGGTACCTGGAGCAGTTAACTGGGATGTTATCTCATACTACACCAAATACCCAAGAAACTCGTCAGATAGGTACTCACCTCCTTGATCAGATTGAAGGGTTTTTATACATTTACCTGTCTGCTTTTCTACTTCAGCCCTGAACTCTTTGAACATGTCAAAGGATTCCGACTTCCGATGCATCAGGTAAATGTAACCATATCTTGAGTAATCATTAGTAAAAGTGATGAAATACTCATGGCCTCCTATCGCCTTGACGCTCATGGGTCCACATACATCTGAATGGATTAACTCCAATACCTCAGTAGCTCTTACTCCTTTGCCTTTACAGGCCCTCTTGGTCATCTTGCCTTCTAGGCAGGATTCACAAGTGGGAAAGATCTCCGTAGGATCTGTTTCCAGAAGCCCGGCTTTCACCATCCTATGGATCCTGTCTAAGCCAATATGCCCAAGTCGTAAGTGCCACAATTGGGTTAAATTCTCTGAAGATTTCTTACGCTTAGATTAATTAATATTAAATGCTGAAGTTATTATGTTATCCTTTTAAAATTTAGGACTAACAATATAGAGATTATTCTGAACCATTCCTTTGATTATAAAAGTTTCATTCAGCTTAAACGATACACCAGAAGCATTAAAATAAACTGAATAACCTTTATTAACTAAAGAAGAAATAGAAATCAAATTATGTCTCAATGACGGTACATAAAAAACATCTCTAAGAGTCAAAGTCTTATTATTCGAAAAACTAAGATTAACATCTCCAATAGCTTCAGCAGCAGCCACGGCCTCAGTTCCCATGCTTAAGGTCACCTCTCCGTCAAGCAACCTTCTGCTTTCTCGAAACCCCTGAAGAGAGTTACAGGTATGGTTAGTGGCTCCTGAATCCACAATCCAACTAGCAAAAGAACTATTACTTGAAAGAAATGATTCAATGACTAAGAGTTATAGATTACTTTCACCAGCATTCTGAGGCTTCTTGCAGTCCTTCTTCCAATGATCCTTCTGGCCACACCGGAAACACTTCGTGCCCGGTTTCTTTGATTCGCCAGACCCAGAGGCCCCAGCAGAGTCCTGCACAGGCACTGACTTAGGTTTCTTCTTATGTTTCTTTCCCTGAGGTTTACCAGACTTCTTGAAGGATCTGCGTTGCACGTGAAGTGCTTCGCCTTTCTGCTTGAAGCCATCCTCAGCTGCCTGGAGAGCTCCCAGAAGCTCTGCATTTGTCATAGCCAACTTATTCAAATTAAAGTTGGTGACAAAGCCTTCAAAGGCTCCAGACAGTGACGAGAGGAAGATGTCTGTCATCACCTCGCCTTCTATCACAATGTCCATGGTTGCTAGTTCGTTCTGGAACCCAAATATTTTTATCATGTATTCCCGAACTAGCATCCCATTAGACATCTTAGTGCCGACGAGTTTCTTGATGGTAAGGTATCGCGTAACGCGATTGTGACCTTCAAACATTTTCTTCAGATACAACATCATGTCAGAAGCGTCGGGCATCTCCTCGACCTGCTTCTGCAGAGTTGTTTGTAAGGATGCTATAATATAGCATTTATATATTTTATTAGATTCCTTCCAGTCAGTGAACTCCTTTAACTATGCTTCTGTGGCATCGGGTCCTGGCAAATCTGGTTCAGGGTCATTCAGGGCTGTCATATGTTTACCAATCCTTAAGACCAGGTACAGGTTGCGCTTCCAGTCCTTATAGTTGGGACCGGTAAGTTTGTGGTCATTTAGGATAGCGGACAGGGGGTCTAACTTGGTCATCTGAAAATAAAAGATTGAATAATAAGAATGCATGAAAACTTATTTTATGGTTTTTTTTAAAATAAGCTAATTATATCTATATGTCAGCGCTACCCTCAAGCGAAGCCATCTCTATGGATTAATTAACCATGTATGTAAGATCTCGGAATCGACTACACCTGTCCGAGGGGGCAGTGTGCATGTCTTCCGCTTACATTGGTCTTTTCCTTGACCCTATCCAAATCTGCCAACTAAGGGCTTTGATGAACCATGGTTATCTTTTGGCCAGTACCACGTGATCACCGTTGTCTTCGCAACGAATACCTCACGTGTACTTAGGATGCTTACCCACGAGCCTAGGCAATTATGGCACGGGAGTTCTAACGGCCCCCACGAGGGTGAGTAAAGTCTGAACACTTGGCACCGTAACCTCCATAGCCCGAGGAAGATCACTAAGTAGCTTGGCATAGAAAAACACAGCTCTCACCCGAGGGGGTTGTTGAGTTATGCCCTCCCACCCGAGCACGAAGTGATTAGCCATGGAGGCCAGATGATCTCTAAAAGTCCTCTCTTACATCCCTTTTTAAATTTGAGGGTTATTTTGCGAGTATGATTTTATGTCAATGCAAAGGTAGCGACCTCCTATATACTAGACCCTGGTCACACTGTGCTCCCACCAGCGCTTCAAGCCTTTTACCTAGTATTAATTATTCTCGGAATATCATAGTCCCTGCCTTAAGTGGATTTCTCCATTCAAGGGTCACATTACATATTCCGAGAGCATCGATGCTCTGCAAACTTGGCTATCACGCTAATGCCCTGGAGCCTAGCTTAAAGTCAAACACACTAGAAAGGACTCCCACTAGTCATGGCGCCTCTCTTATAAATTTGACAATTGATGTTCAATGGATCTCCATCTCATCTTAGGTTTCGATGCTGGCCAAATAGGCACACCCGACTAGTCGGGTGTTGACCTAATGGTGGCATAACTATATGTGATGGGATCTCACTAACATCAAAAGTTAACTAAATAATAGACGTCATCTAGCGGGATCCTATCCTCATACAATGGCTTGGACCGGAGGGGAAAGACATCCCTATAAAAACTGATAATAATAATATTATCTCATCGGGGTTCGATACGAAACATAAAGAACTAATAAAGAAAGCAACCATAAAACTGAATTAAGTTCAGGGTCCGACCCCTGAACTTAATTAGCATAGCACAGGCCTCTAGCTTTCTTCGCAAGGTCCCTCGGTCCGGCTCCTCCGTCGCACTTGCGAACACTTTACCGGATCGTCTTCGTCCTCTAGGGTTCCGCTTACGCTTCCGATGGTGGATTTCTTTGGCATATCTTTCTTCTCGATCTGTAATCGAAAAAAGTCTAGTACGCTTCGAGCAAGTGCTAGCTCGTATACAATTTTCTAGAAAGAAAAGAAAACACGCCTAGGAAAAAGACCATGGGAACCGAGGATGGTCAACCCCCATCTCTCGCCCAATCTACGGCTCTTATACATATCCACATACATAGAGAGCAAATCCAGACAATAGCTAACTCGGGGTCCGACCCCCGGTAGCAAGCACAATATATAGATCAAGATTTTATAGCGGCGCCTTGCAAGAACGATTCATAGAACAAGCACAATATATATATATATATATATATATATATATATATATATATATATATATATATATATATATATATATATATATATATATATATATATATATATATATATATATATATATATATATATATATATATATATATATATATATATATATATATATATATATATATATATGCATGATCTAAGCGTAAGAACCCCGATGTTACCACGCGTTGATCATGCGCACACATGATGGTTTCATGAAAAGTTATGAAGTGCACACCACTAATGCGGCTCTGATACCAATTATTGGAAATAATCCCATGGTAGAGACTCGCAGCGGAAATGATTTGGCGGTCGAAAGACCGTTCATGGTGCACGTTACACGATTTAAACTTTTATTGAAACTAATATACATATGTGTGTATGTGTATGCACGTGAATCGAACACCCTAACAGCAATCTAGCGTAATGATTATCTAGCATGCATGCAAATCATAAATCTCGCTAGATCTACGTGTTAGATTATTCATACCTTCGTGCGGATCTTTTAACCGTGGAGAATTGTCTTCTTTGTCGATGGAGACGGAAGATTGTTCGCGAAGAAGCCGATGGTATGAATGGAGATGATGCCTTCTTATTCACCCGATCTCACACGATGTATGGAACGTTGCTCTCGGATCTCTGAGTGCCTCCAAAGAACGACCCTTCTCCTTCTGCGAAACTCCATACGAGGAAGACGAAGTTGCAAGCGGGGACGTAGAGAGATTAAGGAGAGATCTTGGGAGATGAGAGAGAGGGGGGTTCGGTTTTTGCAACCTCATGGCCGGCCCTATAAGGCTCCCTATATAGGGCCGGCCTACCCCCTTGGATAATGATCCAAGGGGATAAGAATATCCCATAATTATCTCCCCAAAATCACCCTTTTATCTCTTATTGTATTTATTCGTTTTTCCACTTTTAGGGCTTGTTTTGACCAATTCAAAACCCTATCCCTATCCCTATGGCCGGCCCTATTGATGGGGGATTCTTATCCTCACAATATAGGGCCGGCCCTAGCATGGTCTCTCACTGCTAGGGTCAGCCACAAGTGAGGTCCGGCAGAGTGAGTTTTTACCAAAACGCCCTGACGCCTCAATTTGATAATTTCTAGTGTACGAGACCTAGCGGCCACTACTTAAGTGATATTTACTAGTTACCTTACTATTAACTGAGGCCACCGAAGGGTGCCTCTAACAAAGTCAACTAGTCAACTCGCAACATACCCGGTGCATCGCACCTATGTAGCAAAGTTCACTTATGGCTAGGGATTACTACCTGCGCCTCTGTACTAGTCTCGGGCTTACCCCTTAGTACTCGCATGTAGTTACGCATCTACCGTGCTCTAGTGCCAAGCACACACAGAGCGTAGACTTCTTTCTTCCTCTTACTGCTTATGGTGTTCTGAGGAGATGGTTCAAGAACCGTACATAATGTTGATAAGGTGGAACCATCAGGGACCGGAATTCATGGCTTCCAACTCAAGCTCGATCGACACACTACCCGAGTGTACCATCGATCCTCTGAGCTTGAGTTAACCTGTGTGGCCACCCAGAGTGTGACACAGGCTGCACTCTAATTCACCCGGACTTACTATGTTCTCCATCATACCCCTGCTTTCCGCTTAGTAGTGGTAAACCCGTTGTCCTTCCACTTGATGCCATGATTCACTCCAAGTGGTGGAGACTACCGTCAGACTCGAATGATCATATGACTTGGTTCCTTCCAGGTTAACCTATATATATTACCTCTGATTACCCCGTCGAGTAATCGAACCCATTCAACAGTGAAACTGATGACCACCAGGCATGGGTTTGGTACAGTGTAAGTCACACCAAGGAACGCACCTCCCTTCAAGGGTGTGGATGACATACTGGAGTGACACGCTAATGCAACGCCAGCTGGGTAACCCAGTACACCGTGGTTTTGGATCACTGCATACGTATCCTCACATATTGGTGCGCCAAAGCACCACGTAACTGGTTAGTCCATCAGATATAGTTCCTCAGGGTTTAGAACCATTTTACTCTAAGCAGAAACAGGGCTTAGTGTACCAGTGTCTGCTCACTGAACTGTACACCGTGTTAGTTCCGTTCAGCCACAGACACTGTGCCTGGTGATCATGACCATGGTGAAGACTTCCCATGAACTGTCATCCCTAACAGCTTATCATGATGAGGTGACCAACCTGATCATAGCTACGAACTGATTTAGATTATATGGGACCAATCCACTCAGTCTTCAACTCAGTGGAATATCATATAACCATGGCTCTCTGTTCTTAAAAGAACACGTAACTATGTTACGCACCTATATGCATCTCATATAATAACTATCAATCTTTATTTATTAGACCAAAATATAAAGATTTACAAGCTTAGAACACATCAATCCTAACACCATGACCCCAAGGCCCTATCCTTGGTAAACTTCGAGCGAAAGCACCATTCCCCCCAGAGCGAAAAAATCCATCTGCAATAAAGATAAAGCCCAAAATAGCGATATCGTCTCAGCCCAAGGTGACAGCCTTGGTATTCGAAAGCAAACATCGAGGCAATCTTCACTATCTCAAGAACAGATAAAGCTCGAGAAGGGCAATATTGTCTCAGACCAAGGTGACAGCCTTGGTATTCAAAAGCAAAGCCCATGGTAGGCTCCACTTCCTCAGCACCAGACAAAGCCCAAGATATTGACACCGTCTAAACCCAAGGCTTCGTATTTAGCGTTCACGGGCACTAAAAAATTCTGAGGTGTTTTGAACCTCCTCGGTGCTCCTATACAGGGTGTGAGGTGCTTCATGCTACCTCGACTCTCGCTGACAAAGTCCGAGGTGCTCCGTACTGCCTCGGTGCTCCAAGGCAGATTGCGAGGTTGTTACTCCCTAGAAATTTGAAACCGATCCCTAGGGTGTGAGGTAAGGAAAAACCAAAGGATTTAGGTTTAGTCAGCTATCTATACCAATTAGGGTTTCTCATAGGACTGCGGCTTTCTCATAAATAAAGAAGAAGGAGGAGGGAGAAACAAAGAATATTTTAAAACTTGATTTTTGTAAAAAATATTTTTTTAAAGAAAAGTAGAGAGATAAAGTTTTTGCCGACAAAGATAAAGAGATGACCAAGCTCGACCTTTAACAAGGTTATCCTCTCAGCGTGTGTGATATGTCAGCGCTACTACATGCTGACAGGAGTCCATCTAAGGAAGCACGAGGCTCGAGCCACTGACGGCGAGCTAGGAGTCTCACCCACTCCTTGACACTCAGTACACTGGTTTAGATGTCCTATCTATAGGACTAGTCAATTAGGCCATTTAGAGATATATATTTTTATTGTGAGCCATCCTAGGCTTGTGGCCTTGAGGAGTGGCCTACCCAAAAGGATCCTGCTAGATCATCACCACTAACAGCCACAGAACACTGACTAGGCTAAATAATCATTATTCCAATCCAATCGATTATATTGCTAGAATAAGAAAAACTACAAGACGATAAACTGAAGATAGAACACTATCGTAACCCTAACTCCGCCTCTGGCCTCCCACTGCTACTTCTGAACCTCCGTACTTGCAGGAGAGTCTACTCGTGAGAAAGAGTAGTCCCCAATAAAAAAATTGAAAGATTAGCCAAATTAATGGTTAGTGACATCCTAGTAACCTTTAATAATATGAGACAACCGATCTAATAGAATTAAATTATATTTAGCAGTCCTAGTACATATTATTAATGTTTACAGAAGGATAACCTAATCCTACTAGCAGTCTATGTTCTCATGCAATACCTACTGTCACTAGATTGTCTAACATAAAGTTCATTCAATATTCTATAGTATTAATGAACAAATAAAATAAAACGACCATCTAAATATCACTAGATTATCTCGCTCTATAATTCCATAATCCAACATTAAGATTCCATAGTTGTTAATTAGCAATCATATAAAACATCTATCCTAATGTGAACCCCGGATATTTTGTTCATCCTGCCCCCGATCGGGCATTACTATAGGGCCTTTTATGTCGATGTAGAGGGCCAACTCTCTCGCCGTGCATCCTCCAACACCATGCAAAAAATCACCTATATGATCATAAGGGTTTTCCCGTTTTTCACGTTGGAGCTCTACCACCCAACTTGCTTTCTTTAGGATCTTCAACGACCCCGGGACAGGAATTGCTAGGCAACTCCCTACTTGAGGGCACCTCCTATTGGCTTTATCACAACCATTGCCTGTGACCCCTTAACCTATTGATCTTCAGCTGTGCGCGTAGGGTGGTTCACGGCCCTTGCACGCACGGGATCCCAATCTTCTTACAACATATATTATGAATTTCATCCATTTTAACAAAGTATCAAATGCTTAACACAGTAAATAATTATTTTTATATATATATATTGGAACAGATAAAAAGGTACATAAGATGATTAATGATTTCCAACAGTTTAACCCTGGCGCCGCACTGCTCTCGCAACCCATAACAATGCTACAGCTAAAGGTCATATCGCTCTTAAAGCGATTGGACCTATACTCCCCCAAAACCAGTATATTAGGGTTGCCACTCCTTTTAGGAGGGTGGGTCCCAATAATCATTATTTACTCAAATTACAGTTTAATTTAAGGCAATGCCTAATTACGGTGTTCATGTAATATTATGATTATTTTATTACTATTTTGAAGCATGTGTCGCCGGACTCGCGACTCCGCATGCAAGGATGGGTCTATATGACCACATGCGGCAATGCCCGGCGGGAACCGCATGCAGTATCATGGACACCTACTCTAGTTGTTCTCATTTTTCACTATCGAAGACCACGACAAGGGAAGTAGATGTCACATGATCGATGCACACCGACTCCTGCTAGTTATCGTTGGTCCCCCTCCGATTGAACCGTCATGGTTAGGAACTGTTAGGCGAACCATACGAGTACGCATTAAAATCTAAAGTCAATTAATCGATCTCTATGGGGGGAGAAAGGTCATGTCGGGTTCGATTCGCCAATCATCGAAAATGCCCTTGGGCAACGAGCGAATATGGAAAATAGTAAACCGATAATTATAAAGATCTTACCAAGTCTAAACTTTGATCGATATTAAATAATTTGCCTCATCCAGTTGGACCCCGGAATTGACAGGGTTGGCATACGGATTATAGAGGCTATTACCATCGAGCTATAGGTACAAAGGTTGATGCGATCAATTTGATGGCTAGATGACACCGTGGCCAAGCAATATGGTGTAGGTCACGACGTAGGTGGTATTGGGATCTGTAAGACTGTTCACGGTTGGGGTCGATTCATTCTCTACCAGAAGCGACCTCGAACTAGGGTGTGGATATGGTCAGGTTGTAGTTACGACAAACCGATAAGCCTTACCAAGCCTATGCTTGAGTTGGCGACAAAAATGGTGTTCCACTCGGTCGACTCCCAGGATTGGCTGATTTGACACGATGGCTACTAAGCAATGTGCTGTCATGCGCACAAGGGCACAACAGTTTACAAGCAATAAGGTCAATTGAAGCGGGGCTATACCCACGACCAATGAAGATAAAATAACGAGTGTCGATTTGCAAGCATCAATTCTTAGGCCGAGTGTGGTCTAAGCCGTATCAGCTCAAGGGGATTTATATGGTGCTCAAAAGTATTGTCAGCATGAGACTTACTACCATGGGATGTGGGCTCAACAATTTACCAAAATTGGCGGGAATCAAATCGGCGGTTAAATAGCCATCGGTGAGTTTTCCACTGAATCGCACCATGGTATAGACTGAAAAGAACTCAAGATTTTAATGGCTCAAGGGATTTCAATGGTCATGATGGACTCTAATAGTCGGGTGTTGAATCGACACTACAAGGGGAGGTCAAAGGCTACATTACCATTTGTTGTTGGCCTTTCGGCCGATGGCAATCTCAACAGAAAGAGGGGCAAAGGGGGAGGGGACAGTAGACTAGTTCGACAGGTGGCTGTCAGTCCATGCGGCCTAGCCGGGCTTGGTCGGGCTTTATCGGCTGCGCAGCCATCAGCCACTTGGTCGATGGCCATGGCCGCGCCAAACGGAAGGCGACAAGAGGTTTGGTCGGATCCACACAGAACAAGGAGAAATGCAGAGGTGCATGATCGGGTCGGATGGGGTTGAGTGGTCGGTGGGGCTTGGTCGGGCTTGGTCAAGCCTTGCCGACTGCACAGCCGTCGGCCACCGTACCGGCAGCCATGGCTGCATCAAGGGAGTATGCCACGAGGGGCTGGGGTCGGGCTGGTCTCAACAGCACCAAGGAAAAAAAATAGGGAAACAAAGGGGGGCGGCTGACTTGCCGATGGGGGTTGTCGGCTTCATTTGCAACTCCTCCGGCCAGTTGATCTTCTCTGTCTTTGCTGCGCGCAGACACCACAGTGAGAGGGATATCGAAAGAGAGAGATCGGAGGGGGGAAAAGAGAGGGATCGGAGGGAAGTGAGGGAAAGATTGGAGGAAAAAGGGGGTCGGATTGGTGAGAGGGAAAGGGGGAGGTTGGGTCTGGGTTTTAAAGGGAGGAGGGGGCGGCGGCCAAGTACAGCAGATCCAGGGGAGGGTAAAGGCTGGACTTTTAGGGATCGGATAAGGAGGGAAGTGACGGGAGAGGGGTAGAGGTCAATGGCATGAGATGGGGGGAAGGGGATGACTTGAGAGAGGGGGTGATGGGATTGTGAGGTGAAGGGGGGAGATAGATGGATTCAAGAGAGAGAGAGAGAAGAGAGATCCGAGAGAGAGAAAGAGAGATTGGGTGGGAGAGAGATCCAAAAGAGAGGAAGAGAGATCGGGTGAGAGGGAGAAAGATCCGAGAGAGATGAGAGAGATCCGGGAGAGAAGAGAGAGATCGAGTGAGAGGGAGAGAGTTGAGCGGCTGAGAGAGGGAGAGAGAGAGAGAGAGAGAGAGAGAGAGAGAGAGAGAGAGAGAGAGAGAGAGAGAGAGAGAGAGGGTTGGGTCGGGTTTAGGCTTGGGCTGGGTTCAGGTTTTGGGTTTTTTTTTTTTTTTCTAATAATGGCCGAGGCTGACTCACACTCGACTCGCGTCGAATTTGACTCGCCCTCGACTCACGCTGTGTCGTGACCCGTCGGCATACGAACCTCGACAAGTTCGACAGGCTCGCCACTAAACACTTTTTATTTATTAATTTAAATTGCTTGTGCTCATATGCACGCTCAACTACATGCGAGCATATGCACGCGCACACACACATCGATAGAAACATATTATCGTCACCATGTTGCCTTGCGACCCGAACTCATGACCAATGGTCCGGTCGAACTCAGCCCAACTACATAGCACAAGTATCACAAAATTTGAAGCAACCGACTATAAAGGTTAAACATGTTATTTTAGAAACTATAATTATAATTAAATAAAAACATAGGGGGGCTCAGCGTACTCGGAAGTTTCGGGTATTACATCCTACCCACTTTATTAAAATTTTCGTCCAGAAAGTTCAACTACTAAAACCAAGGGTAACACTCTACCAACATCTACTGCCAAATCGAAGAGAGACTAGAACAATTGAAGGTCAATGAGTACGAATTCCTCACTATCACTGCCAACCAAGAAGCCAAGTCATTGTGATAAATCTTACCCAAAGAAAACTTTGACCCTCTACTACTCACAATTATGCTTCTCTCAAATTACCAGACATCATACGAATCGAGTCTCATAATCTTTAGAATAGAGATGAACCTCCAAATCCTCGCATCGCGAATATGACTTTTGGGTTTTCATTTTCCATTCTAATCATTATGAACTAATATAGATTTTCATGAGTTCAGATCTTCTCCTTTTTTTGGATAAGGAGCGTCCCCCTTATCCAGAAGTAAGGTAACAACCTGATCCATGAAATGAGATCACGAGGTACTCACAACTAAAGGTACAAAAAGATATTCCTATATACACATACAACTGCCTATAGATCCAAACTGAAGATGACAACCAGACGACTCAAACTTCCGCATCTAAACTTAGACCCTACGAGATTTCTCTCTGGAGCAAACACCTCCATTACCTACACAACCATTACTAACCTACAAGGAAGACACCACTGTGCTATGAATTGGACACCCAAACATACATACTGACTAACCTAGAAAATATTGAGTCCAAGATAACACAACTATGCCATAAACGAATGAGAAAAAGGAGGGAACAATGATGAATCGTAAAACACCGATACTCAATGAAAGACCAAATACCAACACTCCCAACTATACTATTGTGGCATGACTTGGAAATATTCTAAAGGGTATACTATTATGCACGAATCAGGCAAGGAAGGAAACCCACTACCCGAGTAGAGAACAATGAAATAAGAGGATAACTAACATAGTGACAGAAAGAAGTCAAAAACTAGGATACGACACAACATATACTATACAACTGGGTGACTAGTCCTAAACTAAAGAAACTCTGATTTAGTTGAAGAAGCCAGCCACTAGAAAACTAATGGCCCACTAGCATCGTCTAAGCATACCAACACCAAATACTATATCCCTGCACTAAACTAGTCATCGAGTTAATTAAATAGGGGTCTCATACATAAAGCAAACTAAGAACGAGAGAACCGAGACAATTATGGACAACTAGAAACAACCGGGGTGGATCGGCTAAACGTATGACCATTCTTAAGATTGAAACTAATAAGATATTTTCAAATTCCATAAGTATAGGCAATTCCCTTGACATTATTACTAACATCTTTTCAGTACTCATTTATCCGAAATCAATCTTAACGTCACTGCCATCTTGCCAGTGCACTTTCTTCCGTGAGTCCAAACAAGAATTACGTAACTAGCTATCAAAGTTCCTATTGGGAACAATGCAAGCTCTGCCAGCTACCAAAGTTTTCGAAGAAACAGTGCACGCTCTGCCGCGAAAGCTTCCAAAGGAACAATACGTAATCTGCTATGAAAGTCTCCATCGAGACAGTGTATGGTCTGCTACGAAAGTCTCCATTGAGACAGTACGTGGTCTGCCGCGAAAGCTCCCGAAGAAACTATGCGTAGTCTACCGTGAAAGTCTCTTCTGAGACAATGCGTAATCAACTAACTAAAGGAATTCAAACCACCACCAGAGATTTCCATCTCCTGGTGCACTTCTTGAAACCACTACCCCCAAGGGTCATCATCATTACTCATAGAATTTATTTAAACATGATGTATAAGCTTTATTATAACCGATGATACACCTGAGAAAACTAATAAGAAGACCAAACCAGTTATTTTATCTAGAACGAGACAATGGACAATCCTAAAAATACCAACTAAGTTTTTAATACTAAAAGTCAATGAAAATCAAGGAATCCTAAGACACCGGCTAGGTCTCTAGTGCTAAGGGTCAACGAAGATCAAGGAGTCTTAATTACGAACTAGGCTTCTAATACTGAGGTACAACAAGGAACAACTAACAAAAAGAGTAACCTCACAACCATGCCGAATAACCCATCAATGATATATATCCTTCCAAACATATTCAACATACATTCATCTTTCAAAATCAAACAATCATATTACTAACTGAAGTTCAATATATAGTTCTTAGTCAACTCGCCACCAAGTCCATAACTAACAATTCCAAATAAATATTAGACTCCAAACAAACACTCCGAGATTGACTCCAACACTATCCTTGGTTAAGATGTTATAGGCGGTCCCTACCTGAGTCATCGCGACTAGCTCTGAGCCTAAACATTAAGGTCCTGAGACAAATATAATCATTATTAATCTGCATAATAGTTATATTGACTCCTCAAGTTCCTATCAATCAAATACCCAAGTATGGACAATTTTTTAGCTACCAATCAATTCCTCCAACCTAACGAATTCTCCAAATACAATAAACCCTAGACTCTCACCCTTAGATATGCACACTAAGCTACCACTGACTACTCTAAGAAATACTACCAAATTAATCTCTCAACTATCTCCAGAAACACCCTAGCACTAGTACAGCCTAAACCTCCCGTATAAAGAATCACAAGATAACATCCTAATGAAACCCCTAGGAACATATCCCTAGGCTCTGATACCAGCTGTCACGCCCCAGAAATCTGAAACTGATCCCTGGGGTGTGAGGTGAAGAAAAACCAAAGGATTTAGGTTTAGTCAGCTATCTACACCAATTCGGGTTTCTCACAGGACTGCTGCTCACTCATAAATGAAGAAGAAGGAGAAGGGAGAAATAAAGAATATTTTAAAACTTGATTTTTGTGAAAATATTTTTATTTAAAGAAAAGTAGAGAGATAAAATTTTTGCCGACAAAGATAAAGAGATCACAAAGCTCGACCTTTAATAAGGTTATCCTCTCAGCGTGTGTGGCATGTCAGCACCACTACCTGCTAACAGGAGTCCCTCTAAGGAAGCACGGGGCTCGAGCCACTGACGGTGAGCTAGGAGTCTCACCCACTCATTGACACTCAGTACAATGGTTTAGATGTCCTATCTACAGGGCTAGTCAATTAGGCCATTTAAAGACATATTTTTATTATGAGCCATCCTAGACTTGTGGCCTTGAGGAGAGGCCTACCCAAAAGGATTCAGCTGGATCATCAACACTAATAGTCACAGAACACTAACTAGGCTAAATAATTCTTATTCCAATCCAATCGATTACATTGCTAAAATAAGAAAAACTATAAGATGATAAACTGAAGATAGAACACTATCGTAACCCTAACTCCGCCTCTGGCCTCCCACTGCTACTCCAGAACCTCCGTACTTACAGGAGAGTCTACTCATGGAAAAGAGTAGCCCCCAATGAAAAAATTAGAAGATTAGCCAAATTAATGGCTAGTGACATCCTAATAAGATGTAATGAGGGACAATACCGCACTCCTCCAAGAACTTGGCAAAAGGCCTGGGACACTGGCTTGATCCGTCATACCGACTATAATATACTCTACCCCGATTGGATCTAACGGCCTTAATATTCTTATTGAGTTGAAGTCCAACTTCGGTCTTATAACTCTTAAAGACATCCAGTGCTTGAGATTTCACATGCAATAAGTATAGGTAATCAAATCTAGAATAGTCATATGTGAAAGTGATGAAATATCTATGTCTATCCCAAGCAGTCTTGGGGAATGGTCCACAGATGTCTGTATGCACCACCTCCAAAAGATCTACGCTCCTTTTAGCATCAAACTTTCTTATATTAGTTTGTTTACTTGATATATTTTCTACAAATAATAGAGTCTAAATGATCTAAAGGGTAAAGTACTCTTATGGACACAAGTTTATCAATTCTCTCCTTAGAAATATAACCTAGCTGTCTATGCCATAGATCATATAAGTTATCCTTATTTAATTTTTGCTTAGTGCCTATAATATTCAAATACAATGAATTATTTACTACACCATTAGAAGAATGCAAGTCTAATCTGTATAAGCCAGATATAAGAGTTCCAGAACCACACATCTCAGAGTTGAAAGAAAGAGTAAATTCTTTATTACTAAAGTCAACAGTATAACCTGATCTGTCCAACTATGGTACACAATGACTGAGTACTCCAGTCCCTTCTCTTCTTGTAAAGAAAGATCAGGTTATACTGATGAGCACTCCAGTCCCTCCTCTTCTTGTACACAATGACTGATGAGATCAATCAATTTTTATTTTTCAGTCATAGAATTATAATTAACCTTGAAACGGTTAAACTGAGCAGGAAAAGAGATTAGAACCAGATAAACCAGAATATCATCAGATAATTCTAGCTCAATGTCCGCAACTTGGCAACCAAGTTGGACATTTCCATTATGTACTCATGAATGTTCCCTTTCCCTGAATAACGCATGTTGACTAGCTTGGTCAAGTGCGTACATGCCTCCGCCTTATCCGATTTGGTGAATCGGTTGGAGACATCAAAAAGGAACTTCTTTGCATTTTCATCTTCAAAAAAAGCACCCCTTAAAGCTTCAGGAATTGAGGGTCGCATGACCATCAAACATAGCATATTTGACCTTTCTCATTTTTCATGGGTGGCCTTCTACTCAATTGTTGCTGTATCTGGAAGTGGAGGTTCATTAATTCTCAGTGCTAAGTCTAGATCCATGCAACCTAAGACTATCTTGACATGGTCTTGCCATTTCCCAAAATTAGACCCAATCAGAACCGGTATGCCTTGAAGGCTAACAGAGATGGATGTTGTATTAACTGTAGACATAGCAAAAATACATATAGAGATTACATAAGCTTTAATCCTATCATCTTAAAATAATGTATCATTAAGCAACAAAAGGACTACTTTATGTCATTAACCCAAAAAATTTGCTTTTAATTAAATATAGGTTCTATGTGATAGGCCTTCCGATGATATACTGAAGCTCCAAAAATATAGGTTCTATGTGATATACACATATCACCTTCTATATCATGCACTTCACCATATCTCTTGGGTTGACAGGAAAGCTCAAAAGGAAATTATAATGTATATAGAAATGGATCACCATCCCCTTCTTTATGAGAATTAAGAGACACATTCTATCATTGTAATGTCTACTCAATTTCTTTCAAATCGTTTCTACACAAATGCACTTGAATGTGCATGCATTTAAATGTACATGCACTTAAATGTGCATCTCCACATAACTTAACGTGTGCCTGCGACACTAGACGCACTCAGAACCACTACAGAGTAGCCCGGTCGACCAACCTAGAGTCCACCACACACCAACTTGCTCCGACTTACAACTGGTCAAACGGACTATCAACCTGACTCGATCTAGCCAGCCCACTAAATATGTCAAATAGTGCAATGATACTTAATTTTATAACAATGATACTCAATTCCCTATAATGAAATCACTGTAGAGATGAGTATTATTTCATATAATTGAGTGATTTCTCTGTGGCTGCTATATTTATTTAAAATGATATGCAATTATATGAAAATCATACTCAATTCCCTGTAATAAAAATCATTGTAGCACTGAATATCCTTTTCATAAAATTGATTATCATTTTAAATAGTACTCAATATATACGAAAAGGTACTCAAAATTTTTATAATGGTTTTAAATAGTACTTAAATATACAAAATGATACTCAATTCAATTGAGTATCATTTGTATAAAACTGCTTATCATTGCGATGGCAAAATCACTATAGATGCTACAGTTATTTCATTGTAGCAACCCGTACCACTATTCTGTCAAAAAAAAAGAAAATTGTGTCACTATATCACTTGTTGCTATTCAACGAGGGAGTATCTCATGGGTATTTTGAGTATTTTAAAAGAATAAATCATCAAAATCTGTTGGCAAAGGTTCTCTTACATGCACAAACTGTGGGAGATGATCACCTTTAAAACTGACTTTGGTTCCGTAGATCTATACTTTGCCGAAACTATTTGCTGTCATGTGTGGGTGTAAAATATGGCTAACACCCAACAGTGGGACCCATAGCCCCGCCTGGGGCCCACTAGTCCAATGGTGGGACCCGTAGCCCTGCCTGGGGCCCACTTGCACTATCTAGGGTCTGGTAAATCCCCTTGGGTATTTATCAAACCCCGGATATTCCTGAAATATTCCTTAGATAAACTAAGCCCTTATAAATAGCAAACCTTGTAAATGATTCCAGATCCCAAAATCCAAACCTTAATTCCACTTTTTGTTTTCCAGAGCTCCCAGAGCTTTCTGGTTTTCAGATCTCCTCTCCACCCTCTGTCATCTTGTAAGAAGTACTCCTCGGCCTGTCGAGAGTAGCTCTACTGTTTACTCAACGATAATGGATTCAAAGGTTGCGTCTTACCGCACGGAGATGTAGACTTCGACCGAACTTCGTCACCATACCTAGTGTCAACTCCCTTTATATTCTACAGTGCTTGTGTGACAGCCCAGCAAGTCACAACTCAGCGCTTCGAAGCGCACCACATCCCGAAGGGTCAAACCTTCAATCGACTGTTGGAGGAGGGTCACGTACGATGACCGAAATCCTCCCCCACAGTTTGGCACCGTCTGTGGGATCACAATCCTATCAACTTACAACTTCTAAGCTTTCCAACTCCTTCGGCAGCTGCTACCGGTTGCCCGAGCAATTTGTCTATCTCCATCATTACACTTAAATGGTGAAGACATCGATGGATCTGCCGGAGGAAAGTAGTATGCACCCAGACACTCAGCATCCAACGACTCGCTCAATGAGTCATCGGTTTGCGACGATCCAACACCCGGAACAACAACTCGCTGTTAATCCAAAGAGTCGCCTGTCGGTAGATCGCGTCGTCCAGGCTCAACCTCGATAATCGCCTTAACTCGCCGACCTAACTCATCAATGCTTGGGGAAAGCACACATCTCTCCCAGTGCTGATGCTCAAGCATCATACCAAATCACAGCAGAGGACTATTAACTCCTCACCCTCATGAAGCAGAACACCGCTTTTATGGTAGAAAGAGACTCCCTCCGACAGATTATCGTTGAAGCAGGAACTGACCTCCCATGGTTTGCCGCTGGCATCAAAGACAGAGCAGACGTCTGCCGGTCGATTGACAAATCTCCTGCTCCTTCCAGGCGATCCGTCGTCGACATCCCTCGATGTTCTCTCAAATCCCTTTCAAGAGGACCCTCACCTATTCCTCCCAAGCCGACTGTCTGGGAGCGTCTCAGCGAGTCTGCTCACCATCCCAAGTCTCTCGACTCCGAGTCATCCTCCAAGCCCTGCATCGTGAGGGATGTTCGGGATGATAGCCACAGCTCCAAAGTTCGGCAACATTATAATGGCGATCGAACCCCAGTTGGGCATCGGATGATGAGATGGACTCCAACGCCCTCTTTGCCTTCTCTTCCTCCGAGACATCTCTCTGTCCAGTGAGGTGATCGTCGGAATAATCACGTTTCCGAAGGGCCACTTCATCAGCACATTCTCCAAGCCCAATTTCCTCAAAGCTGGAAAGCCCCCACTCTCCCCAGGTTCAACTGTTTAAAGGGAGATCCGACGCTACACATTCTCACCTTCAAACAAGCATTGACATCATACGACCACGACAACCAGGTTCTATGTCGCACCTTCGCTGGCAGCCTAGATGATATGTCACTGGACTGGTATCACAACCTCCCTACGACCTCCATAAGTCAATTCAGGGATCTGGCAGACCTTTTCGTTCAACACTATCGACTGAACCTCAAGCCGAAGAAGAAGCTGGACTCCCTCTACCGGCTAAGGATGGGATCGGATGAAACCCTTCGAGAGTTCTCTCGAAGGTTCCGGAACGAGCATGCTACGCTCTCCAGACATCACCTCGATGATGAAGCCATCATGCTCGCATTCCAGAATGCCCTACGCTTTGACATCTACATCTACAATGACCTCATCCGCAATCCTCCTGCCTCCCTCAGAGTGCTATTCGATCGAATTCAAAAGGAGATCGAGGTGGAGGATGATCAAGTCGCTCGCAAGAAACATAACCTCGAGAAGCGCCTTTCTGATAAGGCACCAACAAGACTAACAGGTCAAGCTCGCAACGCTCAAACTGAGAAAGATGGAACCTCCAAGAGGCCGAGGCGGGCAGATGATAGACCCGTAGAGCCTCAAAAGACCACGGACACCAAAGGGATGCACCTTGTCAACCGATCAGAGTAAAAGATCGTCGACTATCAATAACTCGGAAGGTCCCTCATCTAAAATCCATGATGTAACATCTTCCAAGTTATCAATGAAATGACAGTTGCTTCAAGTTCTATCAAAGACTATGAAATTCTATCTCAACTTCTACTCAACGTCATAGTTAGTTCGGTTCGTGTTACGACATGGCCGACTAACCTGCAACGGTACAAAACTACGTGTCCCGATACGTAGGTTTGACTGAAACGGTGCTTCGTCTAAGTCCAACCGATACAAGGGTGCTACGCTGAGTACTCCGAATCATTGGCGTCGCACATGCTCCCGTTGTCATGTAAGGACACATGCACTAGTGCCTCGCCATAGTTAGTTCAGTTCGCGTTGCGACACGACCGACTAATCTGAAATGGTACAAAGCAATGTGTCCCAATACGTAGATTCAACTAAAACGGCGCTTCGCCTAAGTCCAACCGATACAAGGGCACTACGCTGAGTACTCTGAATCATTGGCATCGCACATGCTCCCGTTGTCATATAAGGACACATGCACTAGTGCCTCGCCACAGTTAGTTCAGTACACATTGCGACACGGTCGACTAACCTGCAATGGTACAAAGTTACGTATCCCAATACGTAGGTTCAACTGAAATGGCGCTTCGCCTAAGTCCAACCGATACAAAGGCACCACACTGAGTACTCTAAATTCTTAACCCCCATCAATCAGTAAGTCCAAGGTCCCACCCTCGGCATACAAAGACAAAGCCCGAGATGGCGACATCGTCTCGGCCCAAGGTGACAACATTGGTATTCAAAAAGCAAAATCCGAGGCAGGCTTCACCGCCTTGGTACCTGACGAAGCCTGAGACGTCGGCAACGTCTTAGCCCAAGGCGACCTTCACCTCGGCATTCGAAGACAGTCTGAGGCAGGCTTCACCGCCTCGGTACCTAACGAAGCCCGAGATGTTAGAACCGTCTCGGCCCGAGGTGACCTTCACCTTGGCATTCGAAGACAAAGTCCGAAGTAGGCTTCACCGCCTCGGCACTTGACGAAGCCCGAGACGTCAGTACCGTCTCGGCCCGAGGCGACCTTCACTTCGGCATTCGAAGATGGTCCGAGGCAGGATTCACCGCCTCAGCACCTGACGAAGCCCGAGACGTCGGCAATGTCTTAGCCCGAGGCGACCTTCACCTCGGCATTCGAAGACAAAGTCTGAGGCAGGCTTCAGCGCCTCGGCACCTAACGAAGCCCGAGACATTATCACCATCTCGGCCCGAGGAAACCTCTGCCTCGGCATTCGAAGACTAAGCCCGAGGCAGGCTTCCCCGCCTCGGCACCTGACGAAGCCCGAGACGTCGGCACCGTCTCGGCTCGAGGCGACCTTCGCCTCGGCATTCGAAAACAAATTCCAAGCTAGACTTCACCACCTCAGCACCTAACGAAGCCCGAGACGTTGGCACCGTCTCGGCCCGAGGCGACCTCCATTTCGGTATTCGAAAACAAAGTCGGAGGCAGGCTTCACCGCCTTGGCACCTGACGAATCCCGAGACTTTGGCAATGTCTTGGCCCGAGGCGACCATCGCCTCGGCATTCGAAGACAAAGCCCGAGGCAGGCTTCACCACCTCGGCACCTGATGAAGCCCGAGACGTCGGCAATGTCTTGGCCCAAGGCGACCTTCACCTCGGCATTCGAAGACAAAGTCCAAGACAAGCTTCAGCACCTTGGCACCTGATGAAGCCCGAGACGTTAGCACCGTCTCGGTCCGAGACAACCTCCACCTCAGCATTTGAAGACTAAGCCCGAGATAGACTTCACCGCCTCGGCATTTGACAAAGCCTGAGACAGCAACATCGTCTCGGCCCAAGGTGACAACCCTGGCATTCGAAAGACAAAGTCTGAGGCAGGCTTCAGCACCTCGGCACTTGACGAAGCCTGAGACGTTAGCACTGTCTTGGCTCAAGGAAACCTCCGCCTCGGCATTCGAAGACTAAGCCTGAGGCAGATTTCACCGCCTCGGTATTTGACAAAGCCCGAGACGGCAGCATCGTCTCGGCACAAGGTGACAACCCTGGCATTCGAAAGCAAAACCCAATGCGGTCTTCGCCTCGGCATTCAACGAAGCCTGAAACCTTCGCTTCGGCATTCGAAGACAGTCCGAGGCAGCCTTCATCGCCTTTGTTGCCTCGGCACCTGACGAAGCCCGAGACGTCGGTAACGTCTCAGCCTGAGGCGACCCTCGCCTCGGTATTCGAAAACAAAGTCCGAGGCAAGCTTCGCCACCTTGGCACCTGACAAAGCCCGAGATGTTAGCACCGTCTCGGCCCGAGGCGACCTTCGCTTCGGCATTCGAAGACAGTCCAAGGAAGCCTTCATCACCTTCGTCGCCTTGGCACCTGACGAAGCCCAAGACGTCGATAACGTCTCGGCCCAAGGCGACCCTCGCCTCGGCATTCGAAAACAAAGTCCGAGGCAAGCTTTGCCGCCTCGGCACTTGGCGAGCCTGAGACGTCGGCACCGTCTCGGCCCAATTAAGGTCACAGTCACCTCGGCATTTGAAGACAAAGTACGTGGCAGGCTTCGCCGCCTTGGTACTTAGCAAAACCCGAGACATCGGCACCGTCTCGGCCCGAGGCCACAGTTGCCTCGGCATTCGAAGACAAAGTCTGAGGTAGACTTCGCTGCCTCGGCACCTGACGAAGCCCGAGACGTCAGCATCGTCTCGGCCCGAGGTGACCTTCACCTTGGCATTCGAAGACAAAGTCCAAAGCAGCCTTCGCCGCCTCGGCACCTGACGAAGCCTGAGACGTCAGCACCGTCTCGGCCAGAGGCGACCTTCGCTTCGGCATTCGAAGATAAAGTCCGAAGCAGGCTTCACTGCCTCGGCACCTGACGAAGCCCGAGACGTCAGCACCGTCTCAGCCCGAGGCGACCTTCGATTCGGCATTCGAAGACAAAGTCCGAGGCAGGCTTCGCCAACTCGGCACTAGACAAAGCCTGGACGGTGACATCGTCTCGGCCCATGGTGACAACCTTAGCATTCGAAAGCAAAACCCAAGGCGGTCTTTGCCTCAGCATTCGACAAAGCCCGAAAGCCCTGCTTCGGCACTCGAAGACGAAGCCCGAGGCGGCCTACGCCTCGGCAAACGCACCCCCGATCGACCCTTGGCAGGGGGTCGGTGCGTGCACGGTGGCTGATGCCAGACGACGCGTCGGCAGGTGCGACGGCCGATGCCGGAGTTTAGGCTCGCTTGGTAAACAAGACAAGCACAAATAGGCCAAAGCTCCTTTCGGCTCGACCCAGATCACTCACTCACTCGCTAGTCACCGATTATCCCCACCTACTGTACTACCCCATCTTCACCTTCAAACCCGACCAATGTTTGGCCTGGTCGGTTTTGGCAATGACACCAAAACCGACCAGCCAAACCCCCTTACCCCCTCTCCACTGGAGAGCTCTAATGGGTCTGGTGCATCAGTGCTGATGAGTGAGAGGGTGAGTTTGAGAGAGAGAATTAGAGGAGGAGAGAGAGAGTGAGATGGGTTTCGGTGCTTTAGTGCTGGTGTGAGCGCCTCCCCCCTACCTCCTCGAACCCGACCATCACTCCACCCGACCAGCCCTGTTTCCCCTTTGATTCAACCGACCAACTCCTTCCCCTCTCTAACCGACCACCCTCCTATTGTTCAATCAAAAGAGGGAGAGGTTCAGAGAGGGTGAGAGAGTGACAGTGAGAGAGAGAATGAGAGGATGAGAGAGTGTGAGAGGGGTTCAGAGAAGGTGAGTGTGAGAGTAAGAGAGTGAGTGAGGATGAGAGAATGAGAGGGTGAGCCCCCCCCGGCAACACCCGATCAGCCCCCCATGCCACCCGACCAGCTCCCCACCTGACCACGCTCCCCACCCGACCAGCCCCTTCTCTCCCCTGCTCCGGTGACCGACCAGTGAGAGAGAGTGACAGTGAGAGAGTGAGTTTGAGAGAGATTTAGAGGAGGAGAGAGTGAGATGGGTTCGGTACCTCAGTGCTGGTGTGAACGCCTCCCTCCCCCTCCCACCCACCTCCTCAAACCCGACCAGCTCCCCACCTCTCTCTCCTCCGGCCAAACCACCACACAAAAACCGACCAGGTGTTTGGCCTGGTCGGTTTTGGCAATGGCACAAAAACCGACCAGCCAACCCCCCCCCCCCCTTTGCCCCTTTGCGCCTTCAACCGAGGCCACCCCCAGCTACCCCTTGGGGGGTGCGCTACATGCCCAACCTCCCAACCCCGAGGGGAAGGTGCACCCATACCAGACCCTCCTCCCCTTCACCCCTACGTTTAACTGCGCGAAGGGTGCCCCGGACCAAAACAAATACCGGGTTTTTAACTCGCTTTTTATCCTGTTTTTCCATCGCGAGATGATGGGATCATCGGCTTCATTCTCCCTTCAAATCTAGATATCCTAATAGACGGACATGTGAGGATCGCCCTGCCTCTGAAATTGATAAATTCCGGGTCTAGATGCGCACATTATCTCTCGTCGTACAAGGCTCCGAGTCGAGTTTTTACACACTTTTCCTCTGTCATTTGCGTTTTTTACTCACATTTTATCCTATTTTTCCATTACGATACGATGGTCTTATGGCTCCTGTACTTCCCTTGTCTATGGCCACCTTGGTAGAGGGTCATACGAGGACCGCACTTGCTCTGAAATCGGCAGATTTCGATCCCGGATGCAACCACTATGTCTCGTCGTACGTAGCTCCGGCTCATAATTTTCCACCCATTTTTTCCTATATTTGCAATCAGCCCCCCCAACCTTTTTTGTTTGCAACCAAACCCCCATTCCCCTTAGTTTGCATCTGACTCCCCTTGGGCGGTTTTCGCCTACCCGGCCCAAGGGGATCCCCTCATCATGACTCCATCCCTCTGCCAGCATCGAACCCCCGACCCCCTGCTAGCTAGGTGCCGACCCATTCGCACCACAACGTCCCACCCAACTAGGTTAGCACCTAGATGGTTGGGAGGGGGTATGAGTACAGTCGGCAGACGCACACCCGATCGGCCCCTGGCAGGGGATCGGTGGGCATGACAGTTGGCCCAGTGCAATGGGTCGGCAGACACACGACGGTCGACCCCAGACAGAGGGTTGGCAGACAGACAGCTGTCAACCCCGGACTGGGGGTCGACAGGCAGATGATGGTCGGCCCCGTGCAACGGGTCGGCAGACACACGACGGTCGACCCTGCGCAACGGGTCGGCAGACACACGACGGTCGGCCCCGCGCAACGGGTCGGCAGACACACGACAGTCGACCCTTGACAGAGGGTCGGTAGATAGACAACTATCAACCCCGGACTGGGGATCGACAGGCAGACGATGGTCGGCCCCGCGCTACGGGTTGGCAGACACACGACGGTCGACTCCGGACAGAGGGTCGATAAACAGACAGCTGTCAACCTCGGACTGGGGGTCGACAGGCAGACGACAATCGGTCCCGTGCAACGAGTCGGCAGACACACGACAGTTGGCCCCGAACAGAGGGTCGGCAGACAGACAGCTATCAACCCCGGATTAGGGGTCGACAGGCAGACGATGGTCAGCCCCGCGCAACGGGTCGGCAGACACACGACGGTCGGCCCCGTACAAACGGGTCGGCAGACACACAACGGTTGGCCCCGAGTAACGGGTCGGCAGACATACGACGGTCGGCCCCGGACAGAGGGTCGGCAGACAGACAGCAGTCGACCCCGGACAGGTTGATATATAAGCGACCAACTTTGCACCAGGAAGTCCCAGCCAGTTAGGTTAAGCACCTATCTAGCTAGGAGGGGGTAACTATGGGTGCAAAATCTAGCTAACGCCCAAAGGTGGGATCCACAATCCCGCTTGGGGCCCACGAGTCCAATGGTGGGACCCGCAGCCCTGTCTAGGGCCCATGGGTACGATGGTGGGACCCGCAGCCCTGCCTGGGGCCCACTTGTACTATCTGGGGTTTGGTAAATCCCCTCGGGTATTTACCAAACCATGGATATTCCTGGGAATATTTCTGGAATTTCACTTTCTGTTTTCCAGAGCTCCCCGAGCTTTCTGGTTTTCAGATCTTCTCTCCACCCTCTGTCATCTTATAAGAAGCACTCCTCGGCCTGTCGATAATAGCTCTACTGTTTACTCAAAGATAGTGGATTCAAAGGTTGCGTTTTACCGCACGGAGACGTAGGCTTCAGCCGAACGTCGTCACCACATCTAGTGCCAACTCCCTTTCTATTCTATAGTGCTTGTGTGACAGCCCAGCAAGTCACAACTCAGCGCTTCGAAGCGTGCCACATCCCGAAGGGTCAAACCTTCAATCGACTATTGGAGGAGGGTCACGTACGATGGTCGAAATCCTCCCCCATATCATGCACCTCCACATGATGCTATATAGTTGATCTATACTTAAATTTTTCTAAAATTATTGTCGTATAAAACTTGATCTGAAAAGGTTAGGTTTAAAAAATAACCGCTCAGCCACTTTTTAAAATTGAAGTAAAATCTTCATTGTAGAGCTTATTTTTAAATTTTGAAGGATTATTTATTTTTTCAGAAAGTTTGACATAAGTTCTTTTTTCAGAGATGACTTTTAGTTGCAAGACACGTTAGTTTCGATAGATAGCTCAAGTCCCTCCCAACCAATGTACACTCTTTCTTAAGATGAATGTATACTCATTATTGCAAAATAGATAAGGACCTAGATCTAATTAGCCGTTATTTGTGAAAAATAAGGAACGGAGCCAAAAGGATACGACTTACCCTTCTCTGCCATGTGCTCCTTTTCCAAACCATGCTCTAATATTTTGATGGGACACGGTGTCAACTTTAAATACCATAAGCTACTAGCAGTGAACCTGTGCCCTGCACGGGATGAAATTAAAAAATATATATATTGTCAATGACATAGAACTAATTGAGCAAAAGAAAGCGAAAGACACACATTGTTCATTACAAACTACACCCAAAATACCCGAATTTAGATGGGGAGGATTTTTTTTAAAAGACCATTAGTTAATTATTAAAGGGCAAAAATAAGAAGGAGAAGGAAGAAATATATTGCTAATCCATTAAGCTAAATTCAAAGAGAATGATTTATATTGTATAAGCAGACGAACAAACAGATCCCACATATGAAACTGATATATATATATATATATATATATATATATATATATATATATATATATATATATATATATATATATATATATATATATATATATATATATATATATATATATATATATATATATATATATAGGGTCGGGATCCAGAAACACGCTACTTTGCCACAAAGTTAGACACGCATCATCCAAAACCCTAGATAGAGGTTTTAGAATTTGTTGATTTTTTGTAAGGATGATCAACTACCCTTAGATAGCCCATCCATAAAAAATCAGCACATTCTAAACCCTTTAGGTGCATCAAATCTAAAGAGCTTTATCGATCGTTCATTTTAACCGCTAAATTAAAGGAAATATTTAATTAGTCTATATGTTTTAGAATGTGCTGATTTTTTGCTGATGTGCTATCTAAGGCAAGGTTATAATACTCACAAAAAATCAATAAATTTTGAAACCTCTATCTAGAGTTTTGGAGATGCGTGTCTAACTCTGTGGCAAAATAGCATGTTTCTGGATCCCGACCCATATATATATATATATATATATATATAGAAAGAGAGAGAGAGAGAGAGAGAGAGAGAGAGAGATGCTATAATGCGGCATGCGGTAAGTGCAACATCTTACCGCAGCCGTCTGATGCGCTGCTGCGTGCATGCGATGCACGCAGCGCGTGCATCAGACGGCTGCGGTAAGATGCCGCACGTACCGCATGCCGCAGCATAGCATGCCCCTATATATATATATATATATATATATATATATATATATATATATATATATATATATATATATATATATATATATATATATATATATATATATATATATAGGGGCATGCTATAATACGGCATGCGGTACGTGCGGCACTGCACCGCAGTCGTCTGATGCAGGCGTTGCGTGCATGCGATGCACACAACAGTGCATCAGACAGCTACTATGCAGTGCCGCACTTACCGCATGCCGCATTATAGCATGCCCCTATATATATATATATATATATATATATATATATATATATATATATATATATATATATATATATATATATATATATATATATATATATATATATATATATATATATATATATATATATATATATATATAATTACACATTGATAAAGCTAAATATCCTCTGATTCCGGATTAGATTCCAACTCTGGCCTCTTCAGGTTCTGAAGTTCCTCAACGAATTGCCCTCCGTGCTACTTCCCCATCACCACCTCATCGCCGCAGAAGGATAAGAAACCCTGGAAGAAAGAAACACTATTGTTGTCCATCCATCAATCAAAGAACCCACATTCTCCACTTTCGGGCACCGTCCTTGTGCAACGATCGACAACCGCCACTATTGTTGTCCCTGTCGAACTCCATGAGCCTCAAGTTTGAGCATCTTTTTGAGATCTGAATGGATTTAAGGTTCAAGATTGGGAGAAAGAGAGAGAAAGGTGAGAGAGTTTATAAAGAATTTGAATGGTAGAATGAATTGAAAAAATAGATGAGATATGATGCTCGACGTTCAAGGATGCATATTGACACTTTGGTTTCTATACAATTTAAGAGAGAATAATTTTTTTTCCCTTTCTTCTTCGGTTTTTCATAAAAATCATTAACGCCTTAAAATCAACTATTGCCATAAAAATCAAAAGAAATGTGATTCAGCCCAAAGGTTTGTCCCGAATTCGCTGGCCCGAAAGATGTGGCAGTGTGCAACCGGTGACTGAAACCCAATAGCGATGTTAAAATCTTTAACAACACCAGTTGCATGCTGCCATGTGACGACCAAGATCCAATAGGTCAAGAGCCAAGAGCCAAGACTCCTGAGGTGGGAATGCCAAGATGGATGAGGTGAGGTGAGGTGAGGTGAGGTGAGGTGAGGTGTACAAGGCCATGAGTTAGCCCCACATCGTCTGGAGAGAAGGAGATCCTGAGCTACTTATATAATTTCTCCTCCCAAACATAGAAGACGCGTTTTAAAACCGTGCGCCGCTACGGATTTCGTAAGAACTCCGTAGTTAAGCGTGTTCGGGCGAGAGTAGTACCAGGATGGGTGACCCCCTGGGAAGTTCTCATACGGGCACGGGCAAACCGGACAATATCTTGTGTGTTTGGGGCAGATGTTACAAAATGGTATCAGAGCTGGTTCTCCTCGGGATGGGGGGGGTCTAACCCTACACGAGGACGTGTAGCCCTAATGGGGGTGGATTGTGACGACCAAGATCCAATAGGCCAAGAGCCAAGAGCCAAGACTCCTGAGGCGGGAATGCCAAGATGGATGAGGTGAGGTGAGGTGTACAAAGCCATGAGTTAGCCCCACATCGTCTGGAGAGAAGGAGATCCTGAGCTACTTATATAATTTCCCCTCCCAAACATAGAAGACGCATTTTAAAACCGTGCGCCGCTACGGATTTCGTAAGAACTCCGTAGTTAAGCGTGTTTGGGCGAGAGTAGTACCAGGATAGGTGACCCCCTGGGAAGTTCTCGTACGGGCATGGGCAAAGCGGACAATATCTTGTGTGTTTGGGGCGGATGTTACATGCCACGTCTTACGGGCTGGTGAATTCGGGACAAACCTTCAAGCTGAAACCCATTAGCGATTTTAAAATCTTTAACAGCACCAGTTGCACACTACCACGTCTTTCGGGTTAGCGAATTCGGGACAAACCTTTGGACTAAATAGCGTTGCTCAAAAATCAATTATTAGCATCATTTATGGTCATTTAATGAAATAGAGAGATGGTTGAGCTTCAAGGCTTTCAGCAGCAGCTTTTGCTTGGATCCCACTCGTGCATGCATCAGTGCCTTAACATTCAAGTGACCCTCATAAACACAGCAAGTGAACATATAGATCTCTTCAAGTATCATGTTCAAGTGAATGACTGTGATTCTGTTTTCAAAATACAATCAGTTATTGTTAAGGGTGGCAATGGATCGGGTCGGGTCGGGTTCGTGTCATGTCTAGTTTCGGGTCATGTCCAAAACCCCTAGACCGGACCCGACTCGTTTAACTAATCGTGTCTAGACCCGAAACCCGTACCCGACCCGGTTATAAACGAGTAGATTCGATATGACCCGTTAGACCCGTTTACCACATAGGTCTATTTAGTTGACCCGATCCGACTCGACCCGACCGACCCGATATGACCCACTGGTGCTACATACCACAGTATCGGATTGCAGGTAGACCTGACCCAACCCGACACGACCTGTTGAATTTTAAATTGGTGTTCCCGGGTCTACCGTGTCCAGACCCTAAACCCGGACCCGATCCGTTTTTTAAACGGGTCTATCATATCGACCCATTTACAACCCGAACCCGTTTAACCCAGACCCAGACCCGCTAACTTCGTATCGGGTCTGTCGTGTCGGGTCCGAAATTGCCAGCCCTAGTTATTGTAGAAGGAATAAAAACGATAGTAATAAATGCATTTGATGGCTCATTTGTTTCTAAAACACGATGAAATAACTCAGGCATTATAATTGAAAAAAAAAACTGATAGGATATATAGCTAAAGGTCCGTGGGAAACGTTCCACTCTCGTATGTTTGGGAGCCTCATGCATCACAACCGTTCAATTGCCCGACGGGAATACGGAGAGACACGCCCCATCTCAAATGCAGATTTGCGAGAGGGATTATCAGTGCAATGTGTCCAAGGAGGCATTTATTGGATTTTTGAAAAGCATGATCTTTATAGTAGGCATTTAATGAATTTTTATAGTAGACATTAAATTGTTATAAATGGCTCATTCTTCTCATAATGCATGTAATTTGGAGGAAAAAAAACTTTTAAATTTTTTGGTGAGAGGATTATGGAATGGGGTAAATCAGTAAATGACATTAAATTGTTATAAATAGCTTATTCTCATCATAATGTATGTAAATATCGGGTACACACCGTGGTCACACAGGGATAAGAGATTTTTCTGTCATCAATAGGGCTCCACGTGTCACACCACGGGAGAGAGGGCTCCGTTTTAGCATATCGTATGGATTGGAACTTTCTTCCTCCTCTTGGATCATGGATGCTTACTTGCAAGTTTCAAACCATAGATGCTTACTTGCAAGTTTCAAACCATAAAACATCCATGGGAAATGCTATTTGAACATACTATGAGACATACTCCAGGACATACTGCGGTGGTGGGAGGCGGTGGCTAGTGCTTGGTGCGAACCCCGGTGCATCGTGCGATGGCCGATACCCTCGGAGCACTTTTGCTACGAGCAATGCTACTCGATCCAAAGCGCCTGTCTTGAATGCTCAACTCGAATGATGTGGCATCCAAACACTCATTCCCTTTACCTATCGGTCGAGGCTGAGCATGGCTCTTGATCGGGGCTGGGTGCAATGGACAGCTATGATCCGAACACGTCATTCTGGTTGCCCATTCGGGACAGACACTTCAGGACAAATAGTATTTTCCTTTTGCTACCTGATTAATTTGTTGGGCTTGCTTATGTCCCGATCACGATGTGTCACATCGTCCATTAGAAGAGCATAATGAGGCAACGAATTGTAACGTAACTTCAGTATCAAGTGTAGTACTTGTGGGGGGGGGGGGGGGATTACGATCATCGTACGGTCCCCCTTCAACAATCGATGGAATCTAAGCACGGTGAAAGAATCTTTCTTTGAAAGAAAGGGGCCGCTTCCTTCCCAATTCAGGTTTCGTGATATGCCTCCCATCTCTCCTCCCCTCAGCCACAAATCTCTTTTGACCTTCGAGATGTGGTGCGCTGTAGAGCGCTGAGCTGGCACATGTTGAGCTCACGATGACATTGTAGAGGAGAGAGAGAGAGAGAGAGAGAGAGAGAGAGAGAGAGAGAGAGAGAGAGAGAGAGAGAGAGAAGAATTGGCACAGAATGTGGTTACGAAGTTCGGCTGAAGTCTACATCTCCGTGCGGTAAGATGCAACATTTGAATCCACTATCTCTGAATAAATAGAGCTACTTTCGATCGACCGATAAATGCTTATACAAGTAGACAGAGAGTGGAGTAGGCTTGATTGGAGTATGAAGACCAAAAGGCTCAGAGAGCTTTGGAAAACAGAAAGTTGAATGTGGTTTGGAACCTCCGATCCCCACCCTTGGAATATTTGTCAGGTCTGGTTTGGGAATATCCGGAGATTTTGGTAAATACCCGGAGTGATTTACCAGACCCCAAATAGTATGTGTGAGCTCCAAGCAGGGCTGCGGATCCCACTATCGTCTCCGTGGGCCACTGCGGGTCCCACTGTCTTCTCCGTGGGGCCTAGGCAGGACTGCGGGTCCTATTGTCGTTTCCGTGGACCCGAGACAGGATTGCGGGTCCCACTGTCGTCTCCGTGGGCCCCAGGTAGGATTACGGATCCTGCTGACGGGCGTTAGCCAGATTTTACACCCACAGTACTCGTTGTGACCTATTAATGGACAACATGGCACATCACGATTGGGCCATAAGTGTTGCAAATCAATCGGGTAGCAAAAAATGCTGCCCCACCACACCTTCGCAGTATGTCCTGTATTGGGTCGGCCGATGGTGGGCCCGGCACGCTTCATGCACCGGGCCCGCTGACCGGACCGACCGACTGGACTCTTCAATCAGACTACAGAAGCGATCTTGGTGCAGTCATGGACCACTGAATTGATTATTTCCAACTACCAATTAACTAACCCAAAGAATCGTTTGCTTGGATGGATCCACACTTGTATGGCAACAACATGATTGTTGACTATTGACTGTTGACTGAGAAATGACTAAAGACTTGTTCGAAAAGATGATACAAGGCATTTAGATCAAAATTTGAGTTCTACCCCCACTTTTTTAAAATTTTGACTTCACCCCCTAATTCGTCACTTGACCGATGCTTTAAAAGTGGGTCCTTTTTTTCTTCGAATGACTTAAAATAGTCTCCCCAAACCATGGAATCACCGTGGTTCGGGATCCAGCCATCGGCCTGTAGATCTCAACAATCTGAAACTGTCTATAGAAACGAAAATAACAGGTGTCGATGGCCAGACCCCGACCACAATAGGGACTAAGTTATGGGTTTTACTTTTTTTTCTTACTTACACCCCCACTTTTATGTTAAAATTTGAGTTAGACTCCACTTTTAACGGGTCACTAACGGTGAACTAACGGATTGGGGGGTAAAGTCAAAAAAAACCAAGACTAAAAGACCAAGATTGCTAATACGTAGCTGGCTTTTTTTTTTTTTGACTTCACTCTTATTCGGTGACATTGTGGTGATACTACGCCGTTGAAAGTAGTATTGGGGCTTAATTTCAAACCTTTCAAACCTCATGAACAAATGGTGTCGAACCTTTCAATTATTATGCCCAACTATTTTCCAAAGTTGTTGTAGGAAAATGGTCCCACACCTAGGTAGAACATCAAAAGGGTTTTCTTGGTTCTGTACGATGCAGCACGCATAATGGACTGTGTGAAAGTTTAGGATCGTCGGAAGTTCAAATATGTGGGGTTTGAAGGTTCTCATGCACGACTGAAGACAAAAAGTCTCAGACGTTTTCAATTAGAACAACAGATGAGAACTATACGCAACAAAAATAAATACTCATTACAAAGCCATCTGTGGAAAAAATGCATCGAGGATGGTGCAATGTGACCACGGGAATATTACTCGTATTTCTTCGCACAAAGTCCGACGATAGAAGCTTGTGGCCATGTTGGAGCTCACTACTTCTTCTTCCTCTTTCTTTCTTCTCTCTCTTTTTCTCTTCTTGTGTAGCCAGTCCCTTGCTCTTGGATTAGGGTGAGTAGGCCGGCGAAAGGCATATTTAAATCTAGGGTAACTGGCCCCTTCTCCTTACTTGTTGGGGCTGAATTCCTTAAGTGCAAGAATCAATCCCTACACTTAAGGTAATCCCCTCCTACACTTTCGACCTTTCCAACTTGAGACTTCACATCACAATGAGAGAGGTGTGGCTGACCCTATAGGATACAATTGGATTTTTATGTTCGGGCACAAGTCCTCCACCTTGTGGTCTTGGGGTCTCATGAGAACTTGAGGAAAAATTGAGAGAGAATTAGACTCTCAGTAATTGTCAATTCCAGTACTAATCAAACTTGGACTCTTGGTTAATATGAGAATCCCAATATTTTTGGAAGCCATCCAAATATGAATTAGAGATCTATTTAATATGAATTAGATCATAACAAGAACTTCTACTTATATTAGGACTAGTGATTTGTAGGCCTTTCAACGAAGACTAGAAGTTGGGATACATTAAAACTCTAAAACCTCAGCTCCAATTAGACTAGGATTCTTATCTTCACGTACTACATCCATATCCAATTAGTCATGGCTAGAACCACTATCAAGCTATATTGCACTATGTTGTAATTGAAAATTACATAGATAGCTGTATGCGCAGAAAAAGATCCGGGTCGTCTTTATTGCGAGCACACGAAGATTACAGAGTGCCGGGGCCCGGGGACTCGAGTGTGACGAGTCCGGGTGCGGCGAGTGTTGATCAGGAGATTGTGGGAGAGATCCTCTGGAGGATCCCTTTGATCCGCGTCTCCACGTGGTATTCGTGCGAGAGCTCTGAAGGGGTTGCCCAGGACAGAGGTCTTTACAGGGTGAGGGTTCTTGAGAGACTAAGGAGTATCTGCCATCGTTTTTGTCCCTTTTGTGCTCCGCGCATTCTCGGCTAGGGGGTTTTCGGCTTCGTTCCTCGGTCTTCGTGTCTTCCTCGCTCCTTGCTTGACCTCGGCGTCCTTGATCGTCGGTTTGCAGCGTCGATCGTGCTTTTGGCGTCGGCTTTGGCGTCGACTTTCGGCTTTGGCTTGGCTTTGGCGTGGCTCTGGCTTTTGCTTTCCTTTGGCACTTGCGCTTGGACGTAGAAGGGGGGAGACTTGCAGTGCTTTCGTTCTTCCGGACTTCGCGTCGTATCGGCTAGAAAGTGCGGTGTTTTTGCTCGTGACCGGCGTAGTCGCTTGGCTTTGGCACTCGCGTTGCTTTAGCACGGGCTTTACCGGGGCTTTTGCTTCGGCTTCTTGCGTGGGCTTTTGCTTCGACGTCGACTCGATCTTCTCCTCGAACGGCGGTGACAACGTCTTCAATGCTTCAGGCTTCTTCGACGATTCAGGTGTCGGCTAGACTTTGCTTCTGCTCCGGGCTTCTTTGGCGTGATCAGAGTCAAAGGGTACTTTTGAAGATGGCGGGGGGTAGCACCGATCTCCGTGCGACGGTTGTAGTGCCGGCTTTGCTTCGAAGGTGACGGGTGTAGCGACGCTACGGGTGTCTCTCTCCAAGCTTTATTTTTCGTGGATGGAGTGGACGTTTGTCGAAGGCGACGGGTGATGACGCTTCGGTCTTCTTCTCTGGGCTTTTGGGCTTGATCGGAGTCGAGGGCTTGTTGGAGACGACGAGGTGTTGCCGCTTCTATCTTCTTCTCCGGCCTTTGCTTCTGGCGTCTTCGGAGTCGAAGGGGTTCTTCTTCTCCGAGCTTTCTTCTTCATGCATAGAGTCGAAGGCTTGATCTTCTTGTGCAAGGGTCTTCACGTCGATGAGGGCTTTCAATGGATTAAGCCGGTCCCGAAGGGATAGGCTTGCCCGTGCCTCGTGAAGCCTTGGGTCTATAAAGAAGCGTCTCCTCTTCTGTAGAGCTTTCTCGCTTCGTCTTCAGCTTGCGATTTTTTCTCGACCCTCAAGCCTTCTGTGGGTGCAAATTTTGGCAAGGAGTCTATAAAACGCGGGACCCACCGGCCCTGTCTGGTGGGCACACAGAGATAACTTCGGGGACCCACCGGCCCTGCCTGGTGAGTCCACGAAGACTACCACGGGACCCACCGGCTCTGCCTGTGAAATCCCCAGGAGACAGCCACGGGACCCACCAGCCCTGCCTGGAGATTCTTCCAGAAGCGACCAGAAACCGCCATTTATCCCCAGAATTTCTCTATAAATAGCAAACCCTTCAAATGTAAAAGGATCTGAAATCCAGTTCAGCAACCAGAGCTCTGGGTTTTCCAAGTTTTTCATCCTTCAACTCTCCTCTATCTTCTTCTTGTCTCTGAAGAGATCAGAGGGACTTCAGTGATACTCGGCCTGTCGAGATCATCTCAAGAAAAGTGTTACTGAATTCGGGTTGCTCCCTATAGCACGGAGACGTAGGCTTCGGCTGAACTCCGAGATCACATCTCGTTTCAATACTCTCTCTGATTGCATCTCTTTGTTTGTTTATTAAGAGCGGCAACTGCAATCAACAGATCGAACAACGATCTTCAACTTCAATTTCAATTGACTGGTGTGAGGTGAACTCTTCGGATCGGCACGAAGATTTTTCCCCCACAGTTTGGCGCCGTCTGTAGGATCCGAGCGAGAAGCCAAGTCCGCTCTACAACAAGTATCAGATCAGTTGAGCAGACAACCAATCTCGATAGCCAAAACTTCCAGCCCCTTCGGTTGAGCAGACAACCGTTAGGACATCGGCACTCTTAGTTGCACCCTTCGCCCTCTAATGGCGAGAACTAAGCATCAGGATCACCCAGAGGGAAGTAACACTCATCAAGCTCGTCCTGAGACTCGTTCAATGAGTCAAAGGCTCAACTTCGGACAGCCCCTTACTGTCCCCGAGGTGGGGGTTCGCTCAGGCAGCGGAAGATCAGCCGATCGACCGATCGCCCCACCTTCTCATCAATCAGTAGGGCATACAACCCCTGCTCCTGCTGAAGATCCTCCACCTACTTATCAAATTTTTGCAGTCGACTTTCAACTGCTTCAATTGGCAACGCAAAATGCCACTCTCACTGCTGAGAGGGACGCTCTCAAGAAAGCAGCATCCGAAGCCGGGATCGCCCTTCCTATTCCCTTAACTAACGAGAGAGTCGATCTACCACGACAATCAATCCACTCCGAGCCACGGAGATCGATGGGCACTGCTGCCCTTGAGAGGATTCATCGCGACCCAACTCCCTCTGCTACCCCGTGAAAGCAGAGTGTTTGGGATCGCATCGACGACGAGTCCTCCCAATCCTCCTCTGGTCGCAACTGTAACAGGAGGACACCTTTGAAGCCCAACTTATCAAAAAGACATCAGATGAAAGAGGCACCCTCAAAGAGCAGAGCCTCTCCGTCTATCCCACTTCAACGGGGAATCGGATCGGACCTTCGTCACCGACTCCAACCGGCAAACACTCAAATGCTCGAGCAAGACCTTGCGATCTTGCCTCTTGACCTGCATCCAGGTCGAGGGCATGGTCGGAGGGAGGGATACTCCTCTGCCGGACCTCTCCATCGAAGTCTTTTCCAATCAATATTTCCAAGGGGATGGAGGACTCCCACTTTCCCCAAATTCAATTGCCTCAAGGGAGATCTGACTCTCCACATACTCGCCTTCAAGCAAGTGTTGACACCGCATGAGGAAGAAAACAACGTGCTCTGTCGCACTTTCGTCGGGAGCCTCGACGAGCCATCTCTCGATTGGTATCACAATCTTCGAGCTGGGTCCATCACCCAGTTCAGTGTCTTGGCCAATCTCTTCGTGCAGTATTATCAACTGAACTTGAAGCCGGAGAAGAAACTTGATTCCCTCTACCGGCTGAGGATGGGTGCTGACGAGAGTCTCCACATCTTCACAAGGAGATTCCGCAACGAGCACGCCGCCCTCTCAGGAAGACATTTGGATGATAAGGCTATCATGCTAGCCTTCCAGAATGCTCTTTGCTTCGACCTCCACATCTACAACGATGTCATCCGCAACCCTCCTCCTTCTCTGGGTTCAATGTTCGATCGGATACAAAGTGAGATTGAAGTCGAAGATGATCAAGTCGCCCGAAAAGGGTGAGAGACAAAGCGAAGACCTGCTGAGAAAGAAGCCCACAAGTACGCTGCCAAAGCTCACAACGCAGAGGCAGGGGTTCCTCCCGTACCCAAGCGGTCAAGAAACGATGTACGTCGATCTCCCCCGAAGAAGACCACTTTCACCGAGTGGAATCTACCGATCGAGCAAATCCTCGACCGCATTCAACACGAGGAGTTCCTCCGGAGGCCTAATCCTCTGCAGCCCGACACCAAAGTCACGGCTGACAAAATGGTCTATTGCGACTTCCATCGAAGTCATGGTCATTCCACCGATCGGTGCTATCGGCTGAGATTTCATCTTGAAGATCTGCTGCGAGAAGGTCATCTCCAAGAATTCGCTAAAGGCAGGCAAGTTCAACACCGATCCTCTGCAAAGGGGAAACAAGCTTGCTGGGTTCATCAAATCTCTTCCAACCGATCACCTATCACTGTGAATGCCAATGTGTTTGGCAATCACGGGACATTGCACAACCAAGCGCTGACTGGGAAGGAAGTTGATCGGCAAGTTCGACGCATCTTCTATGTTCGCTCTGCGGCGAACAAAGAAGATACCTGGATCGAGAAGCCCGTCAAAGGCTTAGTGTGGCCCTCCATCGTTTTCAATGATGCTGATCTTCAAGGAGTTCATACTCTACATCGAGACCCCCTGGTCTTGAAGCTCCTCGTAGACAGAAGCACTGTCAATTGAATCATCATCGACACCGTAAGCTCCATCAACATTATGTTCTCAGACTGCTTCAAACGTCTAGGACATAAATATTCAAGCCTTGACATCATCCCAACGGTGATCACAGGCTTCAACAACGAGCAGACAATCACAATGGGCGAATCAAGATTCACCCTCGACCTTAGCCGAGAGACTCGAGTCTCGGTAAGATTCGCAATCGTCGAGGGAACGTCCAACTACAACGTCATCCTCGGTCGGCCGTTTCTACATCAAATCAATGCCATCTCCTCCTCCTACCATCAACTCCTCAAATTCGCAACAGGAGAGGGCATTGTGGGCATCCGAGGAGATCAACAGGCTGGGCGATCGTGCGAAGCAGCTGCGGCAAAGACAGATCATAAGATAAATATTGCTCCTCCAAAGCGACCACGAGATGAAGCCGGCCCTTCTTCCAAATAGCAACCAAAGGAGATCCCACTGACCGAGCCCCCACCGATCGAGTGGGAGGCTTTGCCTTCAATCAAAGAAATCATTCCAATCAATATCGGCAGTGGAGATCTCCCCCAACAAACATTCATCGGTACCGGTCTCAGCGACGCAGAAGCGTGAGACATGGTATCCTTCCTTCAGTTCAACATCGACGTCTTCGCCTGGTGCTTCGAAGATATGTCTGGGATCAATCTAGATGACGTTTGCCATCGCCTAGCAATCAAAGAAGAAGTGAAGCCTGTTAAGCAAAAGCCACGCACAATCCGGCCAGAACTACAAGTTGTTGTTCAAAAGGATATCAATAAGCTACTCGCAGCAGGCTTCATTCGTAAAGTAGAGTACCCTACTTGGATCTCCAATATAGTTGCTATCCCAAAGAAGAATGGGAAGATCAGAGTGTGCATCGACTTCACCAACCTCAACAAGGCTTGTCCCAAAGATCCATTCCCCATGCCAAGGATAGATAGGCTCGTCGATGCCACTGCTGGCCACGAGCTATTATCTTTCATAGATGGATACTCTGGGTACTATCAAATTCTGCTTCACTCCGATGATCAAGAGAAGACATGCTTCGTGACTAACCGAGGACTTTACTGCTACAACGTAATGCCCTTCGCCTCAAAAATGCGGGATCTACCTATCAAAGGTTAGTCACAAAGATGTTCGAAGAACAGATCGGGCGCAATGTCGAAGTCTACGTCGACGACCTTCTCACCAAAAGCTCTAATCGAGGGAGCCATCTATCCGATCTAACTAAAATGTTCCAAATCCTCCAAAAGTACCGCATGCAGCTTAATCCAGCCAAGTGTGCTTTCAGAGTTCAATCGGGCAAGTTTCTAGGTCATCTTGTGACCAGGAGAGGCATCGAAGCCAACCCAGACCAAATTCGAGCTATTCTGGATATGCCATCGCCTACAAGTCGAAAGGAAGTTCAACGTCTCACTGGAAGGTTAGCCCTCAATCGGTTCATCTCGAAGTCTTCCGATAAATGCAAGCCACTCTTCGACAAACTACGAAAGGCAGATACCTCTGGATGGAGTCCAACGTGCGAGCAAGCCTTTCAAGACGTCAAGAGATACCTCGTACGAGCTTCTATCCTAATAGCTCCACTTCCAAAAGAAGATCTATGGCTCTATCTCGCCGTTACCGATCAAGCGATCAGTGCGATCCTAATCAGCAAAAGAGAAGGCGTCGAGCATCCGGTCTATTACATCAGCCATACGCTTCTCCCGGCCGAGACCCGCTACTCAAAGACGGAGAAGGTCATACTGGCCTTGCTCACTACATCGCGTCGTCTCCAACCTTATTTTGTTTCCCATCAGATCACAGTCATCTCAGAACACCCACTCAAAGATATCATCGACAAGGCGGGTCGAGTGGGTTGAATGACCAAATGGGTGATCGAGATGAGTGCTCTGGGATCCAGTTCGAATCTCGCACTTCGCTCAAGGGGCAAGCAATTGCTGATTTTCTAGCCGGCTTTCCAGTGGAAGACCCCATAACTTGGGCAGAAGACTTCGATACGCACCTTGAAGATGAAGTTGAACCTCCTCTTAATTCGGCTGCAAAAACTGATTCAATTTGTGAAGCTCCTGCCACTATACCAGCTCAATGGAAGCTTTACACTGATAGAGCTTCTAGCGCGATCGGTTTGGGAATTAGGATAGTCTTAGTATCCCCCGAACTTGATCATCTTTAGAAAGCCGTTCTCCTTGGATTCAAAGCCACCAACAACGAAGCTGAATACAAAGCACTTATCTCCAGGCTCGAGATGGCTGAATCCCTGGGGGTGGATCGACTTATTCTCTACAGCGACTCCCAGCTAGTCATAAGACAGATCAACGGGGAATACACAGCGAGAGAAGAAAGAATGCAAAATTACTTGGCTCTAGTGCGACATCTTCAACAACGTTTTACTAACATTGAGTTCATTCAAATCCCAAGGGCAAAAAATCGAGAAGCAGATGCCTTGGCCAATGCTGCATCAGTTCTCGGAGTTTCGCTTGGAGGAAGGCAAATACAAATCGATTACCAAGAAGCGCCCAAGACCACCCCCGAGCAACAGATCTTCGCCACTACAGAAAGATCTGGGGGTGGAGAATAATTGGACTCGAACCTTACCATCACAAATAAGCTCGATGATTGGAGACAGCCAATCTTCGACTTCTTTAAACATGGCAAGGTGCCCGAAGATCCAAATCAATCCTGAAGACTACAAAGAAAGCTTCGATGCTATAAATTTCAAGGTGAAGATCTATATTTCAAGTCTCACAATGGGATATTGCTCAAATGCATTGGCTCTGAACAAGCAAAGGCAATCCTGGTTGATATCCACTCCGGAGCCTGTGGAAATCATTCGGGAGCGAGATCTCTTGAAGCCAAGACGAAGTTACAAGGTTACTACTGGCCCACAATGGCAAGAGACACTCACCAAGTGGTTCAAAGATGCGATCCTTGCCAAAGACATGCTCGGGCTATCCATCTCCCAGCAGATGAGCTCCATCAATTGACAAGCCCATGGCCTTTCCATCAATGGGGATTGGACTTATTAGGTCCCTTCCCACCAACACCAAGCAAAAAGAAGTATCTGCTGTTGGATACAGATTACTTCACCAAATGGGTCGAAGCGATGCCACTCTTCCGAGAGACCAATGATAAAGTGATCAAGTTTATCCGACATAACATCTTCTCGAGGTTTGGCACTCCACAAGTACTGATTGCCGATAATGGAGCTCAGTTCGACTCCGACAAGTTTTGTGAGTTCTATCTCAACAACGGGATCAAACTTTTCTACTCAACTCCAAGATACCCTCAGTGCAATGGTCAAGCTGAAGCTTCAAACGGAGCTATTTTGGGTATACTCAAGAAGAAACTTGATAACAAGAAAGGACTGTGGGAACAAGTCCTACCTGAAGTTCTGTGGGGCTATCGAACCACTCCGAGAAGATCAACTAGGTTCTCACCCTTTCGCCTGACATATGGATCAGAAGCAGTGCTCCCAACAGAGAACATATCGAGTACTTTGAAGACCAGAGCAGTCAAAGAAGGAATTAATGAGGAGCTTCGAGTCAATGATCTAGATTTTTCTGAAGAACTACGGGACCAAGTAACCCTTCGTGTGGCCAAGTACCAACAGAAGATCAAACGAGCCTACGATCAGAAGGTCAACAAGTGACAGTTCCCAATTGGCAGTCTGGTCCTCAGAGCAGTCTTCTACAACACTAAAGAGCACTGCAGCGGGAAACTAGCTCCCAACTGAGAAGGACCCTACATTGTTGAATCAATAGGAGGCAAAGGGTCTTATCGACTGATTTCGCCAGAGGGAGATAGACTACCACGAGCTTGGAATGCTAGACATCTCAAATTATTCTATCTATGATGTAAATTCCATGATGAATAAAGATCTCTTTCAAATGTTCAAATGTCCAGCTTTTCAATTCAAGTTCTGAAGCAGTTTCAAATTATCTACATTCAAATTACCAGGTCGTTTAACAAGTTTGGGTATTTGAGTTGCGACTCAACCTCTTACAGGCAGATGTTAAACGGTTTTGGGTTGTAATACAAAACAACCTTCAAGTCACTACGTCAATTTAACAGGTTTGGGAGTTTGTGTTGCGACACTACCCCTTACTTACAAATGTTAAATGACCTTCAATTTCAATAGCGTCTAACAGGTTTGGTGCTTGAGTTGCGACTCAACCCCTCACATACAAATGTTAAACGAATTCAAGTTGTGCTACAACACAACCTTCAATTTTCAAGTTACTTAACAAGTTTGGGTGATCGAGTTGCGACTCGGCCCCTTACATTCAACTGTTTATATATATTCAAACATTCCAAGACCATCCAGAACACAACATTCAAAGATATTCAACACAAGAGACATGCAGTTTCGAACACCAAAAAGACATCTTTATTATCAAAAAGTTTCTGAGTACAGGAGCGAGCTTCTATATATGAGGAGCTTACAGGTACAACAACAAGAGAAAAGAGATAGAATCACTCAAGGTTATGCCACACTTTGCGCGCACGACTTCTCTCCTTCGGATCCACCACGAGCCTTGCTCACCACAGAAGCCTTCGAAGATTGGATACTGCTGGCATGAACCCTGAGTGCTTCTACTGCCTTCTCCGCCGTTGCCCTAAAGCTCTCGCACTCAGCGCGTGTGTGCTCCAGCTCCTTTGTGAGGGCCTCCTCTCTGGCAGCAAGAGCAGCCTCCTTAGCAGCAAGAGCAGTTTCCTTGGCAGTCAGCTGGCCCTTCAGCTCCTGTAGCTCCACCGATCGATCATGGGCCAGAGTCTCTATCCTGAAGAAGCGGTTCTTCAACTCTTCAAGCTCGTGGCCTCGAGCAACATAACCATCTTGCCAGCCCTTGCTCTCGACCTTCTCCTTTCGAAGAGCCTCGATCTTGGCCTTCAAGGACTCCTTCTTGGAAGATAGAATTTCCCTCAATTTCTCTTTCTCCTCGTTGGCAGCTTCAAGTTCAGCCGTCAAACGAGAAACTTCAGATGAAGCCTCCCTCTCTCCAACCCTCTTGAAGAGCCTTGTAGCGAACTTCAGAACAGCCAAATTCTGCAAGCAAACAAAAAGAGTTAGAAACATTTCTAGAGATACAACTCAAAGAATGAAGTCAAACTGATGCACTTACCACTACTTCAAGCCTATTGTAGGCCTCTTCGAGCGTAGCATCCGGAAGGTTGCAGAGCTTTCGGATGACAGGAGTTGGGTGGTTGATGTCAACCTCACCCAAGTCCTTCAAAAACTGAGCCGTGCCAGCAGGAGCATCTGCAATCGACACAAAAGTTTAAAGAGTTAGAATATTTCAAACATCAGAAGCACAATACAGTTCGAAAGAAGTTAGCAAGGGAGTACCTGTGGCATCAACTCGAGGGGCTTTACCCTTTTCCCGTTCGGAGCTCTTACCCCTGGGGGTCGACCTCTCCTTGAGGGGGGTTGTCTCTGGCGGAGGTTGGGGAGTCCCAGCCTCGACGCGGCTCCCTCCCTCCATGTGTGCGGGGGAAGGGACACCTTGAAGAGGAGTGACCTCCCCTTCTTCTTGCTGCTCGCCAGGCTCCTTGAGCCTAGTCATGATGGCATCCATCTCCTCAGCCACTTGAGCAGCCGAAGAATGCGATGAGGGCGGAGGCTGTTCAACCTCCAAGCCCCCGCTAGTTGTAGCCCCCTCGAGGCGAAGGGGGCTAGGAGGTATTTGGTCGAGGGGTGTGGAGTTGCTTGCAACCCCATCACTCCCCGAGAATCTGATCCTGATGCGTATTGGGCGCTTCAGCTCCTCGAAGCGGTACATGGGCTTTACCTTCTGGCCGTCACCCACGGCGTCCATGACAGCTTCCATTCGATGGGCCTTAGCCTCGTCGATGGGGATGGGCGGTGAATCCTCTTCTCCACCAGTGGGGGTGGGAGGAATTTCTTCCTCACCACCCCCTCCTTCATCATCACCACCAGTGGGGGTGGGAGGAATTTCTTCCTCACCACCCCCTTTTCCTTCATCACCTCCAGTAGGGGTGGGAGGAATCCCTTCACCACCATCACCGTTCCCTCCATCGTCGTCGTCATCATCATCGTCATTCCCATCGTCATCACCTCCATCTTCGTTTTCATCATCTTCATCTTCATCTTCCTTCTCCTTCTCTTCTTCTTTCTTCTCCTCGATGAAGACCTTCCTCTTCTTCACCAGGCCCCTGCGATTGATCACAAGCCTCTCCTCAATTGGCAGGCGATGCCTTGCTTCGTACGCCTTCTTCTCGACCCGAATTCTTCTGACAATCTTGCCCGATTGAGGATCCTCCTTATAATCGGAGTACAAGACCTCGTTGTCCTCATACCGGGCCTGCAGTCGGTGGAGGAGGTTGGCGTTGCCATGACGGACGGGGCAGTTTGAAAACTGCTTCCACGAATGCGTGCCACACGTCAGCTCAAAAAAAAGATTGTCCAGGGCCCTAACCCGATCGGACGTCCAAGCCAGGGCTCCTCCCGTGCAGTACATTTTGACCTCTTTGTGTACCTGACTCCTAGGGGTCTCAGGCACCGAAAGAGGAGTCCATGCACCGAAAACCGAGATCGGCCAGTCGGTATAGAGTTTGTCGGAGGCGACAGTGTCGACGATCGGGCGCAGAGCAAAGACACCTGTCAGGTTGAAGAATGGGCTATCCTTCCTTGAAGCCCACTTATAGTGGTAGAAGAAATAGCCTAACTCTATCATTGCTTCCTCGCCCTCAGGAATGCTGGAGTAGCAAGCCTTCAGCTCCTCTTGGAAATCAGATTCTACGCGGCAGAAGGCGTAGATGATCCTCCACGCGTTCCCGGAAGTCTGCCCGGGACAAAGACCTGAGGTATTCAGCAACCTCGCAGCGAAGGGTAGTAGTGGAAGGCGCAGTCTGCAATTCAGCTGGCCTATGGTGACCACAGTCCCCATTACTTGCTCCTTACTGGCAAAATTTGTGAAGACCGTCTGCTTGTCGATGCCAAAGGAGGACTGAACTCCAGGAAGAGATGGACGGACCTTCCCCTCTGTGAAGCAAGCAAGCAGTGTCTGCCACTTTGCCCTCTTCACGTCTGTAAGCTTTCCACCGATATTATACTCATAGGCGGGCTCCTCCGTCAGCGACATCAGAGGGCCCAACACAAAGCTCACCTTGGGGATATGCTCTGGCCTTGACGGTGCAGAGGCAAATCCCACTCCCTGGTGCCTCTTGCCAAGCTCACCAAGGGTGCCTTTGCCTTTGCCTCTGCCTTTCTGCACGGGAGATTGTGGAGCCCTGCCCGATTCCTTCCTCTTTGAGGGAACCAAGTTCTTGATCTTGATCGAGCCAGAAGAAGAGGCCATTTCGACCGATCGGGAGATTGCGAAGAACAGAAAATCGAGAGCAAAGAGTTCTGGACTTCGAAAAATTCTAGAAGCGTGAGGCAGAAATGAATCCAGAATGAGCTTATGTACCCCAGAGAAACTAGCGCGCAGATCAAGAAGACACGTGTCATCACCAAATCAAATCCTGTGTTTTTACAAAAGACACATGGCACTAATCCGTAGCAAGCGCAAAACCAGGCAAACCGTCGGACCAGACGAAGCGTCGAACCATTTGAACCGCCGGTCTAAGCAGACCGCCGGTCCAACCGAACCGCCGGTTCAAAAGACTCACCGATCCAGATGGACCACAGATTCAAGCAGAAAAATCAAACTCGATCGTCGCTCGAAGACTTTACCCGATCGACACGCAGACGATCGGGTAATTTTCCAAAGGATCGTGCAGAAAATAGGCTCTTCTGTCGTATCAACTCGACCGGTTGAACTTAACCGATTGGTCAAACTTGACCGATCGGTCAAGTTCAACCGATCGATCGATTTTCTACTGGATCGGGCAAAAAACTTGGCCTTTTGCCCGATCCCATCAACCTCGACCGGTTAAACTTTACCGATCGGTCAAGTTCAACCGATCGGTCGATTTTCTACTGGATCGGGCAAAAAACTTGGCCTTTTGCCCGATCCCATCAACCTCGACCGGTTGAACTTTACCGATCGGTCAAACTTGACCGATCGGTCAAGTTCAATCGATCGGGCGATTTTCTACTGGATCGGGAAAAAAACTTGGCCTTTTGCCCGATCCCATCAACCTCGACCGGTTGAACTTTACCGATCGGTCAAAGTTTGACCGATCGGTTAAGTTCAAACCGATCGGTCGATTTTTTACTGGATCGGGCAAAAAACTTGGCCTTTTGCCCGATCCCATCAACCTCGACCGGTTGAACGTTACCGATCAGTCAAACTTGACCGATCGGTCAAGTTCAACCGATTGGTCGATTTTCTACTGGATCGGGCAAAAAACTTGGCCTTTTGCCCGATCCCATCAACCTCGACCGGTTGAACTTGATCGATCGGTCAAGTTCAACCGATCGGTCGATTTTCTACTGGATCGGGCAAAAAACTTAGCCTTTTGCCCGATCCCATCAACCTCGACCGGTTGAACTTTACCGATCGGTCAAACTTGACCGATCGATCAAGTTCAACCGATCGGTCGATTTTCTACTGGATCGGGCAAAAATCTTGGCCTTTTGCCCGATCCCATCAACCTCGACCGGTTGAACTTTACCGATCGGTCGATTTTCTACTAGATCGGGCAAAAAACTTGGCCTTTTGCCCGATCTCATCAACCTCGACCGGTTGAACTTTACTGATCGGTCAAACATGACCAATCGGTCAAGTTCAATCGATCGGTCGATTTTCTACTGGATCGGGCAAAAAACTTGGCCTTTTGCCCGATCCCATCAACCTCGACTGGTTGAACTTTACCGATTGGTCAAACTTGACCGATCGGTCAAATTCAACCGATCGGTTGAATTCCTACGCGATCGGTTAAAAAACTGTGTTTTTTAACCGATCACCTCAAACTCGACCGGTTGAATTCAACCGATCGGTCAAATTCAACCGATCGGTCAACTTTGACCGATCAGTCAAAATTGATCGATCGTTCCATCTGAATTACTACTCACAAATTTTTCTTTTCTCTTCTATACTCGCGAGCAGGGGGTTGCTACTTTTTGCACCAAATCCAAGCCAGCCAGGCCGACCTTTAGCTAACTTAGAGGGGGTAACTGTGGGTGCAAATTTTGGCAAGGAGTCTATAAAACACGGGACCCACCGGCCCTGCCTTGTGGGCACACAGAGATGACTTCGGGGACCCACCGGCCCTGCCTGGTGGGTCCACAAAGACTACCACGGGACCCATCGGCTCTACCTGTGGAATCCCCAGGAGACAGCCACGGGACCCACCAGCCCTGCCTGGAGATTCTTCCAGAATCAACCAAAAACCGCCATTTACCCCTAGAATTTCTCTATAAATAGCAGACCCTTCAAATGTAAAAGGATCCAAAATCCAGTTCAGAAACCAGAGCTCTGGGTTTTCCAAGTTTTTCATCCTTCAACTCTCCTCTATCTTCTTCTTGTCTCTGAAGAGATCAGAGGGACTTCAGTGATACTCGGCCTGTCGAGATCATTTCAAGAAAGTGTTAGTGAATTCAGGTTGCTCCCTATAGCACGGAGACGTAGGCTTCGGCTGAACTCCGAGATCACATCTCGTTTCAACACTCTCTCTGATTGCATCTCTTTGTTTGTTTATTAAGAGCGGCAACTGTAATCAACAGATCGAACAACGATCTTCAACTTCAATTTCAATTGACTGGTGTAAGGTGAAGTCTTCGGATCGGCACGAAGATTTTTCCCCCACACCTTCCCCCTCCCCCTCTATTTATAGGCAAAAGGGGAGGGAGGAGAGATATGGGAAGTTTTAATTTTAAATCCCTTTAATATCTCCCCCATAATTACCAGAGATTTATTCTTCAATTGAAGAGAGGGATCAACTTTTATTTGCTTTTCTTTTCTGGCAGGGTAATTATGGCTCAATCATTTTTGGATTTATCTTGAATCTTGCACATAAAATCGATGGCGACCCAACTCTCCTTCTTGTCAGTCGGATCGAGGGATCGGCGCAGATCCACGTGTGGGTAGACATCATGCGCAACCTCCCCCCACGCATGGCGGTATTTCTTTCATTTTCTTTCTTTCCTTTTCTTTCTTTCCTTTTCTTCCTTTCTTTTCTTTCCTTTTCTTTCTTTCCTTTCTTTCTTTTTCTTTCTTTCCTTTCCTTTTCTTTTTTCTTTTTCCTTGCAGGGCCGGCCACCCCATGGGGGTTCGGATCCCTAGTAGGGACCGGCCTCCCCATGGGGGGTTCGGATCCTAGTAGGGGGCGAGTGGGCCCCACTCGAGAATGGCCCCACTCGCCCCTTTGTTGGGCACGAGTCGGGTGGGGTCCGAGTGCGTGTCGGGTTTGCATCCGCATGGGTGCATGCGAGTCGGGTCCGGGTTAGACACAATTTGGGTGTCTACAAGTGCCCCCTCAAGGATGAGTGCGATGGTGAGAACGTGTAGGGTTTGGACATGTAAGAAGCGTAGAGCACTTGTCCTTGATTCCTTTTGTGGGCGGGATTGGGGGTCTATTTAAGGACCCCTACCCCCTTCATCCAACACCCTGCTCTTGCGAAGGTTCCGCCGGCTTTTGGAGACCGTTGTCGGAAGAGAGCTGCCTGGGGTTGCACGCGACTTGCTACGTCTTTCCGGTGTCGCCTCTTTCGTCGGCTGCGGTGATGATGGTGCGTGACTTGAAGGTTATTACGAGGACGAGCATGAAGCGTCGATGCGACGAGGACCGAGGCGAGGAGGATGGAGGAGCACGGCTGAGGTGCGAACCGCCTTCGCCGCCTCTTCCTTCCTCTTTCTTCTTCTTCTTCTTCTTTTTCTTCTTCTTCTTCTTCTTCTTCTTTTTCTTCTTCTTCTTCTTCTTCTTCTTCTTTGGTCCTGGACCGTGGGAGCAGCAGCGGCAGCGGCGGCGGGCAGCATGGGTGAAGGTGGCGCGGGGCGCGCGCGGGCGGAGGCGACAGCGCGCGGATCGGAGGAGAAAGGAGGGCAGCGGTTCGAAGGTGACGTTGCTCGGGCGGTCCTCTTGACAGGGGGGCTGTGGGCCCCTTGCTTTTTTTTTTTTTTTGCCCCCCGCTTGTCTTGACTTGCTTCTTTTCATGGCTCTTCAGGATTCGAGTCTTTGACAGCTTGACTTCGCCGGGGTGGATAACTGAGGACCTCTCCGATGGGAGGAGGTGCCTTCGCTTCTCCCTTACTCGGGTGTACCGTTACCGTAATTCGAGGTGAGAAGACCTTCTGTCGTTGCTCCGTGTTTTTATCCACGAGCGCATCACGGAAGATGGAGTCACCGATGTGACTTGCAAGATGCTGAAGCTGAGTGAGAAAGTCTACACCGACGAAGCGATCTCCATGAAGCTCCTCCGCCCAAGCTTGAGTCCTCCTTTTCACCATTGTGATGGAGATTTCGTGCCCACTCCGGTAGTTGCCTCGAAGATCTGCTCCCGGTTGACCCGATGGGGTACCGACTCTTGGCCTCGGGGAGACGTTCAATATCTTTGCGTTTTTCGTGAATGGATGAGCGAGCTCTACGAGGTCTTTGGGGCGGAACCCGAGATAAATTTATTGGCCAAGTTTCTAGCGTCGGCTCGTCGAGAATACAGCCGTCCTGAGGGGATGTATTGCGCTCTTTATGAACTCTGGTGTCCGGCCACCAACACTTTTCTTACCGGAGTGGGAGAGATAGGGATCTTATTTCGCGACGTTCATATTATTTCCGGATGCCCTGAAGTGCGGAATTACTACCAAGAGGAGGTGCCAGCTTTAAAGGACCTGTTGGACAGCAGCTTTGCTCCGAGCTCCTGCCTTCTTCTGTTCAAGGCATATGCCGTCATTGCGGCGCGGGATCAGTCAGACCGAGTGCGTCCCTCTTCCTAGGTTGATTTTTGGTTCAGAGGCGAGTATAGGTCCCCGGAACCTTCGGCTCACCCAATGTGGAAGGTTGCTCAAATGAAGAGGCCTCCGCTTTGTTCTTTTGTGAGACCTATTGAGTCCTTGGCTTGAGAGAGGCACTCAATGGAGGAAAAACAGTGTCCCTGGGAGATCCTCGGTCGGAGGCGTGATAGCGAGGAGTGGCGGGCGGTTTATCGACCCGCCGGGCTGGTCATCATTCTTTACCGGTTCGTGCTCCCCTGTCCCAGCGAGGTCATCCGTCCAGGGACCTTTCTTGCAGCTTCCCGAATGGCGAAGGGGGAGCTTTTCAATCTAGCCTCGGTGATCCTATGCACCTTGTATCAAGGGCTCAGTGGGACTTACTGAAGCCTGTCCAGCTTAGACAATGCCAAAGGGGAGCTTGGCCGGTCTACTGTGTTTAGGCCTCTGCACTACCTGTATGGCTGGATTGCTCTTCACTTCCCAAAAGGGATCTTCGCCAGACGCGAGCACCCAGCCGGCCTGCCGTTCCTGCCCGGGATAGGAGGGATCTTAAATGCTTTTATCAGCTGGGAACGCCCAAGAAAGTATGCTCGCACTCTTTTGCGAAGGATGGGAGGCGCTGACTTCATGTTTCTGTCAGAGCATTCGGTGCTACCTTTGGAGAGGTCGACTGTCCACGACAACGGGGAGCTCTCGGACAGCTTGTATTGGAATATGGTCAGCTGCCATCCTGGCTACTTGGTCTGGCGCAGGGGGGATGTAGTGGAAGTGGAGCAGTACTCCCCTCATCGCTTCGCTCGTCAGCAAGGATTTCGACAGGATGTTCCCGGTATGCCTCAGCAATTGCAGGGGCGCATTAGTCCGCAAGAAGGTTATCGTCTCTGGGCTTCTTTTTATGCTCGATTGACTGGCAGCAGCTTCTTCCCTGGGACCAAGTCGGGGTTTCGGGATGCCGCCACTCTGGAATACTGCAAGTGGATTGAAGAGCGAGTTTCCCCCTTGCTTGCGAGTCTCCCGGTTGACGTCTTGGCGAGCAGTGAGTTTAAAAATTTTCGTTTTGATCCTACTGCGGGAGTGGAAGATCGTCGCCTTCGATTGGGGCTTCAAAGGGCCCAAAAAAGTGGCAGCCGTCTTTCCAGTGCTCGCCGTGTCCCTTCTTCGGCTCCCATGTTAGAAGCCGATCTCACTAGTGCCCCTGGGCTATCCTTTCTTTCGAAGGCCGCTGTTGAGGGTGCCCTGCCTAAAAGACGAAAAGTGTGCATTCTTCGCGTGATGACTTTGAGGCTTCCTTGTCCGGTCGAGGATATCGAGGAGCCCGGCCTTCTAAAAGATGAGGTGATCCCTCTGTCTGGGGCGGCTTCGTCCGATCTTACAGGTATGAAGTTCTCCTTATTTTACTTCCTTCCCGTGCTCGGGAGGTTCCATTGTGCTGAGTAGCGTATTTTTTTTGGGCAAATTCCGTTATAGTGGTGGAGCGCGGGGTGAACTCCCCGAAGGCATCTCTCGGGCATTCGTCTACTGGGACCGCGCAGGAAGTGCCTGGGGAGTGCGGGCTAGATATTCCTCCGGATAATCTGGACTTCCTCGGGGTTTGCGGGGAGAACTTTCCTAGCGGCGATATTGATCTAGATGGCATTGATATCGACGCTTTGTCTTTCCATGAGGAGGCCGAAGTTTCGAGTGTCGACAAACAGCGTTCCCCAGCTGCTGTGCTCTCAGGCCTATTAGAGGAGACGGTTGTCGCGACGGTGGCGACGGTTTCTCTAATTTTGCCGACCTCATTGGCGAAGGCGGTTCCCAGAGCGACTGCAGCAAAAGGGAAGGTTTTGCCTACCTACTCTAAGGCACCTCGCTCGAGTTTAAGGCCGAGGAGCAGAGTTTCAGAATTTCTTCTTGCAAGTTGTCGGCAGTATATCAAGTCAACGTTGGAGCCCTTTCAAGATGCGGGCTTTGGCGCTCTCCAAGACTGGTGGTTTACCGACGGTGCAGAGTTTTACGCGAGCCTGGAGGAGTTCAAGGTCGACAGTTCTTCTTTTATCGCCCAGATGAACCTGCTCGTGACTGATAGGGAAGCTTATCGCTCCCGGTGAGCTTTACTAGAGGGGAGCACTCCTTCTGAGTTGGTGGCCGCCGAGGCGAGCTTGTTTCAGTTAGAGCACCAGCTTGCGGAAGCCGCTTCCAGCCTATCAAAGGCTCAAAAGAAGATAGAATCGGTGCGCGCCTCGCTTCGGAAGGCAGAGTCTCGTCTGGAGCGAGCTGAGGCCGCAGAGAGTGCTTTGAAGGCGAGCTACTTGAAGCAGCAGTCAGACTTGGCAGCCCGTCGTGAGCTTTTGGTCACATGTCCCGTGGAACTTCAGCGAGTAGAGGCTACTAGAGAGGAGTTAATGCGCCGCCTTCGAGCTCTGGATACCTTCTTTTAGCCGCTTCTCGTCTAGTCGTTTTGCATTGTAGCTTCCTTTTATGCCATGTACTGCCTTTCTCTTGAATATCTAATAATATCGCCTTGTTTTGCCGTATTTATGCATGGACCCTTGTTGGCTTTTTCTTTTGGTCGGACTGAACCTGAAGTAACTTCTCAGGCTGCCTACGTACCCCTCTAAGGGGGATCAAGTCGCATGTAGTTCATGTTTTTTTTTTTTTTGCAAGGGTTGTGGCCTTGCTTTAGGCATAGTACCTTTTGAGGTATTTGTCGTTGATAGGGCCGAGTGTCAGCCCTTCTGGCGTGGTGAGGAGATAGGCACCGTTGGAGTAGACTTCCTTGACGGAGTGCGGGCCATCCCACTTGGCATCAAATTTCTTTCCTCCTCGATGCGAGAGAATGATAGGGCGTTTGACTGCCAGCACCAGTTCCCCTGTCTGGAATGATCGAGGACGGATCTTCTTGTTGAAGGCGCGAGACAGTCTGGCCTGATAACACTCCAGACGATACTGAGCTTCGAGGCGTTTTTCATCCAATGCTTCTAGTTCTGCTAGGCGAAGGTGGGTGTTGTCGTCGCTGGTGAGGCCTTCCTGGATTGCTATTCTGAGCGATGGGATCTGGAGTTCGAGCGGAAGAACGGCTTCTACCTCATAGATGAAGGAATACGGAGTTGCTTGCGTTGGAGTGCAAAAAGATGTTCGGTAGGCCCATAGCACTTCACCCATGCGTTCGTGTCAGTCCTTCTTTGTCTTCGAGACAGTCTTCTCTAGCAGCTTGCAAAGAGTCTTATTGAAGGCCTCTGTTAGATCGTTGGCCGGAGCGTTGTACATCGTTGAGCACTTCTGCTTAATGTCATATCTGGCACAGAACTGGCTGACAGCAGCATTCTTGAATTGCTTTCTGTTGTCCGTTACGATGTATCGAGGGACTCCGTGTCGGAAGATGATGTCTTTCTGGATGAAGCTGATGACGGAGTGCCTTTTAACTTCCCGTAGAGGTGTTGCTTCAACCCACTTAGAGAAGTAGTCCATTGCCGCCAGAATATAAAGGTGTTGCTTGGATGACTTAGCCAGGGGGCCGACAATATCGAGTCCCCATCCGCCGAAGGGACAAGACGCGATTGTTGGGTGCAGAGGCTCCGGCGGTTGACGGATGTAGTCTCCGTGTAGCTGGCAAGCGTGACATTTTTTTGCGAACTCCAAGCTGTCCTTGACCATGGTGGGCCAGTAATAGCCCATTCTCCTGACGCAAAAGTGAAGCTTCGGACCGGACTGGTGCGATCCGTAGATTCCAGTGTGTACTTCTTCCAGTGCCGCTTCTGCCTCTTCTTTTGCGAGGCACCTCAAGAGTGTGCCATCGTAGCTTCGTCGGTACAACTTGCTGTTGAAGTGGTAGAACTTCAGAGATTGTCAACGGATGTCAACTTTGCGCTTCGAATCTTTGGGGACTTTACCATGGATGAGATAATCCACAAAAGGCTGCCTCCAGTCTTGCTTTTCAATTTCGATGACGTGCACCATGTTGGTTTGAACTGGATTTTTGATCAGACCTTCTTCTTTGGTGATCATTATTCTTTTGTAGACGGGGACGATGAGCTGACGTCCTTCTGGAAACGGGAGTGTAGTCGCTAGATTCGCGAGTGCGTCAGCCTGTTGGTTAAGGTTTCTGGAGACGTGCTGAATGGACGCGGTCTCTAGTTTGCCAAGGAGTTCCAAAGCTCGCGCGTGCAATGGCACTAGGTCTTCTTTGTTGACTTCGTATGCCCCCAAGACTTGTTGGATAACGAATTGAGAGTCACCAAAAATCTTGAGTCCTTGAAGTTTCATTTCGTCGGCAAGTTCGAGACCGATGAGTAGAGCTTGATACTCTGCCACATTGTTGGAACATGATTCTGACAGCAGGAATGAGAAGGGGAGTATTTCGTTGTCTGGAGTGACGAAGATGACTCCGGCTCCTGCTATGTCCTGTCTTGCTACGCCGTCAAAGAACATCTTCCAGGAGGGGGCGATGTCAACGGAGAACACTTCTTCATCTGGGAGATCTTCTGACAGTTCCCATTCTGCCGGGAGGGGATACTCTGCGAGGAAGTTCGCGAGAGCTTGTCCCTTAACTGCTTTTTGTGGTACGAAGGTGATATCAAATTCGAGGAGCAGCAGCGCCCACTTTGCCAGACGTCCGGAGAGCACTGGTCTTGACATGATGTACTTGAGGGGGTCGGCCTTCGAGACGAGTCTGACGGTATGAGCCAGAATATAGTGTCGTATCTTCTTCGTGGTGAAGATGAGTGCTAAGCAGACCTTCTCAATCGGGGAGTAATTTAGCTCTGCGCCGACGAGAGTGCAACTCAAGTAGTAGCAAGCCGTCTACTTGCCAAGCTCATTGTTCTGAGCCAAGAGTGCCCCCAAGGATTGCTCCTGGGCACTAATGTAGAGGATTAGCGGCCTTCCTTGAACTGGTGTTGATAGAACTGGCGACTTCAGTAGATAAGCTTTGATGCTTTAGAGTGCTTCTTGGCAAGCATCGTCCCATTTGAACGGTGCTCCTTTCTTCATGAGGCGATTAAACGGGCGGCATTTCCCAGCTAGGTTGGCGATGAATCTTCAGATATACGCCAAGTGCCCTTGGAGGCCTCTGAGGTCTCGCACTGTCTTTGGTGTGGGCATATTGACGATAGCATCAATTTTGGATTGATCTATCTCAATGCCTCGATGTCGTACGACGAAGCCGGGCAACTTGCCTGAGGAGACTCTGAATGCGCACTTGAGTGGATTCATGCAGAGTTGGTACCTTCGAAGCCATTTGAAGATTAGTTCGAGATCTTGTAGATGTGCCGACTTCTTCTTGGATTTCACTACTAGGTCGTCGACGTAGCACTCCACATTTTGATGAAGCATGTCGTTGAAGATTCTCTGCATAGCTCGCTGGAAAGTGGCTCCTGTGTTCTTCAAGCCGAAAGGCATAACTTTGTAGCAGTAGATTCCTTTCGGTATGCGGAATGCTGTGAGCTCTTCGTCCTTGGGTGCCATCCGAATCTGATTGCAGCCTGAGGATCCGTCCATGAAAGTTAGCACCTCATGGCCTGTTGTCGCGTCCACCATTAGCTCCGTGATTGGCAAGGGGAAGTCATCCTTCGGACATGCATTGTTCAAGTCTCTGAAGTCCACGCACACTCGGATTTGGCCGTTCTTATTTTTGACTGGGACGACGCTAGAGATCCATGTCGGGTATTTGACCTCTCGGATGAAGCCGGCTTCAATTAGTTTATTCACTTCGACTTCTATTTGGGGTACCAGTTCCGGCCGGTAGCATCTTTGTCCTTGCTTGATGGCACTAGCTCCATGTTTGACGCTGAGCTGGTGTACTGTAATTCTGGGATCAAGTCCCGGCATCTCCTTGTAGGACCATGCGAAGACGTCTCTATATTCTTGGAGTAGTTTGACGTATGCAGCTTCTTCTTCAGGAGTCAAGAGTGTGCTGACAAATATAGGCCGAGGCTCCATTTCTGTGCCCAAATTGATTTCCTTCAAGTCGTCAACGGTGGACTGCCCCCCTTCTTCGAGGACTGGCGGGGCATCTGGCAACTCGTCGTCCGAAGTAGAAGTATCACCGTTGTCAGGAGCCGTAACGGAGATATGATTGACGGGTGCCATGGGTGGGGGGGTGGGTGTCGAAACGACGTCCTTGACTGTCATCCCCAAGCGGTCGAACACCGACTTCTTCTTTGACTGCTTGACTGGCCCGAGCCTTTCGAACACAGATGTACGCTTTAGATTCGACCGACTTCAATTGCTTTTGTTTTGCTTCTGGAGCAAGGCTTGGCATCGAGCCCGTCGCCCTCTTCTTTTGCTGTCGGGATGGCTGGCGTAGGTAGAGCGTGCATCGAAGATTGTCGATCCTTCAGCTGTTTCGTCTACCATCTTCGCCCTGATGTAGTTGGAGGTGAAGGTCTTTTTCGCTGCAATCCTGACGACCATCGGAGTTCGACTGGAGCCAATGCCTCGGCGGTTCGGGAGAATTTGTTTGCCATTTCGAAACAACCGAGCTTGAGTCCTCATCATCCCATGTGGTGTTGCTGCTAGGGGAAGTGTGCCCATGGCGCTTTCTTTGTCGTAGCCGGCTTTGAACAGCAACTTGGCAGCGTTTTGCCCCCAATTCCCTTTCGGCTTGAATCCGAGTTGATTGGGGTCGACTGATTCGGCAGGTCTGCCCGGGTTCGGAGCTTGCGTCAGACTAGGTAATGGCAATGTCATTTCTTGCAGAGTGATGACGTTGGCCTGTGATAATGGCGGGGCCAGCTTCCTTGTCGGAGTAGAAGGCGATCGCTCGAATTTACGGAGCCACTGAGGTGCAAAACGCAGGATTGGCATCGCTTGGACGGGCAACGGGGTATGTTGCATTGGTCTTGACTCGGAACTGATGCGCATCCTTTGTCTTGATTTTGACGCTTCTCAGACATCAAGTACTATTGCCTGGTCGGAAGGTTGCACTGGATTTGCAGGTGGAGGAGCCTCGCCCTGTTTTAGTTCTTCAGCCTTCTGCGCTCGAGGGGCTTTAGTTGGAAGGACTTTTGCGACTAGGTCTTTCGCTTGGTAGAACTTGGCGTCGGCCAAATGTGCCTCGGCCTCATTGAATGGTTTGTCATCAGCAACTATGCATTTTTCAATGCCTTCTTCGTAGTACTTGAGGCACTGGTGCTAGGTGCACACTACGACGCCATTCTCGTGTAGCCATGGCCTGCCCAATAGGAGGCGATATGACGTCTGGCAATCGATGATATGGAAGAGGACCGTTGTATCTAGCAGGCCGATTGAAAACTTCAGGCGGATGATTCCAATAGCGGACTGTCCGCCCTGGTTGAACCTTTGAATGACCAATTGGCTGGACGAGAGCTGATCATTGGTGATGCCGAGTTGCCACATTATCTAGATGGGCATGATATTGACGACGAAGCCACAGTCCAACAGGATTCGATTCACTGGCTTCTTCTTGATGTATCCCAAAACATAGACAGGTCGGTTGTGCAATCGTGTTCCGAGTTGCAAGTCCTCGTCCGAAAAAGCTATCATCGCATCACACGAGGCCACAGCTTTGCCCTTCTTGTCGTCCTTCCTTTTCCTCTTGTAGCTATCTGGGTCTGCCAAGGCTGTAGCCATCGCCAGGTGAGCCTTCTTCGGAAGATGCAAAGCTTCCACGAGCGGCAAGTGCAGGATTGCTTCGTCATGAGAGGCGGTGCCCCCTCTGTCGGAATCGTCTCCCTCGTCAGTAAAGTTACCTTCTTTAGAAGTTTCAACTTCGTCTTTTCCCCTTGACGCCTTAAGAACTTCGACCATGCAACAAGACACCCTGATGTGTTGATCGACTGGGAGGAAGTGATCAGGGAAGAATTCTTGCAAGGTTGCTGGTTCTGGAAGGCTCTGCTGGAGGAGATCGTCTTGGTTTGCCGGTGGCACTTTGAATGCCTTCCTTTCTGGAGTCTTGCTTTTCTTCTTATAGGTCCTTCGCTCGGGAAACCTCTTCATCACACAGTCTTGCTTGTGCTGCCTTTCTTGTCGTAGCCTTCGTCGCCGGGGTAGCATGACCCATGCCTCTTCGTCGGTGGATTCTCCTCCACTAAGATAATGATTGGCAGCAGCCACTGGTTCCCTTGGAGACACTTGTTCTTCCAGAGGCTCTACTGGCTTGTCTTCCGATCCCCAGCCGGTGGGCCTGATTTCTTTGATCGAAACTGATGGAGGCTTTGAGTAGAGGACGTAATAGTCAAACTTGCCTGAAGGTGGGCCCAGCAGACCGACTTCTGGATCTCCTTGCTCGTATCTTTTCCGGAAAGCGCATTGGGACATAGCTTGACTGGAAGGGATTTGCTCTTCCTGAAGCTTCACTGGCTCGTCTTCCGATTCCCAGCCGGTGGGCTTGATTTCTTCAATCGAGATGGACGAAGGCTTTGAGTAGAGGACGTAATAGTCGAACTTCCCCGAATGCTGGCCCAGCAGGCCAACTTCTTGATCTCCTTGCTCATATCTCTTTTGAAGCGCTTGTTGGGATGTAGCATCGCTTGGGAGAGGTGCTGGCATGAGCGATGGTTGCCTCCGGGGCAGCGGCGTTTCTTCCTCAGTGAGCGCAAGAGTATGTTGGCATCGCTTCGAGACTTTCGGCTGGTAAACTGTCTTCGCGGTTGGCCTTTGACGGTTGATGCGCAATTTGGGCGTTCTTTGTCGTGCAGCAACGAGTACCGGCGAGAAGGAGCCGAAGGTGATGGACGTCACGTTGGCCGCAGCAACCTCTCCGGAGTCGATCTCCATCTTTCCTTGCTTTGTGAGCGCCATGATTCTTTCTTTGAAGATGAAGCATCTTTCGATGGGATGACTTACCACCCGGTGGTATTTGCAGAAGAGAGGGTCGTCGACGCGATGCATCTGCTCGGGCCTCTTCGAAGGAGGGAGCTCTATCATCTTCTCTTGCAGCAGTTGGTCAAACATGGAGGAGACTTCCGAGTCCGAGAAGGGGTACTCCTTGGCTTCGAGCTCCTCGAGAGTCATCCTTTGTCTTGGCGGTGGAGGCGGCGGTATGGCGACTCCCTTCTTCTGGTCCGGCTTGCTACTGATCTTGAGTGGCTTGGAGGTTGAAGCGACGTCAGCAACATTGACTTGCTTCGGTTTTGGTGCCTGCGGCTTGTCCTTCTTCTCCACCTTTAAGAAGTCCTTATTCTTCGAGTCCCCGTGGCTTGCTAGGTTGAGTTCCATGTCGTGAGCTCGAGTTATGAGTTCTTCAAAAGATCGAGGTCTGATACCTTTGAGGATGTAGAGCAGGCCCCAGTGCATGCCTTGGGTGCACATCTCGATGGCTGAGTCTTCAGACATGCGGTCTCGGGAATTCAGTGCGAGGTTCCTCTATCTGTCGATGTAGTCGATCACCGGCTCGTCTTTCCTTTTCTAGACGGCGGTGAGTTTGGTCATGCTGACGGTGCGTCTGGTGCTATAGAAGCGATTGAGGAAGTCCCTTTCCATCTGATCCCAGTTGTCGATGGTCCTTGGAGGAAGATCAACGTACCAGTCAAAAGCATTACCTTTGAGGGTGCGAACGAACTGTTTCACCATCTCGTTGCCATATGTGCTGGCGTTATTGCAAGTTTCGATGAAGTGAGCGACGTGCTATCTTGGATTTCCCTTCCCGTCGAAGTGCTGGAACTTTGGTGGCTGGAACCCGATGGGGAAACGCAGCTGCTGGATCCTTACAGTGTAAGGCTTCGAGTATGCCGCCGGGATCGGAGGAAGACCACCGCCGTGGGAACGCATCATGTCGACTACCAATGCTTGTATTTGTTGAGCATTCATTGTTGTTGTTGCTGAAGGTTGTGTGGTCACCGAGACTGGTGCTGGGAAGATGACTTCCACCGGGACGGGAACCGAAGAGAGTGTTAGAGTACCCGCTTGAATTGTCGGAACAACCTCTGCAGGAGCGGGAGTTGAGGACGGAGCTGAAGCGGCTCTTGGAGAAGCAACGGGTTGATCGTTTGTCGCAGCATCCCTTGCGCTTAGCTTCTGAAGCAAAGTATTGATGTGACGATCCTTCTCCTCCATTAGCCGAGCGATTTGTGCCATTTGATCACCCATTTGCAGGACCTAGAGCTGAAGAGCGGACGGAGGGTGGTGACGGAGGACATCTCGATGTTGCATGTTCGCATCCTCGCCGTCATCATCGGAGACGTAGTTGCGCCGACTCGCTTCTGGTTGATGATTGATGTTTGCCCCCTGTAGAGGAGGTGTAACTTTCGCTGGAGAACCTGAACGGGCTCGGGGTTGGGGCTAGTCCTCCCCAAACTTCTGGACATGGACTCTAGAATCGAGGCTCGTTTTTTCATGCACCAAGGCCTTGTCGGCGCTTTGGCGAGCATCTTCGGCAGTAGTTTCTGGCATAAAGACATCTGCAAGAGTTCGAGTACGCCGAGTGTAGACACGTACCATCGGGGGAGCATCACCCTCTGGGTTTACTGGACCACCGTGTTGGAGCAGAGGAGACTTGGCGATCGGTGAAAGGCTTGGAGCAAACGCATCGTTGCTTGTCCCGACCATTGCGAACTTGGAGCGACTTCTTCAACTGTACGGATGAAAGGAGAGGAGGTCCCACCAGGCGTGCCAGAAATCTGTATGCGCAGAAAAAGATCCTGGTCGTCTTTATTGCGAGCACACGAAGATTACAGAGTGCCGGGGCCCGGGGGCTCGAGTGTGACGAGTCCGGGTGCGGCGAGTGTTGATCAGGAGATTGTGGGAGAGATCCTCTGGAGGGTCCCTTTGATCCGCGTCTCCACGTGGTATTCGTGCGAGAGCTCTGAAGAGGTTGCCCAGGACAGAGGTCTTTACAAGGTGAGGGTTCTTGAGAGGCTAAGGAGTATCTACCGTCGTTTTTATCCCTTCCGTGCTTCGCACTTTCTCGGCTAGGGGGTTTTCGGCTTTGTTCCTCGGTCTTCGTGTCTTTCTCGCTCCTTGCTTGACCTCGGCGTTCTTGATCGTCGGTTCGCAGCGTCAAACGTGCTTTTGGCGTCGGCTTTGGCTTCGACTTTCGGCTTTGGCTTGGCTTTGGCGTGGCTCTGGCTTTTGCTTTGCTTTGGCGCTTGCGCTTGGACGTAGACGGGGGGAGACTTGCAGTGCTTTCGTTCTTCCGGACTTCGCATTGTATCGGCTATAACGTGCGGTGCTTTTGCTCGTGACCGGCGTAGTCGCTTGGCTTTGGCACTCGCGTTGCTTTAGCGCGGGCTTTACCGGGGCTTTTGCTTCGGCTTCTTGCGTGGGCTTTTGCTTCGGTGTTGACTCGATCTTCTCCTCGAACGGCGGTGACAACGTCTTCAATGCTTCAGGCTTCTTCGACGGTTCAGGTGTCAGCTAGACTTTGCTTCTGCTCCGGGCTTCTTTGGCGTGATTGGAGTCGAAGGGTACTTTTGAAGATGGCAGGGGGTAGCACCGATCTCCGTGCGACGGTTGTAGCGCCGGCTTTGCTTCGAAGGTGATGGCTGTAGCGACGCTTCGGGTGTCTCTCTCCAAGCTTTCTTCTTCGTGGATGGAGTGGACGTTTGTCAAAGGCGACGGGTGATGATGCTTCAATCTTCTTCTCTGGGCTTTTGGGCTTGATCGGAGTCGAGGGCTTGTTAGAGACGACGAGGTGTTGCCGCTCCGATCTTCTTCTCCGGCCTTTGCTTCTGGCGTCTTCGGAGTCGAAGAGGTTCTTCTTCTCCGAGCTTTCTTCTTCATGCACGGAGTCGAAGGCTTGATCTTCTTGTGCAAGGGTCTTCACGTCGATGAGGACTTTCAATGGACCAAGCCGGTCCCGAAGGGATAGGCTTGCCCGTGCCTCGTGAAGCCTTGGGTCGATGAAGAAGCGTCTCCTCTTCTGCAGAGCTTCCTCGCTTCGTCTTCAGCTTGTTATTTTTTCCCGACCCTTGAGCCTTCCCCCTCCCCCTCTATTTATAGGCAAAAGGGGAGGGGGGAGAGATATGGGAAGTTTTAATTTTAAATCCCTTTAATATCTCCCCCATAATTGCCAGAGATTTATTCTTCAATTGAAGAGAGGGATAAACTTTTATTTGCTTTCCTTTTCTGGCAGGGTAATTATGAATCAATCATTTTTGGATTTATCTTGAATTTTGCACATAAAATCGATGGCGACCCGACTCTTCTTCTTGTCCGTCGGATCGAGGGATCGGTGCAGATCCACGTGTGAGTAGACGTCATGCGCAACCTCCCCCCGCGCATGGCGGTATTTCTTTCCTTTTCTTTCTTTCTTTCCTTTTCTTTCTTTCCTTTTCTTCCTTTCTTTTCTTTCCTTTTCTTTCTCTCCTTTCTTTCTTTTTCTTTCTTTCCTTTTCTTTTCTTTTTTTTTTTTTCCTTGCAGGGCCGGCCACCCCATGGGGGTTCGGATCCCTAGTAGGGGCCAGCCTCCCCATGGGGGGTTCGGATCCTAGTAGGGGGCGGGTGGGCCCCACTCGAGGATTGCCCCACCCGCCCCTTTGTTGGGCACGAGTCGGGTGGGGTCCGAGTGCGCGTCGGGTTTGCATCCGCATGGGTGCATGCGAGTCGGGTCCGGGTTGGACACAATTTGTGTGTCTACAATAGCATTTACTAATCATATAGACTCCTTATTATTTGGTTAGGCTTATCAATCTGACCCTTTGGAGAGGGTACCCTATCTGGCTCGGCCCTCCAAAGCCCTTGAAAGCCCTGCCCGCCAAGGGCTTGAGGGCCGGGCCGGGCCCAGTTTTTATAAGCCCTCCAAGATGAGGGCCGGGCCAGGAAAACCTATGGCCCAACCCTGCTAGGCCCTGCCCTCCATATACATAAACTATATAATATATATAATACTTATTAAGGAGCTAAATCAACGTCTAAGTGGGACTAATCAGTAATTAATCGATCACTCACTGCAACCCTATAGGAATTGGAGTTATCAAGTTTGGATATATTAGTATTAGAAGTATTATATAACACTCATAACACTTATAATACTTTTTAAGTTGTATTATCAATCTCAAGTACGAATAAATGAGTGGGGTTTTAAATGAATGCCAAAAGCCTAAATGCACTGGTATAAGAGTAGTTTAGGGAGAGAAAAAAAGATTTAACCCTTCCTTAATGACCTAACTAAATAAATAGAAATGTCGATAATTCTTATGTTAGTGATATCAACTTGGCCCTTGATCGGCCCTGACCCTTGAAGGGTCGAGCTAGGGCCCATCATTTTCTGGCCCTGAAGCGCTAGGGTCTACCTCCTAAAACAAAGGGTTGGGCCCGATTTGACCCCATCCCTGCCTTGGCCCTGCCCTTTGACAGGCCTATATCTGGTATTTACAAATAATGTCTGGGTGAATCAACTGTCCTACTCAAAGCACACATTATACCACAAGACCTTAAGTTACAAGTTTCATTCATTTATGATCACTGATGAAAACATATTTCATATTAAAATGTTTATTATAAAATAATAATATTTTTTTTAAAATCATTCAATAAACACTTTAGGGTCCGTTTTTTTTGCGATACATAATGAGATAAAAATTTGTTTGCTTGAGACATTCTTGGGCATGAATAATGATGTCTCAGGAAATTAAATGTCTCTTGTTCTTTTCTGCTGGAAAAATCCATGTAAATTACCCGTGACATTCATTTCAACTATTCTTTTCTACCTTAGACTTAAATGGGCTGAAAATCTATTTTCTTTGGGTAAATCTTTCTTTTAAATTTTTCTATAGGCAAATAACGTCTCGCCCTTGGTGAGCAATCGATGTCCGACCAATTTTGGTGGGACTCTAATGTGCCACCAGACTAGGAATAAAAACTTGAAAATTCATTTACCCGCGACATTGGACAGAAGAACATAGAATAAAGTGAGATTACCCAAGTAAATCAATGTCCAACCTATTTTACTCGCTAAAAGAATGAACCCTTATCAAAAATCATTTGCTTTAGTGCTCAGTTTCAGTGATCATCATACATGAGATTTACTTAAGTAAATATCTTCTCTCGAGTAGAGAGTTTACAATTTCTCGATAATAAATGTCTTCCCAAGGACCGAACATGAGCCATCCAACCAATAGAGCGATCTTAATGAATTGTAACTCAAAGTAACAAAGGTTAAGCCATGAGTTCAGAAATACATTAGAATTGAGAGTCTATGAAAATAGTAGATGAGAACAACATCATCATATGACAGTCATTTAGATGATGTGTTGTTATAGTGATCCATGTTCAGTATGTTTAAAATACACCAACACAATTAACTCAGAGTGACCACCCTGATGGCTAAGATAAACCACCTAGCTAAACGAAAGTCAATATTGTCACAGTCATATAGATTGATATGATGTCTAGTCCCGTCACTAACTACGTACCTTATCAAGTACTAGTGCATGCCCATGCCTATTGATACTGCAGCAGAGCCACATCTCATCTACTGAGGGTTGGCTTTATGAATCATTCTTCGCAATTCATTTTCATTTAGGGATATATTTGTTGTCCATGAAGGTTTTTTCGTATCATTTCTAATAACTTTCATCAATGTTATTCTAGGTCTTTCTTTTCTTTTTGAACCTTGAAAATAAATGTTGCTTGTTCACTTACTAGTGCATGCCCGTACCTGTCAGCATTGTAGTTGGCAGCCTTTGGCGGCAACATACCAATCGGGCATCGCCACCTCCACCCCTACCGTATTCATTTTGCGGCTGAGGGTCGCCGGGTTAACTGTAGTTTTGATCGATTCATTTTTGTCTTTATTCCTTTTTGTGGTAAAAATGTAATTAACGCAAAGTTCCTTTTTGTGGTAAAGTTATAAATAACACGAACGACCTTAGCATGTTATATAGATAATATGTTAGGAATCCGACACTAGATCAAATTCCCATAGCAAAAGCAATGATCCGGATCGTCAAATATGGGGTGTATGCTCCCATTAAAATTTTTGATCATGCATGCACAATCAATACACAAAACCCTAGATGACCAAACGCCAATGATTAATATTAAAAGAGAGGGTTCTGATAGCTAAAAGAGAGGGATCATATGATCAATGCATAAAAGCATCACATTTCCACCCCTAAACCTATGCCTACTCCCCCATCGTTATGATCATATCTATGTTCTTATGCATGTTTACTTGACTTGCAGGAACTTAGCCTATTATTGAAAAAACAAGCTAAAAGAAGGAGAAGTTATAGGCAACCCGTGAAGAATGAGCAAAATAATTAATTTCTAAAGGTACCCCCATGTACATCAGCCCCACAGACAACAAAAGTATAGAGTCAAAAAAAAAAAAATACAGGGCCTGATCGATCGAGACTCCTTGCTGACAATCAAGCCCTGGTAAATCCAACTCCTAGCGCCCTATTCTGGACGTCTGGGTTTGAATCTGGAGGCCATATCAAACCATAAACAAGAGGAGAAGTTGATTTAATACTGAAAGGGGCAGTCATTAAAAATTTATCATCATCTCGGAGTTGGACATCGGCAAGGGAGAAGAGCGGAGCTTCAGACACGAAGAAGATGGACAGTGCAACCATAGTTCCCTCTGGAAGCATGTATGAATATCGTTGGTTTATTACTCTATTAAGATTGTCTTCCTTTCTGTTCTATGTTGAGGAAATAAGATATAGTTCTGAAAGTATATTAATCTTAGATCTTTTATACACTTGCTTAATTCGAACTCATTGCCACTTGAAGGATGACCAATTCCTAGGGAAAATGATCTGTGCCCCAAAAGGACAGATCGTGCCAACTGCAGACGGAGTATCCCATGCAAACAATGATGAGATCTTTTACTAATATAATATAATCGTACCTGCAAATCATCTCCGAGATGTGCCATGCCAAGGGAAGATGGTCTGTGCCCCAGAATGGACTAACCGTGCCGACCATAGATGGCCCATGTCGTTGAGGTTTGTAGAGAGTTTCTTGAGATTCATCACAGTTTCGGTCGTGATGGATCGCTCGTTCAACAAATAAAAGGATTCCAATTAGCATAATGTTAACAAATGCATAGTTAGTGGTGGATTCGCCACCCTAGATCTCCTCTCATTGATAACTCCAAGACCAATTTACTGCTTCTTAGATTAAATAATATATGGCAACTTGAATTTCCTTTCCTCCAAACTGAAACCTTAGACCAAATCCTAGTTTCTACCATTCCAAGTCTCAATGGACGACACCGGTAATCAACCCTGAACTACAACGCAGCCGTTAATACTAATCGGGATCACATCCGATCATAATTTTTGGTGCCGTTGCCAGGGACTTGGCATCGGAAAGTAGAATTTGGGCCTTAAGTAGAGTTTCTTTTGGAGCTCTACCTTCTTCGTTCATCTTAGTGACTCTCTTTTGTTTCTTTTTTAGGTACTTATTTTTCAACGGAAGAAAGGGATCATCCATATCTTCATATATAGGTAAGTGCCTTTAGCTCCCATTTCTTTTTCTACTAGTAATAGTTTGCTATAAGTAAAATTTCTTTAATAATCACACTTAATAGTAGTTCCTTCTTTTAATTTAAATTGCAACATAGCGCGTAAGCCGATCTGGAGAAGCTCGGCAAATACGTCAGGGTGGTGTATGGGTGTCTACTATAGCCCTCGTTTACAAGTGGGGTTCTGTTCATTAGGTTGCTAGAGCATGCATCTTTAATTGCTTAGTAGTACTATTTTTATTTTTGATAATTAACTAAGTAATTTAGTTTTATTGTGTTTTTTGCTTCTTTACTATTGCAGACTTAGTAGACCATAAACAAAAGGAGAAGTTGATTTAATACTGAAAGGGGCAGTCATTAAAAATTTATCATCATCTCGGAGTTGGACATCGGCAAGGGAGAAGAGCGGAGCTTCAGACACGAAGAAGATGGACAGTGCAACCATAGTTCCCTCTGGAAGCCCAGCCATCACCTCGATCATGTGCAGCTAAACTCCAATCTAGGGTTTTGATGAAACCCAAGTCGTGTATTGATTTTTCATTATGTTTTAATTAGGATTCATATCTTTTGTTATGAACCATGTATGAATATCGTTGGTTTATTACTCTATTAAGATTGTCTTCCTTTATGTTCTATGTTGAGGAAATAAGATATAGTTCTGAAAGTATATTAATCTTAGATCTTTTATACACTTGCTTAATTCGAACTCATTGCCACTTGAAGGATGACCAATTCCTAGGGAAAATGATCTATGCCCCAAAAGGACGGATCATGCCAACTGCAGACGGAGTATCCCATGCAAACAATGATGAGATCTTTTACTCATATAATATAATCGTACCTGCAAATCATCTCCGAGATGAGCCATGCCAAGGGAAGATGGTCTGTGCCCCATAATGGACTAACCGTGCCGACCATAGATGGCTCATGTCGTTGAGGTTTGTAGAGAGTTTCTTGAGATTCATCATAGCTTCGGTCGTGATGGATCGCTCGTTCAACAAATAAAAGGATTCCAATTAGCATAATGTTAACAAATGCATAGTTAGTGGTGGATTCGCCACCCTAGATCTACTCTCATTGATAACTCCAAGACCAATTTACTACTTCTTAGATTAAAGAATATATGGCAACTTGAATTTCCTTTCCTCCAAACTGAAACCTTAGACCAAATCCTAGTTTCTACCATTCCAAGTCTCAATGGACGACACCGGTAATCAACCCTGAACTACAACGCAGCCGTTAATACTAATCGTGATCACATCCGATCATAGTTTTTGGTGTCGTTGCCGGGGACTTGGCATCGGAAAGTAGAATTTGGGCCTTAAGTACAGTTTCTTTGGGAGCTCTACCTTCTTCGTTCATCTCAGTGACTCTCTTTTGTTTCTTTTTTAGGTACTTATTTTTCAACGGAAGAAAGGGATCATCCATATCTTCATGTACAGGTAAGTGCCTTTAGCTCCCATTTCTTTTTCTACTAGTAATAGTTTGCTATAAGTAAAATTTCTTTAATAATCACACTTAATAGTAGTTCCTTCTTTTAATTTAAATTGCAACATAGCGCGTAAGCCGATCTGGAGAAGCTCGGCAAATACGTCAGGGTGGTGTATGGGTGTCTACTATAGCCCTCTTTTACAAGTGGGGTTCTGTTCATTAGGTTGCTAGAGCATGCATCTTTAATTGCTTAGTAGTACTATTTTTATTTTTGATAATTAACTAAGTAATTTAGTTCTATTGCTTTTTTTGCTTCTTTACTATTGCAGACTTAGTAGACGTTATCTACGACCATCTTTGATTCGATTGATCTTGAACTCAAACAAACTTTAGATCAAACATAGGAGTAGAAAAATGATTGGAAACATAAAAAACATAGGAGTAGAAAAATGGTTGGAAACATAAAAAACACGGACATAGGAGAAAAACCTAAAAACCTGCGGCCGTACTTTACGCCCATGACTTGTACATCTCCTTCATGCATTAGACTGTCTGCTACTCAGGCAAGCATCTATGATATAAAATATAGTGTCATCAACATGCTCCCGGCATTTCAAGGGCTCACCAACGAGGACCCGTATAATCATTTGGACGAATTCTTAGAGATATACACAACATTCAAGTTGCAGAACTTGAATATGATGATACAATTAGGTTACGATTGTTCCCTTTCTTTTTGATAAGGCCAAATATTGGCTTAATACTTTAGGGGAAAATATGATAATCACTTGGCCGGAATTGCAAAAAGAATTCGTTAAAAAATACTTTCCCATTGGAAAGACCAAGCAGTATCGGCGAGCCATCACTGGCTTCTTCGCTCAACTAGATGCGAACAATTCCATGAGACATGGGAACGCTTATAGGACTTATTATGTAAATGTCCTCACCATCAAGTAGCGCAATGGTAAATCGTGCAGATATTTTACGACGTTTTGGTCGATTTCAACCATCAAATGATCGATGCCGCCTGTGGTGGAACACTTATGTTGAAAGTAAGACAGAGGTGTGGGAACTCTTCTACAACATATCTGAAAACTATCTCGTTCAGATTTCTTTAAAAAAAAACTATCTCATTCAGGGTCTACCTAATTTACTAAGAGGGCAGATATCTTTGAGTTAGCCCACTCCACAGACGTCTCGAATAAGGTAGATGCCCTTGCGAGGAAATTAGATCAACTCCTCTCTGTAGAAGTTAATTCCATCCCTTCCTACCCAACCAATTGAGCCCCCGTCTTTACCCAAGGTTTGCCCATTGTGCTCCCTCCCTACTCCCCATGTGAGTATATGTCCCCTCTGGGATCCCAGTATATCTCCAGTTCATCCAAGAGCAAATGCATGTTGTCAATTCCTACTCCCATTGGGGTAACAATCCCTATTTGAACACCTACAAACCCTAGATGGAGGAACCATCCCAACTTCTCCTAGCATCTCTCAGCCCCTAACAACTCATTTACCTAATCTTTTATAGCCCCATACCAGAAATCATAGTCTCAATTTAGGCCACCTCACAATATCAACAACAATTTCAACCCTATAATCCTCAACCCCAGAAGTTACTACACTGCCACTCCCACTCCCACTCCCACTCCCAAGCCATAACAAAACTAGAATCCCAGATGGGACAGCTAGATATTGTTATTAATAGGCGTGAGGAGGGGAAACTACTCAGTCAGTCTATAGCTAACCTGAAGAAACAGTATATGAGTAGGCTAATGCTGCAATAGGTCATGCTATGTGAGTAAGTCGTATGCCAAGCAATGTCCCTGCCTTTCAAGGACAATTGAGGAAACAAAGAAAGACTTCAAACCCCAATAAAACACATAAGGTGACAGTAGATCGCCTTGTCGCAGTCCACGAAAGGACTCGAACCATTGCGTAGGAGAGCCATTAAGGAGTATTCCAAATGATGGATGGGTAATGCAAACAAATATCCAAGAAATCCATTTGGATGAGAAGCCAAATTTGGACAGGACATGCCATCGAAGGCCTGCTCCATATCTAGCTTGACCGCCCAAGACGTGCTCTCCCGCGGGACATAGGACATGGAATGAAATAATTCATAGGTTAACATAACATTATATGTGATATTATGACCCTTGATAATAGCTACTTGTTCAGGAGAGATCAACGCGCACCTGAGCTCTATAGACCCATCAGTCTGTGTAATGTTCTTTATAAATTGGTCGCTAAGATTCTAGTGAATAGGCTCAAACCCATCCTTTATATGCTTATATCTAAGGAACAAACAATTTTTTTTCAGAATAGATCCATCTATGACAATATCCTCTTAGTGCAAGAGGTCTTGGTTTCTATGGCGTACAGTGCGGTTTTGGTGTGGTGGTTTGGTGTTACGGTGTGGTTTCGGTTTTGCCCAAAACCGCACCGAAACCGCACCGTTGCCATCCCTACTCCAAAGCCCTCCTCGGTAGGAAGGGTATTCCTCTTGACCCTCTATGCAGTAGATGTGCGAAAGACAAAGAAAATGTAGACATCTTATGTTCGGATGCCTTGCGGCTAAAGATACTTGGAAGTGCATATCTAATATTTTAAAAATCCCATTTTTGGTTAATAATACTCACGGTTTTGGTTTGAATCTTTCTTTTGTACTTGTAGTCCTTACCAACACTTGTTGGATAGTTCGGAAAGCTAGGAACCTGGAAATCTTCGAGAACAAGGAGCAATTGCATACCTCTGCTTGGCGGAGTGTCAACGCGGTGAAAGCTTTTTAAATATTAATCATGGTCCTTGCAGCGTGCCACAAGTCATTGTTGAAAATAACTCCTATGGTACACGATCGCAACGGAAGAAATTTAGGGATCCGAAGATTATAGATGGTGTGTGTTATATATTAAAAGTTTCATCAAACTAATCTATACATGTGCACATAAATAAACATGAACGACGAACCCCTAACGACGATCTAGAGAAGTGAATAAAGTAGCATGGATGCATATTCAATTTCTGCACTAGATATATGCATTAGAATATAGTACCTTCATGCGGATCTTTTAACCGTGGAGATGCTTCTTATTTGTCGATGGAGACGAATTGAAGGCTTTTATGGATGAAGCTCCTCACAGTGATGATGGAGATGCCTTTCTTGTTCACTCGATGACACATGTAGGTTGGACCCTTGCAAGGAGATCTTTGAGTGCCTCTTCGTTCAATGGTGTACACATTTGAGCACCTTCAAGCGCATTGGGCGGTAGCATAATTCTTTTAGAAATAGAGCTCGTCTGGAACACTTGGACCGTAATTCTTACGAAGGTCGAGATTTATGGGTAGTTGGCTCAATTTCAAAACATGTGCACGATGGGCTCATCGTAAGCACGACTTTATCCGGTCGTGCGCACGATGCCCACAGTGTGCATGATTCTTTCTCGCCCGATTTTTATGTTGTCTCTGATCATGCGCATGATGACTTTAGGAATTTCAGCCGGCTCAATTTTGCTAATTTGTTGGAGTGGGACCCCTTTGAAGTTTTATGCATGTCTTTACCCAATCTATAAGGGAGAGGTCTAGGGTTTCTAGAGACATGGATTTGATATTGTTTGGACTTTTTGTGTGTGCGTGTGTGTTTGAGTGAGAGAGAGAGAGAGAGAGAGAGAGAGAGAGAGAGAGACGTCGTCGAGGATTTGGTTTAGGGTTTGAAGAATCCTATTGCACTCTCTTGATTTGATAATGAGGTTGTTCACGGTCCATCCTTGGTCAAAAGTTTAAAAGGCCTAAAGGGCAGCCAAATTGCAGGATGAAAATACCCCTTATTGTACTTTAAATTTTCAAATCATGCCACCCCTTCCTAAAACTATCTTAAACCTAACACTAAACCCTAAGATCGATAAGCCATGAGATGAACCCTAGACCAAATCCTAAACCTAATACGAACCGAACCAAGCCCCGACTGCCACCAGCCTCTCATCTCCGTTGCTCACTGCTTCCAGGGCGGCTACTGCTCGCGCCGTTGAGCAGGAGTAGGCAGAGGCCGAGGTCGTCGTGGGGGTTGAGGACGACGGAGTGGAGGAGGCCGCCTGTTGCTCGCCATCGTTATCAAGAGACAGGTTTGGCATTTTCGGGTTTGTCGAGGATAGTTTCGGGTTTCAGTAGCCCTTTACACCAAGCGAAACGTTTAACCAAGAATCTGAGACGGAAGCGATCTGTTGCCAGTACTTTACACGCCACCCATCTCTTGTCAAGAATCCTAGACACATAACCCATTTGATAATTGGATCTCTTGATTGGTTTGCTTCTCTACTTCTCTTTTGAGTTTGATTTACTCTAAGGATTTTGGTTCTGTATCAAATCTATTATTTGTATTAATTCGTCGGGATGTGCACAGTAAAATAGACGTGTGTTGCCATTAGAATAGCGCTGTCCAAGACAAAAATAAGTGCTGTCTATAGACCCACCCAATTGAAAAAGACTGTTTGGTTGGTTAAGAGTTCAATGCTCACTCGGAGGTGAGCACACTCTCTTTCCCACTCTAATACCAGTAAGAGGAGAGGATCTCGCTGGATGATGTCTCTGTAAATCTTGGAGACTCCGGGCAAAAAGCTCTACCAAGTAGGCAACCTCTCTCTCTCTCTCTCTCTCTCTCTCTCTCTCTCTCTCTCTCTCTCTCTCTCTCTCTCTCTACCAAGTAGGCAACCCCTTCACCCTCTCTCTCTCTCTACCAAGTAGGCAACCCCTTCACCCCCTCTCTCTCTCTCTCTACTACCAAGTAGGCAACCCTTCACCCCCTCTCTCTCTCTCTCTCTCTACCAAGTAGGCAACCCCTTCAACCCCCCCCCCCCTCTCTCTCTCTCTCTCTCTCTCTCTCTCTCTACCAAGTAGGCAACCCCTTCAACCCCCCCCCCTCTCTCTCTCTATATATATATATATATATATAATTTTTTTAGTTTGGACTGTCAGTTCATATCCCGTATTCTCTAATTTTTTTAGAAACAGAATGAAATTCTGCATTCACTTGAAAACCGTGGCTGGTTTATTTCTGATTTTTGAATCGAGTTATGAGATCTATCAATCATACTTATTCTTTGGGGTTTTTTTTTTCTCCCACCCCCAAATTTAGGGAAATTTTATTCATACCCCAAAAATCTGTAATTAGCCCCCATTTCCAACAAACTTGAACACACCCCGTTTTCTTTCATCATTCCCCAATTTTATCCCAAAAATACCCTTCCTCTTATATCCCACCTTGAATACACCCCAGTTAAATGGCCCGCCCCATCTTGATCATACCCCATTTCTTTCCGATGTTAAAGCCCCATGAGTATAGGATACTCAATTCCTTTCCGATGTTGAAGCCCCATGAGAAAGAGAGAGAGATGTCTCTCTTCTTTTCCCATTGCTAGAGGGGTTAGATCTCGTTTGGAGGAATTCGATCGGGGGAATCTTGACTGCAATATCTTTCCAATTGCAATCGATGTCGAAAATGTTATGTTTTAGGTTTTAGTTGGATGTGGGGTATAAGATAAGGGTATAAATGCTATTTTAAATTTTTTGTGTAATACTGTGAAACTGATGGCAGACCGGGGCTAGTTACAGATATTTGGAGTATGAATAAAATTTGGGAAATATTATTCATACCCCAAAAATCTGTAATTAGCCCCCGTATCCCTAGCGTTTCTCAATAACTTACTCAACAATCCTTTAATACCAACAATGCCCTTTTTTTTGTACCCCAAACCACAAAGCCGCTGCTCAGCGTCTTTTGTACCCCCAACCCAACCAAATGTTTGTTTAAACTTAGCCCAAGCCCAACCCGTCGGGTTGGCCGGGTTGTGCCAGGTGGGTTCGGGTTAACCCGCCCAAAGTCGGGTTGGGTTCGGGTTGGGCCGCCCAAGTTGCAGCTAGACGTGGCAATGAGTCGTGTCGTGTCGGGTTCGTGTCGTGTCCAAAACCCCTAGACCCGGACCCGACCCGTTTAACTAATCGTGTGTCTAGATTCTAAACCCGTACCCGACTCGCTAATAAATAGGTAGACACGATAAGACCCGGTAAGACCCCCACCCGGATCTATTCAGTTGACCCAATCCGACTTGACCCGACCTGACCCGAAAGACCCACTAGTATTATATATTATAGTATTGGATTGCTGGTAGACCCGACCCGACACGACCCGTTGAATACTAAACGGGTCTACCGTGTCCAGACCCTAAACCCGGACCCGACCCGTTTATTAAACGGGTCTATCGTTTACGACCCGTTTACGACCCGAACCCGTTTAGCCTTGTCCCAGACCCGCTAATTTCGTGTCGGGTCCTGTCGGGTCGAGGAGAAATAATTCGGGTTGGGCTCGGATTAGCCCGTCCAAATTCGGGTTGGGTTCGGGTTGGACTCGGGTTGAGTTCAAGTTGGCCCGCCCAAGTTGCAGCTCTACTTGTGCCTTCAAGTATCAGCCAACTGCATGGGGTTTATTTAAGAGTGGGGTGTATTCAAGAGTGCATATAATTGGGGTATATTTAAGGGGTATGTGGTTGAGTGGGGTATAATCAAGTTGGGGCGGGCTATTTAACTGGGGTGTATTGTAGGTGGGGTGTAAGGGGGAAGGGTATTTTTGGGATTGGAATGGGGTATGAAAAAAAAAAATGGGGTGTGTTCAAGTTTGTTGAAAATGGGGGCTAATTATAGATTTATGGGGGTATGAATAAAATTTCCCTAAAATTTCCCCACTTTTATGTTGAAATTTGAGTTACACCCCTACTTTCTAACTATTGGACTTTACAACCCAATGTGTGACCTGACCGAGCCACCCGTTAAAAGTGGGTTTTTTTTTAGGGGACCGTGTGTAAAGTCCGTTTTAGAAAATGCTTTTGAGCTAAAGGATGGCAACATTCCGGAATTGCATCAGGTCCCTCTTCAAATTATCATAGTACAAGAAGTCCTTCCAACCGCAAAGTTTGACTGTTCAAACCGTTCAAAAAATAAAAATATCCATACACGTAACTGTAAAGGTAAATATATATATAGAACCCAGATTTACATATCTAAATCATTGTGGCAATTGATACTCTTCTCAGGCATATTGTTACTCTTGCTATAGTGAAATCACTGTAGCAAAAAGCAAAATTAGTAACAATCTACAATAAAAAAGTAATAATATGTTCTAAAAGAGTAACAATTTGTAGTAAAAGAGTAACAATCTACAGTACATTAGTAACAATTTGCAGTAAAAGAGTAACAATCTGCGGTACAAGAGTAACAATCTATAATACAAAGAGTATCAATCTGTGATATAAAGAGTAAATCTTTTTTTTAGTGATATTCCTAAAAAAAATTGCTACAATGATTTCACTGTAGCAAGAGTATCAATCTGCCCGAAAAGACTATCCATTGCTACACTCCAGATTCTATACACTATCATGCACAGCTACGTGTAGGGCATAATGGGTAATGTCCATGTGTCTGAAACAGTCACATACAAGGGCAAAATGGGTACAATAAACATATTTGTTGCAGAGGGACCTTAGCCACAACCGAATGTTGCTTGTCCTTTGCCTAATATGGTATCTGCTGTAAGGACTTTAGCCACGTTATCCCATTTTTTTATGGGGGAATTAGCGGTCGATCCCCCACATGTGAATCATTTTAGTGCTAAGGACGTCCAACACATTGTTTAAGCTTGGGTCCCTCCGCAAAAAACAGAATGCCCTCAATAATATTTAACCGTCTCACTGTTTTAAAAATCCATCATTCCGCTCAAATTTCGCTAAAATTACAAACCCTGTCATCAGCTGAAATTGAAACGTACAGATACACTGTAGCAAACGTTACTATTTATTTTTAAAATTTTAATATTTGCTACAATGAAATCACTGTAGTAAAAAAGAAATAATTAAAAAAGCTCGATATAAAATTTTTATATTTTTTACTACATTGGTTTTACTTTAGCCAATGTTACTCAGATCATGATTCATGTACCCACGTGCCTTTATGAGTGACTACAGATAATAAAATTTATATTATAGGGACCACAACTAAAAGTATATGTTTTTGGTGTCCCTCACTAAATCAATCTGTTCCCAAAGACCTAAGACACATTACCCCTTTTTATTCAATTACATCCCACACTTGTACGTCAAAATTTGAGTTACACCCCCATTTTTAACAGGTCGCACACAATCAAATGACGGGCTGGGGGGTTACAGTCAATTTTTTTTAATAGTGGGGGTGTAACTCAAATTTCAACATAAAAATTGGATTCTTATCGCCAACAAGAAAATTGCAGATGCTTGTCGGCCACAACGAGTGGATAGTGGGTGTCGCACACTATGAAATGATTGAAATCTCATTCTTTTAGAAAAAAAAAAATTAATTGCTATAGTTTGAGAAGCAGAGTTTTTAAACGGAAAAAATGCGATTTTTTTTTTTTAATCAACAGATAAGATTCTCAGGGGAGCCGGAAAGAGATGGCGCTCGATCCGCGGCGAGATTTCCGCCGCCCAAGTGGCGTCGCGCTGGCGTTCTGCCTGCTCTCGATCTGCGCCGTCCGATCCGAGGCCCGGGACATCCGGCCCTCTGAGCACGGCGTGGCGCACGAGAAGGACCCCGGGGCGGCGTCCCCGGCGATGCTCGACTTCTTCGGCGGCCTGCCGGAGGCGGCTCTCCCGGAGGCGCTAAACGCCACCGATCCGGTCTGGGGCGTCTCCGGTAAGGTGCTGCCGGCGCGGTCGGGCGACTGGGAACGAGAAAGAGTGGCCCTGCTGGCGGCCGGGCTGGTATGCGGGGTCGTCGGGGTGGGCCTGCTCGGCGCAGCGGCGCTGGCTTACGCCCGCCGGGCCAAACCGGGCATCGGAGGCGGTTGCGGCCCGTTCCTGACAAGGCGGCGGAGCAGCCCGGAGTTGCGATTGGGCGGCGCCTGAGTGGGATGCCGAGCATTCGGAATTGGTGCTCAACGCTCATTAAATCTTGATGAGAGAATCATGTATGGAATTTTTTTTTTTAATAAATTTGGGACTATATATTGTTATTCATAATCAAGTACATGATTATTATATTTTTAAAAGTAATGCAAGAAATTTTGTTTTTAATTAACAACGAGATTATATTTGTAATCAATCAACATGTAATCTCAACTAAATAAGCATACAATTCAAACAACTATAAAATTCAGATTTTAATAATGCAAATCTAAACTGAAGCAAGCATGAATGTTTAAGTTAGAAATAATTTGGTTCTAGGCGTGATGATGCTGAACTAAGTCACTTAGTCACATAACATGTTCAAGATTCGCGAGCGATTTTGCTCGGGCTAACTGGCTAGCGAGGATGATTAGGAGGTGGCTTCCAGTGGCTAAGTCTAACGACTTGAGCAACCACCAAGCTCGGTGATTCGGCTCTCGGTGCTGGAATATAGGTGGCGATGATGATCGGGCGATGGATTCACGGTTCGAGGAGAGAGAGTTCGTGTTCGATGATTGCTCGTGTCTTATTTGAAGCCAAGGTGGAGATTGGAAGATGTGGCTTCAAACAAGACACATAACATGTCCAAGGTTCGTGCGCAAAGGAACGACGGAAGACGGAGCGATTAGAAGCGGAAGACATCGGAATAATACATTGTCAAGGATTTCATTTGGGTGTCTTGTTTGAAGCACTCTGCAAACAGGAATTTCACCTGGGCGCTCTCAGGGATTCACCCGGGTGAAGTGGGGTATGGGCACATGGTTTAGGTCAGATCAGGCTGCGGGTTCGCACATGATTCCTCCAACAACTTGGATACGAACTTGTGTCAATATATATGAGGTTCTAGGAAGAACCTAGGGTATCGAAATGCCTTAACAAGGGGTGTGAGGGAAGACGTCATCGAGGGAGAGGGAGGTGGGATCCAATGGGAGACCACAAGCTTTGGCGAGGATTTCCTCTTGTTCTCCGGTTGGTGCGTGTTGCAGGATCTCTTCTCTTTGGGTGGGTAATCTCTTCGAGGGTGTGTAAGGGTTTAGGAGAGGACAAACAAACACATACCCTTGTTTTCTCATACTAGCCAATCCAATTATCGACGTTGCTTGAATCTTATGTGTGATTGCTTGTTCATGATCTTCTTCTCGGTGGTGGAGATGGTCATCTATCGGTGTCGTTTCTTTTCACATCGAGGCTCTCTTTCTGCTGCGCGGGGCCTCAGATCCACAACAGTTTGCCCCTCCACGTGCAGAACTCTAGGCCACCCTCTCTAGAGATACAACGATCCTTCCCCGTCCTCATCGGCATGATTCCGAGGAAGGCCTCTCTAAAGATACAACTATCATTCCCCTTCCTCGTTGGCATGATTATGAAGGTCATGATCCAATCAAATGCTTAAGGGAATTCAGCAAGTAAAAATATGAAAATGGGAAAGAAAACTCTTTGCAAAAACACCTTCTTCAACCCAGTAAAATCTCTCTCTAAAACTCCCGTGGAAGCTTGTTTATTTGTTGATTGTGCTGGAGATTTGAGTACTCACCGCTCGACCACAGCAACTTCATGTTTCTTGGAGAGCCTCATCTCATTGCGCAACAAGAAACATAATATTGTTTCTGTCTCTCCAGCACTGAGGTAAAATTCAGGGCTATGGCCACCACTACCAAGGAGATTATTCACTTGTGACGTCTCCTTGGGGATCTAAGACTTGAGATTTCTGGACCTACAGCTCTTAGCTGCGATAGCTAGAGTATTATACAGATTATTAGCAACCTGGTTTTTAATGAAAGGACGAATAACATCGAGATCGATTGTTACTTCTCCCGATAGCACTATGTGGCCGTACTATCTCTCTCCCTTATGTTTTATTTATACAGCACATCGCTGGCTTCTTACAAAATCACACCCCCGACTCCTCGATTCCGGTTTCTTGTTAGCAAACTCTCAACATTTGCTAACAAAATACCGGAACCGGTCTTGAATAAAAAAAAACGTTTTTGTTATCACCTTCAAACTTTTCTACACTTATGATCTTCACAAAAAGCTCCCTCAGGGGCTGTTTAGAAGTTGCTGTCAACCATCACACTCAAAATGAGGCCACATGCATATAGTTGTTGGCCTTTCACTTCTCCCCCTTCCCCCTATGGGAGACCTCATTCATTATGAGCTTCAATTTCTCTATCATTACTGACTTTACTCAAGCTTAGAACCACAAGCACCATCCAATTGAAAATTTGGTAGTCAAATCATGGAGTGAGGCTCATATTAAGAGTCATTGGAAAATCCCTTCGGAGTCTCCATCCCTATAACCAAATTTTATCAAATGACTAAAAATAGTCGCCACGAGCCACGGAATCACCGGGTCCAGCCAACGACATATGTCCCCACCTATTTGATCACCCGGCCCTTATGATGCGAGCCCCCTCAGGGTTCTCTCGGTGGCTTGTAGATCTCAACAATCCGGAACTAATAGGTGTCCATGGCTAAATACACCTATTATTGTCTTAAAAAGTTATTTCCTTAAAAAGTCAGTAATGATAAATACTAAAAGGTGTCGATGGCTAAATACCGTCCAAAATTTTAGTGCCACATTCCCCCCTCGAGCACTCGACTACAGTCCTCTACTAGCCCAAATCTGAAAGTGAGCACTGCCATTGTCTCTTGACTAGATTTCCGATTCCCCCTTAGGCTGCCAAAACCTCTGAACAACAAATTTCAAGTGTCGAGAATAAGGCATTCGCCAAGAACATAGCCCACCAATGCATTTTCCCAAACCTTCCTCGTCTTGATTAGTTCTGCCATCGGACAAACAGGTATTTTCTTCCCCTCAAAAATTCTTGGTTCAAAGTATTCTACCTTCAAATCTTCGGGGGAGAGAGTAGATGGCTTAACACTCACCTTGATCCATGAGCTAGGAGGAGTTGGAGCCACAGAATTTGCAGGAATAGCTCCTTGATGAGGGCTCGAGGAGAATGAAATTGCTCATCAAATACCTGCTGCTGCTCCTCTACTAACAGGAGAGAGAGAGAGAGAGAGAGAGAGAGAGAGAGAGAGAGAGAGAGAGAGAGAGAAGAGAGAGAGAGAGAGAGAGAGAGAGAGAGAGAGAGAGAGAGAGAGAGAGAGAGAGAGAGAGAGAGAGAGAGAGAGAGAGAGAGAGAGAGAGAGAGAGAGAGAGAGAGAGAGAGAGAGAGAGAGAGAGAGAGAGAGAGAGAGGAGAGAGAGAGAGAGAGAGAGAGAGAGAGAGAGAGAGCATATGCATGTATCCACATGATGTATTGGATGTATGCATTAACTTTTATGTGAACATATACATTATGTTAGATCGCCAATTTATTATAAGCGTGGATCACATGAATATTCCAACCTAAGGATTATCTTAGTCGACTAAATTTTTTTTTATGTTCTTACAAATTAACAATCATGCTTGTTTGGTTGCTGTGTTTTTAGTTTGTGATTTTAAAAACACATTTGCAAACAATTTAGAGTTGTTTGGTTATTGGGGTGTGATGTGTGTAAACAGATACACACTTACTCAATTTGTACAGCCTTTACACATAAAATTGTACAAATGAAGTTTCACCTAAATATATAAAATTTAAGTTGCACATGTCACATGTGCAAACAGATGTACATACATCATTTGCACAGCAACCAAACTTTAGTTGCCTGTTTCGTTCACTGTAGTTAGAACGTGAGTGTCGCAACTACTGTTGTTCGAACAACGCAGCATGAACACGCAACAAAAAGCTGTATGTTCCAACTACACTATTTTCCATAGGAAATCGGCCGCGCAGCACGGAACTGAACGGATGGAAATGTGCAGTATTGACTATCTGCATTCCAACTACACGGAACCAAACAGGCTGTTACTGTTAGTCGCGAGGTGGCCCTAGCAAACAAGCAATAACTTATAGTATTCACATTAGTCACAACCTGCCTTTAAAACTACTGGACTTTATATAGCCATCCCATCTCTCATTACTGTTTGGCTGTCTTGAAAAGAAAGCCAGAATTCTCAAAAAAAAAAGAGCCAGAATTTAACTTTTTTTTTTCCTTTCTAATATTTTCCACTGCTATTGGTAGGAAAGTACGTTCTTGTATCCTTTATTTCTAAATAAGTTTTATAAAGGGTTTGACATGCTAAACACTGTCTTAAATTTCATAACACATGGATTCAGCATTTTGGATAATTCATACTGAACTCAAAACTTCACAACTTAACAAGACAAAAACATGAAATGAATTGAAGAATGACCCCCTTTACTAAAAAAAGGAAGGGAACAAAAGAAAAAAGGAACTAGGGCTTCACATGTGATCAAGTCCTCCCTGTTGTCCGTTGGCACGGTTCACCGTGTTCAAATTGATTATGAGTTGTTCGAGACATCCACAAATAGTTGGGTCCTCCTGCAAAGAATCATCGAAGGTAAGCCGGAGAATGCAACCTAAACACAATCACTATCAAGAAAAAACAAACCTTAAAAAGGCGAACCCAGTTGAGTTCCTTCAAGTGGATTTCATACTTAAAATAGCCAATAATTACCGGTAGGGGTCTAGGCCGAACCCCCCCTCATCCACTGAGAGGGATTTCTCAAAAAAAAAAAAAATAGCCAATAATTGGATAGATTTTTCACGATTAAAGGAATAATTGGATTGTTGTAGACTGTCAACTGACTCCCTTATGATTGGACACTGCAATCGATCGGAAAGGTGCACCGCGGCTCAAAAATTGCAGAAAATCGGAAAAGTTGTAAGAGAATGCTTCCAACTTCAAACTACTGTTGGAATTGGTGACCAACCAACCAGAATTGGCCAGCAACGGAGAACAACAAATACGAATCCAGGATACAACGGGTGGCTGATGTTGGACCTTTTAAGTCGGTGTCTTGAAGAGGTTCCCAAAATGCAGGCCACTGGGTATGCACTTAACAAGGTAGAGAATATATACAAAATAGCGGAAGAAAAACCAGAGAGAAAGAGAACCCTTTGATGTGTTCGGTGGTCTTCAACCAGTCCTGATTGGGTCCTTCGTACAGGAACCCAACCAGTGCAAGTCTGGTGTGAAGAATGCCCAAAGGACTGCATGCTTCACTACGGGTTGCACTCGTTGGCCATGACCATGAGTTACACTTTGGCCTATAATTAATTGTCAACTCTTGTTTAGGTGGTTAGGAACACTACTACACTAGTGGAGCTAGACCTGAACTCAATCCGACACAACCTAGGGTGGCCTGACACGGTGCGGCTTTGTGTGTGCATGAGCGCGTGTGTGTGGGTGCATATGTGTGTGTGTGCGGGTGCACAAATGTGGGTGCACCTAGGGGCTCAAACCCAAAGGCAATATCTCTCATATAACCTTCCTAGTTTTTTCCCATCCCATGGGGAACTAAACTTCAAAACCAAATGGAGGATAGGGAGCAACCAAAACGAAAATTGGAACGGAAGAGTTTCGCAGAAAATAAGCTTAAAAAAATTGAAATTTCCAATATTCTGCCATAATTTCAAGACCTAAATAACAATAATAACCATAAAATATTCTTAGTTGATCATACTGGGAGAAACCATATTTCAGTAAACATATTAAGTGAAGGGCCACCAGTGTCATCAATGATTTCAGTGATCTGATTTGAACCAACGCCTAAGCATAGTCTTTAAATGCTTAAACTTGTCGATAAACCAGATCTATAGGTACACACTATACTCAAACATGTGTTATGTCCTATCCCTTAGCACCTTTATGTTAGTGTGCTACATCATGGATTTTGTGTGTTTAGTTAGATAAAAGCCTTTCTCACCTTGAAAGTGACAAAACCTCCACAGCTACGTACATAGACAAGGTAGACGATGGGTTGGGAAGTGGAGGAAGGGATGGAGTTAGGTGGGAGCTCATTCTGATTTTGGACGATATTGATTTGTATGCTCGTAAATAGGTATAGTTATCCTTTGGAAATCATATGTAGCATCGTCCCTATTTAATATTTCGCAACGTCATCCAACTTCAATATATGAATTTATTCTAATAAGCTCCTTAAGATCCATGATAATCCTCTCCAAAAGAGGACTTCTCCAAAAGATGTTTGTACCCATAAAAGATTTCTAAAACTCTCGTAGCCTAACCACAACAAAATCTGTAAATAAATCCATAAAATACAAAATATAACTTCTAAACCCATTAACTTGAATAATTAACCAAACCCGACTACAACTTGATATGATTGGTGAACCGGAGAGCTACGCTCTTATACCAATTGATATGATTGCATTCCTAAGCTAGGTGTATATGGACACAATGGAACAAAAACTAGAGGGGGGGGGGGGGGGGGGGGGTGAATAAGTTTACCAAAAAATTCACATGTTGGTGGAGACAGAAGAAAGGAAAAGAAAACTCGAATTCTTGTTATCTTTACTAGACAACCAACCAGTAGCAAGAAAATGCACTTCTCCTTTCCTACCATTTCCTTTCATTTTCTTTCCAACGAATTCCTTTCCTGCAAAACTTTCTTGGTAACCAAATACAGCCATAGGAACCCATCAGGTGCAACCAATGCTTAAAACACTGTGTCTATGAGTAGCATTGGTTGATCACAAGTTGCACTAGTTATCCACGCCACGAGTTATCCGATTAGCCAACAGTCACGTTGGTTCACAGAAAAAAGAAACAGAAGGCCAATACCAAAATTCTGCTCAGGTGGCATAACACGCTATCATACACAAGACCTGTGCACGGACTTGGACCCAAACCCCAACCTAGACCTAAACCCGACAAGTTTAGCTAGCGAGGCATGGCTCAACAAACGGATGTTTCATTTGGTCAAGAGTTGTGTCACATGGGAACAAAAGGTGGGTGTCCCTTGTGGTCCATACTCCAAAACAAAAACTTTGCATATTAGTCCCCCTCCAAGTTTTCTCCCATCCCATTTGGAACTAATTTTAAATGCAAAACGAAAGAGAAAAGGAGCAGTCAAAACATAATCGGAGGGAATGGGTTTGCCACCAAAACAAAAATTAAAATTCAGAAAATTCCAACAGTTAACAAAGTTCATTATGAATACGCTTTTGGTTAACGATGTCAATAGATTTTTACAAAGTTAAAGTACATTAGTTATCTGCTAAATTCCTTAGTTACCAAGAGTTTTAAAAAATATATTGCCATTTGGTTTATATCAATCACTTCACGACCAATATGATCAGGCTGGACTTGATTGGCAAATCAGGGCAACTTTAAATATAGAAGAATTAACATCTTAAACTATGTTAGAAGATGACGGCTAGGGTTTGGAGAGGAATGGAATGCTCTCTATTGAGGGACTCAAGCCCAATATATATGTACATGTATGATCATACAACCCGACCCGACTGTACATGTAACCCGACCCATCTCTATACATTAACACTCCCCCTCAAACTCACGGTGGATCATGAACCGAGAGTTTGCCGATAAAGTGCCGGAAGCGAGCAATCGTAAGGAGCTTCGTCAGAAAATCAGCAGTCTGCTCCGATGACGGAATGAATGGCAAGGAGATGGTATGGTCGAGAAACTCTTGACGAACGTAGTGACAATCAACCTCAATGTGTTTTGTTCGATCGTGGAAGACCGGGTTGCTAGCAATCTGAATAGCACTCCGGTTGTCACAGAAGAGAGGCGTGGGCCTGGATATCACAACTCCCAAGTCGAGTAGAAGGCGGCGAAGCCAGACAATCTCTGCGGTGGTGGAAGCCATAGCCCTGTATTCGGCTTCGGTGCTAGAGCGAGCAACAGACTCCTGTTTCTTGCTGCGCCACGAAATAAGAGTCACCAAGAAACACAGTATCCTGTAGTAGAGCGGTGAGTGTTTACATCTCCTGCCCAATCTGCATCAGAGTAGGCACGCAGCACCAACGGAGAGGTGGAGGGAAATAGTAGTGAACGGGTGACGGTGCCTCGGAGGTAGCGGATAATCCGAAGAACAGCTGCATAGTGAACTGAGCGTGGAGCCTGAATAAACTGACTGACAATGCCAACAGCATAGGCAATGTCTGGCCGGGTCATAGTGAGGTAGACGAGCATCCCAACCAGCCTCTGGTAGCGAGAGACATCCTGGAGCGGCTCACCATCTGTAGGTAGAAGCTTCAAATTGAGCTCCATGGGTGTGTCGGCAGTGCGAGAGTCAGTAAGAGCAGCATCAGCAAAGATGTCGGAGATGTACTTTTGCTGGGAGACCAACAAACCACGAGCTGACCGGGCAATCTCGAGGCCCAAAAAGTAGCGAAGAGAGCCCAGATCTTTCATCTCAAACTGACTCTGGAGGTGACGTTGAAGGGATGCTATGGTGGCACTGTCATCCCCGGTGATGATCATATCATCCACATAGAGAAGAAGAACTACAATACCCTGACTGGAGGAGTGAGTGAACAGGGCATAGTCGGAGTGACGCTCAACAAACCCGGCGGCCAAGACTGCACTGCGGAATCACTCAAACCAGGCACGAGGGGCTTGCTTGAGCCCATAGATGGCTCGGCGCAAACGACACACATGCCCTGGAGGAACTGAAACGCCCGGAGGAGGAGCCGTGTAGACTTCCTCGGAGAGGTCACCGTGGAGAAACGCATTGGTGACATCCATCTGATGGAGAGGCCACCCTCGAGCAGCTGCCACAGCTAAGAGGGTGCGCATAGTAGTCAACCGAGCAACTGGAGCAAACGTCTCCTCGTAATCAATCCCATACTCCTGGGAGAAGCCACGAGCAACGAGACGAACCTTGTGCCACTCAATGGATCCGTCAGGTCGAGTCTTGACCTTGAATATCTACTTGCAGCTAACAGGCACTACACTTGAGGGACAAGGCACCAAATCCCATGTCTGGGTCCGCTGAAAAGCCTCAAGCTCAACTGACATGGCCTGCCGCCACTCTGGATATAAAGCTGCCTCACGGTACGATTGGGGCTCCCGGTGGGTGTGTATAGTAGTAAGAAAAGCCTGATAAGATGGCGAATAGGAGGCGATGGCAGAGTAGCCAGAGGAGTCAGGAGAGTTAGAGGGAAAGGCAGAGTAGCAAAACCTGTCAGGACAGTAGTCATATCTGTCAGGAGGGTGATGTTCGCGCGCTGGGTAGCGCCGAACAGGAGCAGGATCCACGACCGGGGAGGAGGGGGCAGCAGCATCAGGCGAGGGAGTACCAGTGTGAACCGACTCTGGAGGAGGAGCTGCAGACCGACGAACATAGACACGAGTAATAGGTGGTGGTGGAGGTGGCGAGGAAGACGGAGGAGGAGGTGGTAGTGGTGGTGGTGGTGGTGGTGGTGGAGGTGGCGGGGAAGATGGAGGTGGAGTAGGCGTGGATGGGACAACAGAAAACGGGAGTAGAACGGGGATGTGGAGATGTGATGAAGGCGAGGAGGGTGACGTAGGAGGCAAGGAAAGATCCCGAGACTCAGGGGAAAAGTACGGGACATCCTCAACAAAGGAAACGTGACGGGAGACACGGATCCGACGAGCCAAGGGATCGTAACAACGATACCCCTTGTGCTCCCGACTGAGCCCCAAGTGAACACACCTAACAGACCTCGCAGAGAGTTTGGTGTGCTCATGGGGAGGAAGAAGAACGAAGCACGTGCAGCCAAACGTGCGAATAAAAGAGTAGTCAGGTGGGCTGGAGTGGAGGTGCTTATATGGGGTGGCACCGGACAGAGCAGACGACGGAGTGTTATTGATGAGGTGGACAGCCATCATGACAGCTTCAGCCCAGTAGGAGTGAGGAACAGACACAGAGAGAAGCAAGGCTCGTGCAATCTCAAGGACATGACGATGCTTACGTTCGGCAACGCCGTTCTGCTCATGGGTGTGGGGACAGTACTGCTGGTGAAGAGTGCCGTGAGACTGAAGAATCTCACGCATCTCAGATGAGAGACACTCCTTGGCACAATCAGACCGAATGGTCTTGATGCGCCGAGCAAACTGAGTGTGTATCATAGTGGTGAATCTCCTAAAGATATGAGGGACTTCAGACCGATCACGCATAAGATAAACCTAGGTGCACCTAGAATAGTCATCGATAAAACACACATAATACATGTAACCCGAAATAGATGCAACAGGAGTAGGACCCCAAATGTCCGAATGTACTAAATCAAATAAAACATCAGATTGGAAAGCACTAAAAGAGAATGGAAGAGCTAGATGCTTGCCAGTCTACAACCCGTACAAACAGAGAGGGGGGAAAAGGACGCTCGACCCAAAGCGCCCGAACGGAATACGCTTTTGAGTCGATCACTCGATATAGGACCTAACCTTCTGTGCCACAGGTCGGCATCAGAGGTAACAGACATGACAGACGCAACAGGAACGGAAGACACATGTAGATGGTCCAGCTGATAAAGTCCTCCTGCTCTACGGCCCAGCCCAATCCTCTGACCCGTCCGCGAATCTTGCACAACACAAACAGAAGGGGTGAAGGTGACAGTCAGGCCAGAGTCGCAAAGAGAACTGATAGAGATCAGATTAATGTTAAGACGGGGGGCATGATGGACATGGGGTAGGGTCAGGCGACCAGAAGGGTCAGAGGTGATAGTGATGGATCCACATTGTGGAAAAGGGACGAGAGTCCCATCCGCAGTGCGAACCTCCTGGTGGGTGGTAGTGGGAGAACAGTCAGTGAGGACAGTGGAGTCAAAGGTGAGGTGATAGGAGGCACCCGAATCGAAGATCCATGGAGCAGTAGTACCAGAGGTGGTAGACAAGCCGTGAGCAGTCGCGGAGCCAGTGGAGGCTAGGTGGCGAAGAAGGAGCTCCTCGAGGCGCTGAAGACGGTCTGGCTCAGGCTGAGAAGGTGCTGTGGTAGCAGTGGGGAGCGTCGAGGCCTCTACAGTAGCCGCTGTACCAACAAAGTGGCGGAAGGAGGACGAACCACGTCCACGGCTCTGTCCACCTCGACCGTCGCATCGATCGTCGCGGGAAGTAGAAACCCAGCGTGGGGCTCTCTCATCCGGACCCCAGCGGGGGTTGCGTGGAGGACGTGTAGGGCATTCGTGCTTCATGTGTCCGGGCTCCTTACAGTAGTGACAGAAGACAGCCTCATCGGAGAACCCAGCCGCCAAGACAGTGTCGGAGCTAGGAGCAAGTGGAGGAGGACGAGCGCCCTGAGTCTGAAGGCGGGTCTCCTCATCGGCCAAGGCGAGTAGAGCATCCTCTAGCCGAGGGAGTGGCTCACGGTGCAGGAGCTGAGCAGCGATGAGAGCAAAGTCCGGCCGAAGCACTGCCAGAAACTGGTGCAGGTGGCCCTCATCGAGGTAGCGCTGGAAATCCCGAGAGCGGGGGCAAGCACACCGCTCTGGGATCAGGGAGTCCAGCTCATGCCAGTATGCACTCATCTGACTGAAGAAGTCCTGAATCGTGCGCTCCCTTTGACGTGCAGATTGCGAGTCACAGATAAGCTGATGCCGGCGTGCGCCGTCGCGCGGGAGAAACCGGTCCCGGAGATACTCCTATATCGCGCGCGCTGTAGGAAGGCGGCCGATGGGAGCAAGGAGCGGACAAGCAACAGAGTCCAGGAGATAGGCCCGGATGGCCTGATCGTGACGTCGCCACATAAAAGCAGCAGCCGTGGCTGCGGTGGGAGTAGTCGGGACAGTAGCAGTCGCAGCAGAGGACGCGGCACTGCTGGTGACAGAGGAGCCGGAGAGGATAGTTGGAAGAGGATCATCGCCGGTGATGTGACCCCACAGATCACGATGGAGAGCGTGGCCTCGACGGTGAGTGACCAATCAGGCCAGTCGCTGGCCGATGACAACTGAAAGGCGACTGCCTTCAGCGGTGGAGAGATCGCAACGACGGACGGCACGACAGCAGAAGCCATGGAGGAGGCTCAACAGAGGGGGGGAACCGGGAGAGGTTATCGGGCGAAGGGAAGGGGGCGGGTGGGCTGAGGGAAGGGGTGGGAGGGCCGGTCGGGTGGAGGAAGGGGGGTCGGGGGGTGGAGGAAGGGGGGCCGGGCGGCTGTCGGGTGGAGGAGGGGGGCCGGGGGGCTGTCGGGCGGAGGAGGGGGGGGGGGGGGGGGGCGGGCGGGTGAAGGAGGGGGGCCGGGGGGTGGGCGGGTGGAGGAGGGGGCCGGGGGGCTGTCGGGCGGTGGAAGGGGGGCCGGGCGAGTGGAAGAGGGGGGCCGGGCGGTGTGGACAGGTGGAGGAGGGGGGTCGGGCGGGTGGAAGAAGGGGGGGTGCTGTCGGGTGGGTGAGGAGGAGGGGCAGGGGGGCCGATCGGGTGAAGGGAGGAGGGGGGCCGATCGGGTGAAGGGAGGCCGGAGGGGAGGTGCTGCCGGAGGGGGAAGACCGTCGTCGTCGTCGCCGCCCGGGAGAACCCTAGAGCTCTGATACCATGTTAGAAGATGACGGCTAGGGTTTGGAGAGTAATGGAATGCTCTCTATTGAGGAACTCAAGCCCAATATAGATGTACATGTATGACCATACAACCCGACCCAACTGTACATGTAACCCGACCCATCTCTATACATTAACAAACTATATATAGATGAATTAAGATTACGTGGTGTCCCTAGAATGAGTTAGTTACATAATTAGTTAAAGAAAAGATACAACATCCTACTGACATACAACCAAATACAAATGTTTGATGAAATATGAACAATTAAGAAAACATTAGCATTAAGAGATCAGAACAATTTTAAGTTTAATTTATAGGGCAAATTACAAAAACCTCCCCTGAACTATACACCTCATTTCATATTGGTCCGTCAACTATTTTTTTGGACAATTTAATCCCTGAACAATGCTCCGTCTGTATTTAGCCCCCTCCGTCAACTTTTATTCTGAAAATACCCTTGTCCTAGTAAGCATAAATTAAATGTTTTAAAACAATTTTGAGCTTTATTGAAAATTGACAAGGGTTTTTCAGGATAAAAAGTTAGCGGAGGGGGCTAAATGCAGACAGAGCATAGTTCAGGGATCAAATTGTTCAGAAAAAAAGTTGAGGGACCAATATGAAATGAGGTGTTAGTTCAGGGGAGGTTTTTGTAATTTGCCCTAATTTATATATGCTCAAACAAACTACAGAGATATTTAAGGCATCAATTGTGAAGAAAATTATCAATGTTCCCATGTCAAGAGTAATTCTCACAGAAAGGCTGTCGTTAAAAGTTCCATCTCTTAATGAATTAGGAAGGTTCTTCTGCAAAGCCTCGCAGGCCCTGCGTGGGTCAGAAACAAACATCAGGATCATATTACCTAAGATGACTTTCAGCACAATTCACACATACATGAAGAACCAAACCTTGGATTATCTGAAAACCTAAGGTAGCAACGAATTATATGCTTTAGCAGCCTCGTAGAGGGTTGGACAACAAGTACTACAACCATACTATGAAGCACATTACATAGAGCAAAAAATCGCTCTGCTGCAGCACAAATATACCGAAGGCCAACGTCATCCAATAGAATTTTCAGAACAATGAAGGTCGCCACCTGTGAAATTTAATCAGGTTGAGATGCATTAGAAATTTACAATTATAATGCCCAAAGGTTAAGGGAGATTCCATTGATGCAACCTACATTACTAAACAGCACAATTGGATCAACAAACAAGAAACCAAATGATAATCTCCAATTGCAATTTGTTATAAATGCAAATATATATTTTTCAGCAAAGAGGGAACAGAAGAAAAGAACAAGAACGTTCATTCATGTCCCTTGTATAGGCATAGCTCATCCTCACTCCTGTTATCTCTGCATAGTTCATTCAGAAGTTCCTTACGAGACTTCTTTCAGTTAGCAAATTCATTGAATCATTAAAATGTTCTATCACCATTTTCCTAATCACTGTATCATTTAGGATATGAAGGCAAATATGTTTGTGAGGGAAATTCTAGAAGACTCTCCATAGTAAGCTGCGAAGTAAACATAATTATCACAAATTTGGCTCTTCTATTCGGTGGAAGTGCCATCTTGGTTACCGTGCACTTGTGATGTAGGCACCAATAAGGTACACTACAATCCTAAGCCTCTAAGACTCTCTTTGGTCAACAAGCTAGATGTTTTTATCAAAATAGCATGAAAAGTCACTCAAACAATTGCAAATCATCAGGAACAAGCATAGAACTATCAAGATATACAAAGAGGTTAAAGCGTAGTTCAAGATTTAACAATAAGCGACATAATAGCATCGCAAAACATGAATTTCTGCATATAATATATCCAATCGTAGCAGCATATTTCAGTAATAAATTATAGATATGCAACAGATTTGTATGATAAAGAAAGGCTAAAAACATTGCTGCATGGGCTCCGAAGGTCAGATTAAAAACTAATGATACTTCGGCAATAAATAGGGCTTTGATGGATGATTCTAATGATGATTTGGGTTGGCTACGATGACACGGATGCGGTTAGAAGCGATATAATAGTGATGCAGAAGCGAGCGGCGGGATAAAGATGGAGGATGACAAATGAAAAGAAAGAAAAAGGTTGGGGTATCCGTCATAGGTTGAGCAAGGACGCGCCCTGCACACGGAGCAAGGCCAGACTTCACGAGGAACCGGATCCTTCGGAGACGCAACACCAAGGCCTTCTCAAGGAAAAATTGAAGATGAAGGCGATGAGTGGGGACACGAGTCTCTGCCAAGGAGAATTCTTCTCAAATAATTCATGTTAAGATGTATTTATGTATATACATACACTTAGTGTATAGAGGACTCATATTGTATTGCCCATATATGGCCTTTGGCCTAATGAGAGAAAACCAACCTTCTCCCCAAATCCTAGCCTCTCTCTCTCTCTCTCTCTCTCTCTCTCTCTCTCTCCAAGCTAGGAATCCTCGTAACATGGTATCAGAGCTACATTCCCGAGCTCCTCTTCTCTGGCAACATCGCAGCCCTCGGGACCCGATCTGTAGCCGGACCTGATTCTTCTCCAAACTCCTCTTCTCCTCCCGAGCTCCGGCCAATCTGCCTCCATATTTGAGCCCGCAGCACTCCAGATCTGATCCTCTTCTCTTAACTCCATTCGACGGCGCAGATCTGAGCATGCAGCACTCCAAATCTGATCCCGAGCCTCAGCTTCATTCGCTGGTGCAAATCCCGAGCCTCAGTTCCATTCTAGATCCGTCTCCAACACTCTCTCGAGCTTCAGATCTGCACAACATCCTGAGTCGCATATCCATCCACCTCCCGCAAATCCATCGTAGCGATCCACGCGCGTCTACCTCCCTCGCCGGTGCAGATCGGCCTGAGCCTCAGATAAGGTTGATCCCTCCGGCTTCGAGCTCTCCTTTGTCAGATATGACCAACAGCCATCAGATTTGATCTCTTCCGACTCCGGCTGCATCACCAGCCATCCAGTGAGATCCGTTGCGGAGATCTCTCTCTACGAACTCTGTCGCTCGCAGCTCCTCTCCTACAAACTCCGTGACCTCAACCTCTCCAGCTCCGACGAGCGGATCGACCACAACCTCGACGGGCTCCATTAGATATGATCTTTGTCTTCACAAGATCTAGATCTGACGACGTAATCTTCTTCCACGCAAGCTCCGGCAACCTATCAACAGAGCCGATGAATCGCAGCCGTCACGCAGCCTACGCAGTTTGTCCTTGCAGATCGTGCGTCCCTCACATATCGCAGGCTCCTTGCGCTCGCGCCTCGCACCGCTGCGGTGTCCTCTGTTGCACCCTATTACGCACCTATTGTTACACTTGCTGTGCTCGTTGGCCCTCATCTGCACTTCCACGGCCGTCTGCACCTCCGTGTGCTGCTTACAGCTCACAGTTGCTACCGATCCAGCTCTCTTGTGGTCTCCTCCTTTAGCGATGACTTTGTCCATGGTCTCTTCTCTTCCAGCCAGTCTTCAAGGCATTCTGGGTATGGCCCCTTTACCGTCACCTAAAGGGAATTCTAAATAGCAGTCTGCCTCAGCGACTACTTTCGCGCGTCCGACTCACCGAGGGCAAGGATGTAGTCGATCAGTTCCTATAGCTACAGCTACTGAGTCTCAGACCTTGGATGAGAGCTTTCAGTCCATTTGCAAGGAGATAGCTCAGCTTCGACTGTCTCAGCAGTCTACCGCTCTCGATAGCCCCTCCAATATTTTAACACTCTCTGCTTTATCTGGTAACTCAGCTCTCTGTATTCTGGATTCGGGAGCCTCACACCACATGACTCCAGATGTCTTCCTGCGTACCGATTGCCAGCCTGCGACACATCTCCCACCGATTCACACTGCGGATGGTTTTCGTCTAGCCATCTCGCAGTTTGGATCCATTACTACTTCCTCCGATCCCACTGGCCGCCTTTCCTTACCCTCTGTGCTTCACGCCCCCATGCTTCACATGCACCTCATTTCTATTAGTGCTTTATGTGATTCTGGCTGCTCTGTGACCTTTACACCCTCCTCTTATTATGTGCAGGATCTACGTACTGGTCGACAGATTGGAGTAGGTCGTAGGACAGGCGGGCTGTACCAACTAGAGTTTCTTCACTCTCCGACTTCGTCCTCCTCTGGGTTCTGTGGGGCAACCTCTCCTAATGTCGATCTGTGGCACAAGCGCTTGGGTCATGCATCGGAACCACAACTTACGAGGTTATTTCTTTCTGGGACTCTTGGTCATGGTCCTTTTCCATCTTTATCTCCTTGTACTGGCTACAAGCTTGCAAAAGCTACAGCCCTTCCCTTTTACTCTAGTAAGTCTTGGAGCTCTGCTCCTTTTGATCTTGTTCACTCTGATATTTGGGGACCTTCTCCTCTTCCCTCTATGAATGAGTATTTATATTATGTCTCATTTGTGGATGATTAAGTCGTTACATGTGGATCTACCTTCATCGTCGCTCGGATATCCTCCAATCCTATGAGGATTTTATATCCATGATTCACACACAGTTCAGTCGGCGCATCAAGATCTTTCAATCTGATTGTGCCATTAAGTATCTATCTACCGCTATGCGCACTCTTACTAAGTCCCATGGGACGATTTTTCAGTACTCATGTCCTCACATCCACGAGCAGAATAGCATTGCTGAGAGAAAGCATCGCCATATTCTTGTGACTACTCGTGCTCTCCTCCTTTACGGTTCTGTTCCTCGACGCTTCTGGGCTGACGCTCTTCTGACCTCGGCCCAGCTTATGAACATCACTCATTCGTCAGTTCTTCCGGATGAATAGTCTCCTCACGACCGCCTCCTAAGTCCTATCTACCACTCTTGATTACAGCCCTCTTCGCACGTTTGGATGCACCTGCTTTGTTCTTCCTCCCCATGAGCGCACGAAGTTGTCTGCTCAGGCAGCTAAGTGCATCCTTCTTGGGATCAGCACTGAGCACAAGGGATACCATTGTTATGACCATGTTGCTCATCACTTGCGTATCTGATGCAGACGAGCCCTACATGCAGATTTTCACAGCTGATGGTGTATTTTTATTCCCTACGGAGATCCAGGAAGCTGATCGCCAATCCGTCTGTATCATTGGAGAGCTATTTCGATTAACTATGACTTTGGTTTTTACTTTCTATCAATCCGACTGACGGATCTTGAGTTATTTATGTTTTTATTTATGGTTTGGGTAGGTGCAAGCCATGTTCGCATCCGGTTCGAGCCACATATGCCGAACTGACTCATTTAGGTGTTTGGTTTTTAGCCGTAGGATCTTAAGTTGATTTAGATCTCAAAGGATGAGATTCAAAGGGAGTCAAGAAACCCTAAAACCCTAGCCGAACCCCCCCTCACCCGTCCGTCTCTCTTCCCGTGGGCAAGACCCGCGTGGACACGCCTCGGGAAGCGTGCCCGCGTCCCCTTCTCCCTCTTTTCCCGTGCGGATGCGTCTCTCTCTCTCTCTTTCTTTCCTTTTTCGTTGTTGTTTCCCTCTCTATAAAGCCCTACAAACCCTAATTGAAGGGGGACGATTGATGATGAATTGAAACCCTAGAACGGAGAAGCGGGATCGCTTGTTCGGCGCGTTATCCGAAGAATCCTTTGGCTTCTAGTCTTCTTCTTCCCTCCGCAAGCTTCTTTCTCGTCGGCACGTCCTAGTCTACGACTTCGTGGAAGATCGATGCGGAGATCATCCATTCTCCAAGATCAAATCGTCTCGGCTTCTTCATCCTTTTCTTTCGGACCACACCTCCTCTTCCGCCCATTCATCTACAACAACGGAGCTTTTGATCGCGGCCGGCATTGACCAAAGCACGGTTTGAATCGTCCCTCGATATTTTCATGTGATAAACATCCTTCCAATCCAGCCTATTGCTGATTTTAAATTAGGGTTTCAAAGTGATTGGCTTATGAAGAATCTCATCCATTAGGTTAACTATCGCTTAGATCTATGTTTTATCTTTGAGACTTTGGTTTATATTTGAAATACTGTTAGCACTTTATTGCTGGAATTTGTTTTAATAAATCTGGAATTAATCATTCTCCTGCTAGTTTCATTACTTCGTTACATTAAACTTGTTTGGGCATGATTGGATGATGATCAGGGTTCCTAGTCTTTGCTGAAATTTGAATCAAGACGAGCATAATTCTATCTTTAATTGTTTTAAATTCAGCACTTGAGTTTTTTTTAGCATCTGCATGCATCATGTTGGTATCAGAGCGCACTAGTCTTCGCGTTCTTACGCAACGGCCGGTCCTCTTTCATCATTCGCATCATTGTGTGCTTGCTGAAATTTTTTTTTTATTTTTCTCTTTTCATTTTAGTTTTCGTGTCTTTGTATTAATTAGGAAACTAGCATCCTGTGTGTTCGCATCTATATTAGGATCATCCCTTCTCTCTGTGGTGAGTTGATTGCATCTTCTAGAGAATTTCCAATGGCTGAACCACCAAGACAACCTTCCCCACCCCGCACTTGGCAAGATGCCTTCAACAGGCAACAAGCAAACATGGATAGGCTTCAGACCCAGATCGAAGCCTTGACCTTAGCCTTCACCACTTCCCAAAATCCACCTCGACCCCATCGAGAGCATAGGGCTAGAGCGTCTCCAGAGCGTAGTGAGTTAGATCTTGAGTCAGGAGGTGATAGCGTCAGTTCATCTGACGGGTCTGATAGGCGAAGTAGGTAGACTCATAGGAGAACGAAATCCCATTGGGGCTGGGATCAGGGTATCAAAATCGAAATTCCTGAGTTTGAAGGTAGGATGGATCCTGAAGAGTTCTTAGATTGGGCAGAGAGAATTGATCAATATTTTGAGTGGAAGGAAATCCCCCATGACAAACAAGTCAAGTTTGTTAGTCTCAAATTGAAAGGTCATGCACTGATCTGGTGGAGACAGTTGCAGACCACGAGGGATAGAAAAGGGAAAGATAAGATTTCCACTTGGACACACATGAGGGGGAAAATGTAACAGAAGTTCCTCCCTTCTGATTTCAAACAGAGTGTGTTCCAAAAATTCCAAAACCTGCGACAAGAGCACAAGTCGGTGGACGATTACACCAACGAGTTCTACAAGCTCCAGGCTCACAATGATCTGCATGAAGATGAAGAGCAGAGCGTCGCTAGGTATGTCAATGGTCTTAAGCCCTCAATTCAAGAGGTGGTGTACCTTCATGATTTGTATCAGGTCAATGATGCGCACCGTCGGGCTAAGAAAGTTGAGTCTCATCACTCCCGATCTACGTCCCGACGATATGACAACACTAGGGCACCATCCAGATCTTTTAGTAGACCACTCCCTGGACCTCCCCCTGTAGCTGGTGCAGTTTCTACACCCACTGAGAAGGGTAAAGGAGTCTTAGGAACCAACCCGAGCACGATGAAGTGTTTCAAGTGCAACCAGCCGGGTCACAAGTTAGCCGATTGTCCTCGACGTCAATTCAATCCACAGACAAATCTCGCGGATAATGAAGAGGGTCGTCATGAATCTGAGGGCGAAAATTTCAATGAGTTGGTCTTGGAGGGGGATGATGTGACTGCCCCACTATTAGTTATTCACCAGTCTTCATCACCCCAGGCACCTAAAGCGTTACTACCCCACGAGCTCTGTAGAGGACCCCCAAAGCCACATTGCAAGAACCAGAGATTCGAGCTGTTCCGAACAGTCTGCACTGTCAATGGCATGGACCTTTGTGTCTTGATAGATGGAGGTTGCACCACCAACTTAATCAGTGAAGGGATAGTCAGGATCAAGAAGTGGAAAGTCAAATCATTGGCTCACCCTTACAAAACATCTTGGCTAAACAACACCACGAGCAAACTAGTGACTTATTGTTGTTTGGCTAAGTTGTCGATTGGGCTGCAATATCGAGATGAGGTTTGGTGTGATGTCCTTCCCTTGGAAGTAGCTGATATTATCCTTGGGCGTCCATGGCAGTTCGACTGAGATGCCCTACATCATGGAAAAGCCAACACATATACTTTCCTTAAGGACGGCATCAACGTCACCTTATAGCCCACGTGTTTTAAGAGACACCGATCCCATGAACCTAAAACTCTTCTGAGTCAGAATCATCCCATACCACCATTTGTGGATAATTTAGTAGGATGTTCTTCTGATTCACTAAAAGTTGAGAAGGGGTTAGACAACATCTTGCATTCCATTACATGCACATCGCATTTAGAATCTGTCGGCATCACTTGCACTCGCATTCATCATTTGCCTGACATCTTTACATTAACAGTCCATTCATGTGTGCATCCATATTATCGGCCAAGTGTTGAATTGAGCATTAATGAAGATTTTGCTATGCTTGTTCACTTTTCAATGCTGGGTACTTATGAGCCGTGCTTTCAGATTTCGAAAAGCCCATCATTTTTACTTTTTCGAAGTCATAACAAGTGGCTTGATGAGTTATTTAATTTCTTATTTTATTCACTGCATCCAGACAATGATTGCATGACATATCTTCTTAGTCTAGAATCCACTTGTTTTGCCACGTGCGCAGGCCACTTTGAGCAACACATATTGCACCCGCAACCCATGGCCTCTCAAAGAAACCATAGCTTATTGCGCAAGCCGATGACCCGCAACATATTATGCTCCCGCAACCAGGGTTTCAAATCTCGGCCGGTACCGGTACCGGCCGGTACGTACCGGATTTGGCCGGGCCGAACCGAGTCCAGCACCCGGGACCGAAACAGACCTGAACCGGCCGGTACCAACCAGTACCGGACCGAACCGGCCGAGTCAGGCAGGTACCGGCCGGTTCAGTCCCGTCCGACAGCCATTATGGGGTGGGTGGGCTTTGGGTCACTTTTTATTTTTTTATGTTGGATTCCTCCCTCCACATGGGCTGAACATGCTTTCCCAGCATTTGCATGTGGAGGGGGGGTGGCATTTTTAGTTTTGGCCCCTCCAAAAAGCATTATTCCTTAAGTGGGAGGGGGGGATTTGAAGGCTATATAAACCCCCCCAAACCATTCCATTGCAACTCCAAAACCTTCCATCAACTTGCAAGAAAATAGAGGAGAGAAGAGAGAAGAGAGGAGAGAAAGAAAAAAGAGAGAAGAGAGAAGAGAGATGAGAGGAGAGAAAGAAAAAAGAGAGAAGAGAGAAGAGAGAAGAGAGGAGAGAAAGAAAAAAGAGAGAAGAGAGAAGAGAGGAAAGAAAGAGAAGAAAAAAAGAGAGAGAAAGAGAGGAGAGAAAGAAAGAAAAGAGAGAAGACTGAAGAGAGGAGAGAAAGAAAAGAGAGAAGAGAGAAGTGAGGAGAGAAAGAAAAAAGAGAGAAGAGAGAAGAGAGAAGAGAGGAAAGAAAGAGAAAGAAAGAGAGGCGACGAGCGGGCCGAGCAGCACACCGACACAAGCCGCACGCCGACAAGTGACGACGAGGTCACGACTCACGAGTCACGAGACTCACGACGAGCGGCACGAGCACGAGCGGGCCGAGCGGCGAACTTAAGAGTGAAGAAGGTAAAACGATTACTGCCTTGAGTCAGTTCAGTATACATGTAAGCATAGTAATCTTCTAAAAAAATAGTAAATTGAACAGAACCTTATTTGACGACCTCGACCCTTCTATATAAAACTTGCATAACTGCATTGTCGAAATTACATCCTGAAGCATCTCAAATGGATGCGCAAGTGCGCAACTATTAAATCCATAATGAAACATTGGATTAAAAGAGGTAGCTTCGTTCACCATTGCTTATGACAGCACTTCTGTCCTCGGTTTTGTTTAGAACTGTCTTGAATAGGAAAGAGAATTCATAATGTATTGTCTTCCTTCAGCCTTCAGGACAATTATTTTCAGCATGATGTGGTCCAAAGTTTTGGACCATAAGTAATATCCAATAAGCTATTAAGAACAAATCTTAAACCTGGGTATGTTCTTTTTATAGATTCTCCGTAGCTTATGCTTGTATGTGCATGCACTAGTGTTACAAAATCTGGCTAAAGTTTAAACATATTTAGTGATCAAGATGCTATCAATCTATTTAGCATTTTCTTTCTCTTAATCACATCATCGACATTGATTGATAAATCACAAACTATGAATGTCGTAAACATTTTTTTGCAGCATTTTGATTTTTTAAATAAAGTACTTATTTTCCTTTTGCATCTTTTTCACTTGTAAGTTGTAACATAAACCCCTCTTACGGCCTTGGTAAGCAACTTTGTTCGTGAGGCATTTTGGTATGTTCTACCCAGTCGTTTAGTATTTTGTTGCATATTATCTTTATAACCATCACCATTTTGTTGCATATTATCTTTATAACCATCACCATCAGGCTTTCTCCCAATTACTTCTTCTTGGCTGGTCATTTATAGTGAGGGACACCTCTGTTTTAGTTGCAAGTTTTTCCATTTCTTTTTCGTCGGTAATTTTAGGGCCTCCCTTCTTACTTTCCCCCTAGGAAGCACGGACACGCCTCACGTAGATTCGACTTTCGAGCCATTCGAAAGTCGAAACTTTTGCAAAAGTGAGCAAAACTGCAAAAGTCGAAACTTTCTAGTTTCTAGTTTCTAGTTTCTAGTTTCTACTTTCTACGTTTCTAGTTTCTACTTTCGAGTTTCTAGTTTCTACTTCTAGTTTCTAGTTTCTACTTTCGATTTTCTAGTTTTCACTTTCTAGTTTATACTTTCGAGTTTCTAGTTTCTACTTTCGACTTTCGAGTTTTTAGTTTCTACTTTCTAGTGTCTACTTTTGAGTTTCTAGTTTCTTCTTTCTAGTTTCTACTTTCGAGTTTCTAGTTTCTACTTTCGAGTAGAAACTAGAAACTCGAAAGTAGAAACTAGAAAGGAGAAACTAGAAACTCGAAACTCGAAAGTAGAAACTAGAAAGTAGAAACTATAAACTCGAAAGTCGAAAGTAGAAACTAGAAACTCGAAAGTATAAACTAGAAAGTAGAAACTAGAAAATCGAAAGTAGAAACTAGAAACTAGAAGTAGAAACTAGAAACTCGAAAGTAGAAACTAGAAACGTAGAAAGTAGAAACTAGAAACTAGAAACTAGAAAGTAGAAACTAGAAAGTTTCGACTTTTGCAGTTTTGCTCACTTTTGCAAAAGTTTCGACTTTCGAATGGCTCGAAACTCGAAAGTCGAATCTACGTGAGGGCCCTACTTTCTAGTTTCTACTTTCTACGTTTCTAGTTTCTACTTTCTACTTTTTACTTTCTAGTTTCTAGTTTCTACTTTCGAGTTTCGAGCCATTTAAAAGTCGAAACTTTATAGTTTTTACTTTCTACTTTCTACGTAGCAAAGCTGCAAAAGTGAGCAATTACTTTCTAGTTTGCTAATGCTTATTTATTTTTTGACTTAGATAATGGCACCAAAATCGAAAGAGATAGACGCTGGATGGCTACATTGCAAGGCAATTGAAGGCAACAAGCGGAAGGCCATATGCAACTACTGTGGCCGGACCATAAATGGTGGTATCACAAGAATGAAGGAGCATTTAGCGGGCAAGAAAGGACAAGTGACTGGATGTGAGCACGTTCCAATAGAGGTACGGTCTCAATTCCAACAATTTTTTAGAGAAGCAAGTAAAGATAAGAGTACTGCTCCTGAACTTTCTGCTTCTAGAAGACCACCCCTTACCAAAAGTCAGTCGGTAAGGGGTTATAGAGATATAGATGATGAAAGTTTTGATGATTCTTCATCTGAAGAGTTGCCGGATGAGGATAGGGAGATGAGAACGGCAATGAGACTTTCTCGTGAGGAAGCTCGTCGTCAAGAAATGAGAGAAAGAGGGGGAGACCAAAGAGGTAGATGGTCAATGAGTGGTCCTGGTGGTAGTTCCCGTTTTCTTCCTGGTGATATTGGTGGTAGTACTGGTGGAGGTGGACCTGGTGGTAGTAGCAGTGTTAGTGCTAGAGGAGGTAAAACTAGCACTGGCGGCAGTACATCTGTGCAGTTACCTCTAGACGGATTTATGTTTAGGGAACGTGGCCAGAAACAAACCAAATTAACAGCTGGAAAAATAAAACAAGCGGCCAGTAAAGTGAAGAAAGCAGTGGCCAAATTTTTTCATTTCAATCATATCCCGGCTAATGCAGCCGCGTCGCCATACTTTAAAAAAATGTACGACACATTGCAGTCGGTTGGACCGGGAATTTCTCCCTCTACCCCATATGAAATTGCTGGGCCACTTTTAGATGATGAGGTCTCCGAAATAAACGATTATATTAGTAGTTTTAAAACTCCCTGGGAGGAGAAAGGTTGCACAATTATGTGCGATGGATGGAGTGGCCCTACTAGAAAATCCATAATTAATTTTCTAGTATATTGCTCAATTGGTACAGTATTTTACAAATCAGTCGATGCATCAGCCAAAGTGCATGATGCAATATATCTTGCTGGACTTATGAATAATATTATCGACGAAGTTGGAGCTAATAATATTGTCCAAATAGTGACGGACAATGGCTCTAACTATAAGAAGGCCGGACAAATCATACAGAAGGAACGGAAGACTATATTTTGGACTCCTTGTGCCGCACACTGCATCGACTTGATCCTAAAAGATATAGGCAAATTGGATCATGTTGACAAGGTTGTAAAACAAGCTCGAAAAATAACAAAATTCATTTACAACCATAACTGGGTAGTTGACTTGATGAGGAGGTATACTGGGAAGCGGGAGCTTCTGCGTCCAGCAATCACCCGCTTTGCCACTCACTTCATAGCATTGGAGAGCATTTTTAATCAGAAGGATGCTTTACGGAAAATGTTTACCTCAGATGCATGGTGTCAATCAAAATATGCATCTAATGAAGAGGGCAAAGAGGTGGAAAATATTGTTGTTGGAAAGGAGCTCTGGGTCGAAATTGACAAGATAATAGTGTGTATCCAACCTCTAGTGCAAGTTCTTCGACTGGTAGATTCAGATGAAAAGCCTGCAATGGGGTATATCTACGAAGCAATGGACAGAGCTAAGATGGTCATTCAGAAGTCGACAAAGGTTGGAGAAAAATCAAAAAAACAATATTTTAAGTTGATCGACAAAAGATGGGAGAAGACGCTACACCATCCATTGCATGCAGCAGGTAAATATTATCGTCAAGTGTATACTCATTATTTAACAATTTCAATTTTTAATCTCATTAGTCATTAGACTCAATACTTATTTCTTTCATATTATAGGATTTTACTTAAATCCCCAATACCAGTATAGGGTAGAAGTTTCACAACACCCAGAAATAATGATCGGGCTTAAAGAGGTGATCCGAACCTTGGAGCCTAGCATAGCAGCACAAAATAAGGCAATGGAGCAAATGGAAATCTTCCGATATGCTCGTGGTTCCTTTGATTCGGAGAACGCAAGAACATCTATCTCGACAATGCAGCCAGGTAATACGTCGATAAGTTGATAACACACTTTAATTATACAATTATCCAATTGTAATCAACGAATACAAACTGAATGTTTTATTTTTTGACTAATTTTATAGCTACTTGGTGGTCCATTCATGGTGAAAGTGCTCCTGATCTTCGCAAGATTGCTATCCGAGTATTGAGTCAGACATGTTCGGCATCGGGCTGCGAGAGAAACTGGAGTACATTCTCTCTCATTCATACGAAAACTAGAAATAGATTGTCATCATCTAAATTAGATAAACTAGTTTTCGTACATTACAATATGAGGTTGAGAGTCCGCGATCAGGGAAGATTAGAGGACCAAGGTGATAATCCAATCAATTTGGATTATATTTTCGACGACGATAACCCTCTAGCCCCTTGGTTGACGGAGAGAGAGGATCCAGTTCTTGACGGTCAAGAAAATACATGGTTGGAGAAGGAGTTAGGCAAGGAGCAACAAAGACAAGAACAAGAGGGAGCAAGGTTGAGGAGCGGCAAACGAAGATTTCAACATGTTAGCCAGGCAATGCAGCAGATAAACAGCGATTCAGATGAGAGTCTTGGCAGTATACCTTCCGGATCTAGTGATGGTGGAGGAGAGTCATCTCAACGGATGAGAGAGCATGAGAGAGCTTCTTCACCTCCTAGTGCTCCCACGTACACCGGCGTCACTGGACCACCAGCCCCACCAGATCCACATCATCCACCACTGTCACCACATGATGGAGCAGGGGCCGGGCCTTCTGGCACTGTTCATGAAGCTGCATATGTACCATACTCGTACGGATATGATCCACCACTAGGTCCACCATCATCATATTACCGAGATTCTTATCAGCCGATGTTTCCAGAGCAAGAGGAATCGCAAGGAACATATGGAGATTCTTCATCATCTTACGGCTACGGAGCATACGGTTATGGTGTCCAGCACGACCAGGACATTGGCCAATCAATCTTCGGTTATTCTGGGCCTTCCGACGGGTCTTACTACCAGCAGCACTACTCGGCACCAACTCCAAATGAAGACGAAGAAGAAGCTGATCGCAATAATAATCTATGGAACTTCTGAGTTCTGAGTTCTGATTCTTCTGATTCTTCTGATCTGACTATCTGAGCGACTGAGCCAGCCAGGTGAGTTAATAATTTTAATATTGATAATCTGTATTTTGTGGAAGTTGAAGTGTTGAACACGTCTGGAATCTGGATTATGAAACTTATTCTATAATTTGTATTGTAAATTTATAATAATAAAAAAATTTCAAAACTTTAAAAGGTTGTTTTATAAAACCTTTTAAAAACCTTTTTTAACTTCGCCAAGGCCGGTCCCAAGCCCGGATAAAGGAGGGAAAAAGGATATAGGAAATTAGGAATTAGTAACTTGTTAGGTGTGACTTGTGAGTCGTGTGACTTGTCACTTGTGAACTGTGACTCTGTGAGTCTGTGACTTATAACTTGTAACTTGTAAGTTGTAACTTGTGAGTCTTGTGGTTCAGTTAGGTCTCTACTGTCCAATCATTCACCTCGGGGAGTGGTGATTCGACAATAGTTGACAAGTTCATCAAGATTCTTAATCATACACCTCGGGGAGTGGTGGTTGTGAATCTTGATGAATGATGAATCCAAGACTCTAAAGTCTAAACTCTAAAGTATGAACTCTGAGAGTCTGAACTTTGAAGTCATAACTCATAACTCATAAGTCATAACTCATAAGTCATAAGACTCATAACTCATTAGATAAGAGTATAAGACTCAAGTCATAAGTCATAAGTCATAGTCTGAACTCTGAAGTCACATAAGATAAGACTCATAGGCCTAAAACTAACCCTAGCAGCCTAGCCTAAGGCTCTAACTCCTAAGCCCTAACCCTAACTCCTAAGTAACTTACTAACTCCTAAGGTCCCTAAGCCTAAATGACCTAAAGGTCCTAAACTAGGGCCCTAAAGGGCCTAAAGTACTCTAATATTTATTTTCTAATTTTTTATATTTATTTTCTAATTTTTTAGAATTTTTAAAGATTTTTTTAGATTTTTTTACAATTTAAAAAAAATAAAAAAAAGGGACCGGTACCGGTTCAACCAGAACCGGCCGGTACGAACCGGTTCGGCGCCGGCCGATACCGGTACCGGTACCCGAGTTTTAAACCTTGCCCGCAACCTTTTCTTTCATATGTCTTTTGAATTTCGTGTCAACCTATATTTCTATTATCACATGAAATTATCTGGATATCTTGACAATCTTTTCGTGCCGAGGAGGATGTTGGTTTTGGCTTTCAGGTCTTCGCTTGACATTGATGGGCAGGGGATACCATATGAAGTCGCTGCGTACTTGAGGCTGATTACTTGGCCACCGGACCCGGGAGAGCAGTTGGAGCAAATGCAGAGGTTGCGACTACTTCCAGGAGAGCCTCCACCGGATCCAGGACCTTACTCGACAGTAGTCGAGTTTCTTTTGAGTCCGGCGGACTTGATGCAGATGAGCCCTACGTGCAGATTTTCACAGCTGATGGCGTATTTTTATTCCATACGGAGATCCAGGAAGCTGATCGCCAATCCGTCTGCATCATTGGAGAGCTATTTCGATTACCTATGACTTTGGTTTTTACTTTCTGTTAATCCGACTGACGGATCTTGAGTTATTTATGTTTTTATTTCTGGTTTGGGTAGGTGCGAGCCATGTTCGCATCCGGTTCGAGCAACAGATGCCGAACAGACTCATTTAGGTGTTTGGTTTTTAGCCATAGGATCTGAAGTCGATTTAGATCTCAATGGATGAGATTCAAAGGGAGTCAAGAAACCCTAAAACCCTAGCCAAACCCCCCCTCACCCATCCATCTCTCTCTTCCCGCGGCAAGACCCATGCGGACACACCTAGGGAAGCGTGCCCGCGTTCCCTTCTCTCTCTTTTCCCGTGCGGATGCGTCTCTCTCTCTTTCTTTCCTTTTTCGTTGTTGTTTTCCTCTCTATAAAGCCCTACAAACCCTAATTGAAGGGGGACGATTGATGATAAATTGAAACCCTAGAACGGAAAGCGGGATTGCTTGTTTGGCGCCTTATCCGAAGAATCCTCTGGCTTCTAGTCTTCTTCCCTCCGCAAGCTTCTTCGTCATCGCCACGCCCTCGTCTACGACTTCGCGGAAGATCGACACGGAGATCATCCATTCTCCAAGATCAAATCGTCTCGGCTTCTTCATCCTTTTCTTCTGGACCATGCCTCCTCTTCCGCCCATTCATCTACAACAACGGAGCTTTTGATCACGGCCGGCATTGATCAAAGCACGGTTTGAATCGTCCCTCGATATTTTCATGTGATAAATATCCTTCCAATCCGGCCTATTGCTGATTTTAAATTAGGGTTTCAAAGTGATTGGCTTCTGAAGAATCTCATCCATTAGGTTTACTATCACTTAGATCTATGTTTTATCTTTGAGACTTTGGCTTATATTTGAGATATTGTTAGCACTTTATTGCTGGAAATTGTTTTAATAAATCTGGAATTAATCATTCTTCTGCTAGTTTTATTACTTCGTTACATTAAACTTGTTTGGGCATGATTGGATGATGATCAGGGTTCCTAGTCTTTACTGAAATTTGAATCAAGACGTGCATAATTCTATATTTAATTGTTTTAAATTCATCACTTGAGTTTTTTTTAGCATCTGCATGCATCAGTATCTCTCGACATATCTCCTTTGTCGAGGATACGCCCTACTACTCTCTTGAGGCTGAGGATCTCACCTTCCTAGAGATTTCTTCTCCTCTATCCTCGACACCCGAGTCTCTTCCGTCGGCTCCTCCGGCCATCCCGGCTCCACAGGCTTCTTCACCACCTGCTCCTTTTTGACCACCAGCTCCCCCGGCTCCACTGGCTCCTTTGCCGGTAGTTTCCCCAGCTTCTCTAGGGGACTCCTTCGGGGCTTCCTCCTCTACGTGTGTGCCTCTCTCTCCTCCTCGGGTTGTCTCCCCCTTTCCTCAGGTCTACTCTCGTCGTCTTGCTCCTGTGTCTTAGTTTCCTTTCTCCTTGGAGGATGTCAGCTCTCCTGTTGTTGAGTTTGCTCCTGGTACTTCGGCTACTGTGCATGCTTTGTCACCACCTGTCGTGGATCCGTACTCGCCTCGTTATCCTCAGTACCAACACCACCCGCCTAACCGATTTAGCCAGGACACTGGGTCTCCTGATTGCTTTGGCTTTACCTCTGTCTGCAGTTACTCGCCTCTGTTTATTGCTTTTCTTACCGCTGTGCACGCAAATCCGGAGTCCCGATCCTACTCTGAGATAGTTCAATTTTCTCAATGGCGTCGGTGTTGTAGCTTGTGTGTCCTGAGCATGGATTTTCTGTATTAATATTAATAAAGATGACTTTGGTTATTGCTTTAATTAGAATACTACTTTGGTATATGTTAATACACATATAATAAAGGACCCTAAGGAACACAAGAGGCCACTGAGGCGCATGGTGGATCCATGTTTAGGAGACACAGTGTACCAGCTCTGTGTAGACCTAGAACCAGTTCACAGCTTTGGTGATACCGGTCGCTTCACCGAGAATAAGCTGTTGGCAGGTAGAGAATGTGGTGAATTCTCCACCACGGGAACGTGGGATTCTCATTCACCTGGCCAAGCACGATGATAGTGTTGAACAGGAACCAAGACAGTGCACAGTTCAGTGATTCAGACACTGGTGCATAAACCGTCTTACTACTATAGATAATCTGTCCTTAACCCTAAAGGGACCATGTACACTGGGCTAACCAGTATGTGTTGCTTTGATGTGCCAACATATGCGAACCTTCCATAGTCCAATACCACGGTACGTTGGGTTACCTGGCTGGCGCTTGAGTAGCATGCAATCCCTACAAATTATCCGACGTCCAGTGTTGGATGGGTGCGTTTTGATGAGTCAATCTGTCCACACAATTAACCCAGGCCTGGTGGTAATCAGTATGACTAACGACGTTCCGGATGCTAGGCATAGCACCGGAAGGTGTGTGGTGTTATAGTGACAAGTCATCAAATCCTAGTCAGATGATCGATCGGGATCTGACGGTGCTCCCCACCGCCCGAGTCGTATCATGGCACCAATAATAGGAGGGACTAAGGATTATCAGAGTATAGTAGAGAACAAGGTTACGAGGTAGTAACATAAGTTTAGGATCACTAGAGTTCAACTCGCGTCGCACTCTGGGTGACTACGTGGGTGTAGACACACAAATTGTGTCTAACCCGAACCCGACTCGCATGCGCTAATTCGGAGGCAAACCCAACATACACTCGGGCTCGGACCCGACTTGCATACACCAATGCGGATGCAAACCCGACACGCACTCGGACCCGGACCCGAACTCGACTCGCATGCACCGACTCAAGGGGGGAAACCGGACCCGACCCGCGCCAAACAAGAGGCCAGGTGGGCCCATCCCCAAGTGGGGCCCACCTGGCCCCCTTCTTGAAGTCCGAACCCCTTTAGGGGGGGTGGCCGGCCATGCAAGGAAAAGAAAAGAAAAGAAACGAAAAGAAAAGAAAAAAAAGAAAAAGGAAAGAAAGACCGCCATGCGAGGGGGGAGGTTACGTATGACGTCTACTTATGTGTGGATCTGCGTCGATCCCTCGATCCGACGAACAAGAAACGAAGCCGGGTCGCCATCGATTTTATGTGCAAGATTCAAAATAAATCCAAAAATGATTGAGCCATAATTACCCCGCCAGAAAAGGAAAGCAAATAAAGATTTATTCCCCTCTTCAATTGAAGAATAAATCTTGGGTAGTTATGGGAGAGATATTAAAGGGATTCAAATAAACTTCCCATATCTCTCCCCTCCCCCCTTCACCTATAAATAGAGGGGGAGGGGGAAGGATCAAAAGGGGGAAGATTGAAGACCGAAGCAAAGAAGCTCTGCAGAGGAGGAGACGCGCCCTTCATCGACCCAAGGCTTCATGAGGCACAGGCAAGCCTATCCCTTCGGGACCGGCTTAGTCCATTGAAAGTCTTCATCAAAGTGAAGACCCTTGCACAAGAAGATCAAGCCTTCGACTCCGTGCACGAAGAAGAAAGTTCGGAGAAGAAGAACCCTTCGACTCCGAAGACGCCAGAAGCAAAGGCCGGAGAAGAAGATCGGAGCAACATCACCCCGTCGTCTCCAACAATTCTTCGACTCCGAAGACGCTAGAAGCAAAGGCCGGAAAAGAAGATCGGAGCGGCACTACCCCGTTGTCTCCAACAAGCCTTCGACTCCGATCAAGCTCAAAATCCCGGAGAAGAAGAACGAAGCGGCGCTACACCCGTCATCTTCAACAAAGCCTTCAACTCCGATTACGCCGAATACGCCCAGAGGAGAAGCCGACGCCACAACCGTCGCCAGGTCGAAAAGGTGGCAAGCTGAAGACAAAGCTAGGAAGCTCTGCAGAAGAGGAAACGCGCTCTTCATCGACCCAAGGCTTCACGAGGCACGGGCAAGCCTATCCCTTCGGGACCGGCTTAGTTCATTGAAAGCCCTCATCAACGTGAAGACCCTTGCACAAGAAGATCAAGCCTTCGACTCCGTGCGCGAAGAAGAAAGCTCGGAGAAGAACCCTTCGACTCCAATCAAGCCCAAAAGCCCGGAGAAGAAGACCGAAGCGTCATCACCCGTCGCCTTCGACAAACGTCCACTCTATCCACGGAGAAGAAAGCTTGGAGAGGATTACCCGAAGCGTCGCTACACCCGTCGTCTTCAAAGCAAAGCCGACGCTACAACCGTCGCACAGAGATCGGTGCCACCCCCGCCGTCTTCAAAGGTACCCTTCGACTCCGATCACGCCAAAGAAGCCCGGGAAAGAAGAAAAGTCGAGCCGACACCTAAACCGTCGAAGAAGCAAGAAAGAAGTAACCGCCACCATTCGAGGAGAAGGTCGAGTCGACACCGAAGCAAAAGCCCACGCCAAAAGCAAAAGCAAAAGCCCCGGTAAAGCCCGCGCCAAAGCAAAGCAAGTGCCAAAGCCAAGCGACTACGCCGGTCACGAGCAAAAGCACCGCATGTTCTAGTCGATACGACGCGAAGTCCGGAAGAACGAAAGCATCGCAAGTCTCCCCCCGTCTACGTCCAAGTGCAAGCACCAAAGCAAAGCAAAAGCCAGAGCCACGCCAAAGCCAAGCCAAAGCCAAAGTCGACGCCAAAAGCACGATCGACGTCGCGAACCGACAATCAAGGACGCCGAGGTCAAGTAAGGATCGAGGAAGACACGAAGACCGAGGAACGAAGCCCAAAAACCCCCTAGCCGAGAAAGCGCGAAGCACGGAAGGGACAGAAGCAACGGCGGATACTACTTAGCCTCTCAAAAACCCTCACCCTGTAAAGACCACTGTCCTGGGCAACCCCTTCAGTGCTCTCGCACGAATACCACGTGGAGACGCGGATCAAAGGCACCCTCCAGAGGATCTCTCCCACAATCTCCTGATCAATATTCGCTGAACCCGGACTCGTTACACCCGAGCCCCCGAGTCCCGGCACTCTGTAATCTCGTGTGTTCGCAATAAAGACGACCCGTATCTTTTTCTGCGCCCACAGATTTCTGGCACGCCCGGTGGGACCTCCTCTCATTTCATCCGTACGTGTGAAGGAGTTGCTTCAAGTTCGCAATGGCCGGGACAAGCAACGATGCATTTGCTCCAAGCTTCTCATCAATCACCGAGTCTCCTCTACTCTGACACTGTGGTCCAGTAAACCCGGAGGATGATGTTCCCCCGATGGTATGCGTCTACACTCGGCGTACTCGACCTCTTGCAGATGTCTTCACGCCAAAAATTGCTGCCGAAGATGCTCGCCAAAGCGCCAACGAGGCCTTGGTGCATGAAGAAACAAGCCTCGATCCTGGAGTCCATGTCTAGAAGTTTGGGGAGGACCAGCCCCAACCCCGAGCCCGTTCGGATTCTCCAGCGGACGTTGCACCTCCTCTGCAGGGGGCAAACATCCGTCATCAACCAGAAGCAAGTCGGCGCAACTACGTCTCCGATGACGACAGCGAGGATGCAAGCATGCAAACATCGAGACGTCCTCCGTCACCATCCTTCGTCCACTCTTCAACTCCAAGTCATGCAAATGGGTGAGCAAATGGCACAAATCGCTCGGCTAATGGAGGAAAAGGATCGTCATATCAACACTCTGCTTCAAAAGCTAAGCGCAAAGGATGCTGCAGCAGTCGATCAACCTCTTGCTTCTCCGGTAGCCGCTCCAGCCCCGTCTTCAACTCCCGCTCCTGCAGAGGTTGTTCCGGCAATTCAAGCGGTTACTCCAACACTCTCTTCGGTTCCCGTCCCAATGGAAGTCGTCTCTCCAGCACCAGTCTCGGCGGCCACACAACCTCCGGCAATAGCAACAATGAATGCTCAGCAAATACAAGTATTGGTAGCTGATATGATGCGTTCATACGGCGGTGGTCTTCCTTCGATCACGGCGGCATACTTGAAACCTTACACTGCAAGGATCCAGCAGCTGCGTTTCCCCATCGGGTTCCAGCCACCAAAGTTTCAGCACTTCGACGGTAAGGGAAATCCAAGACAGCACGCCTCTCACTTCATCGAAACCTGCAAGGCTGCAATAATGCCGACACGTATGGCAACGAAATGGTGAAGCAGTTCGTTCGCACCCTCAAGGGTAACGCGTTCGACTGGTATGTGGATCTTCCTCCAGGATCTATCGACAGCTGGGATCAGATGGAGAGAGAGTTCCTCAATCGCTTCTACAGCACCAGACGCACCGTCAGTATGACCGAGCTTACTGCAGTCAAGCCAAGGAAGGACGAGCCAGTAATCGACTACATCGATCGATGGAGGAACCTCGCGCTGAATTCACGAGACCGCTTGTCTGAAGACTCGGCCATCGAGATGTGCACCCAAGGCATGCACTGGGGTCTACTCTACATTCTCAAAGGTATCAAGCCTCGGTCCTTCGAAGAACTCGCAACTCGGGCTCACGATATGGAACTCAGCCTAGCGAACCGTGGAGATTCGAAGAACAAGGACTTCCTGAAGGTGGAGAAGGACAAACCTCCGGCGCCAAAACCGAAACAAGTCAACCTCGCCGACGTTATTTCAACTTCCAAGCCGCTCAAAATCGGTGGCAAACCGGATCAAAGAAAGGGTGTCGCCATACCACCGCCTCCGCCGCAAAGGCAAAGGATGACCCTCGAGAAGCTCGAAGCAAAAGAGTACCATTTCCCGGACTCAGAAGTCTCCTCCATGTTCGACCAACTGCTGCAAGAGAAGATGATAGAGCTCCCTCCTTCGAAGAGGCCGGAGCAGATGCATCGTGTCGACGACCCTCTCTTCTGCAAATACCACCGAGTGGTAAGTCATCCTATCGAAAGATGCTTCGTCTTCAAGGAAAGAATAATGGCGCTCGCAAAGCAAAGGAAGATAGAGATCGACTCCGGGGAGGTCGCTACGGCTAACATGACGTCCATCACCTTCAGTTCCTTCTCACCGGTACTCGTTGCTGCACGACAAAGTACGCCCAAATTACGCATCAACCGTCAAAGGCCAACCGCGAAGTCAACTTCCCAGCTGAAGGTCTCGAAGCGACGCCAACGTGCTCCTGCGCTCACTAAGTAAGAAACGTCGCTGCCCCGGGGGCAACCATCGCTCACACCAATACTTCTCCCAAGCAATACTACATCCCAACGAGCCCTTCAGAAGAGATACGAGCAAGGAGATCCAGAAGTTGGTCTGCTGGGCCAGCCTTCGGGGAAGTTCGACTATTACGTCCTCTATTCAAAGCCTTCGTCCGTTTCGATTAAAGAAATCAAGCCCACCGGCTCGGGATCGGAAGATGAGCCAGTGGAGCTTCAGGAAGAGCAAATCCCTTCCAGTCAAGCTACGTCCCAATGTGATCTCCTGAAAAGATACGAGCAAGGAGATCTGGAAGTCGTTCTGCTGGGCTAGCCTTCGGGGAAGTTCGACTATTACGTCCTCTACTCAAAGCCTTCGTCCGTTTCGATTGAAGAAATCAAGCCCACCGGCTGGGGATCGGAAGACAAGCCAGTAGAGCCTCCAGAAGAACAAGTGACTCCAACTGATAAGGAACCAACTGCTGCTGCCGATCATCATCTTAGCAGGGGAGATTCCACCGACGAAGAGGCATGGGTCATGCTACCCCGGCGACGAAGTCCACGGCAGGCAAGACAACATAAGCGAGACCGGGTAGTGAGAATATTCCCCGAGCGAAGGACTTACAAGAAGAAAAGCAAGACTCCGGGAATGAAGGCGTTCAAAGTGCCGCCAGCAAACCCAGACGATCTCCTCCAGCAGAGCCTTCCAGAACCAGCAACGTTGCAAGAGTTCTTCCCCGACCACCTTCTCCCAGTCGATCAGCACATCAGGGTCTCGTGTTGCATGGTTGAGGTACGTAGAATGTCGGAAGGAAGAAATAAGGTCGAGACTTCTGAAGAAGGCGACTCCACCGACGAGGGAGACGACTTTGACAAAGGGGGCACTGCCTCTCGTGACGAAGCAATCATGCACGTACCGCTTGTAGAAGCTCTGCATCTTCCGAAGAAGGCTCACCTGGCAATAGCGGCAGCCTTGGCAGACCCGAACAGCTACAGGAGGAAAAGGAAGGACAGCGAGAGGGGCAAGACTGTGGCCTCATGCGATGCTGTGATAACCTTCTCAGACGAAGACTTCAACTCGGAACGCGATTGCACAACCGGCCCGTCTACGTTTCGGGATACATCAAAGAGAAGCCAGTGAATCGAATCCTGCTAGACTGTGGCTCCGCCGTCAACATAATGCCCATCCAGACGATGCGGCAACTCGGCATCACCAATGACCAGCTCTCGCCCAGCCAGTTGGTCATTCAAGGGTTCAACCAGGGCGGACAGTCCACTATCGGAATCATCCGCTTGAAGCTTTCAATCGGCCCGCTAGATACAACGGTCCTCTTCCACATCATTGATTGCCAGACGTCGTATCGCCTCCTGTTGGGAAGACCATGGCTACACGAGAACGGCGTCGTAGTGTCCACCTGGCACCAGTGCCTCAAGTACTACGAGGAAGGCATGGAGAAGTGCATCGTCGCTGTTGATAAACCATTCAATGAAGCTGAGGCACATCTGGCCGATGCCAAGTTCCATCAAGCGAAAGACCTAGTCGCAGAAGTCCGTCCAGTTAAAGCCCCTCGAACCCTAAAAACGGAAGAAATCAAGCAGGACAAGGCTCCTTTCCCTGCAAACCCGATGCAACTTTCCGACAAGGTGAGACTTGAGGTCCAAGAAGCATCAAAATCAGGACAAAATGCGCATCAGTTCCGAACCAAGAACAATACAACATACCCTGTTGCCAGTTCAAGCGACACCAGTCCTACGTCTCGCACCTTAGTGGCTTCGTAAATTTGAGCGATCGCCTTCTACTCCAGTAAGGAAGCTGGTCCCGCTATTATCACAGGCCAATGTCATCATCCTGCAAGAAATGACGTTGCCATTACCTAGTCTAACGCAAGCTCCAGACCCGAACGGACCTGTCGAATCTGTCGACCCTAATCAACTCGGATTCAAGCCGAAAGGGAGTTGGGGGCAAAACGCTGCCAAGTTGCTATTCAAAGCCGGCTACGACAAAGAAAGCACCATGGGCACACTTCCCCCAGTAGCAACTCCACATGGGATGACGAGGACTCAAGCTCGGCTGTTCCAAAACGGTGAACAAATTCTCCCGAATCGTCGAGGCATCGGCTCCAGTCAAACTCCGTTGGTCGTCAGGACCGCAGCAAAGAAGACCTTCACTTCCAACTACATCGGGGCGAAGATGGTAGACGAAGCAGCTGAAGGATCAACAATCTCCAATGCACACTCTACTTACGCCAGCCATCCCGACAGCAAAAGAAGACAGCGACGGGCTCGATGCCAAGCCTTACTCCATAAGCAAAACAAAAGCAGTCAAAGTCGGTCGAATCCAAAGCGCACATCCGTGTTCGAAAGGCTCGGGCCAGTCAAGTAATCAAAGAAGAAGTCGGTGTTCGACCGCTTGGGAACGCCAGTCGAGGACGTCGTTTTAACACCCGCCCACCCACCCATGGCAATCGTCAATCATATCTCCGTTATTGAAACTGACAACGGTGATTCTTCTACTTCGGACAACAAGTTGCAAGATGCCCCGCCGGTCCTCGAAGAAGGGGGGCAGTCCACCGTCGATGACTTGAAGGAAATCAATTTGGGCACAAAAACGGAGCCTCGACCTACATTCGTCAGCACACTCTTGACTCCTGAAGAAGAAGCTGCATACATCAAACTGCTCCAAGAATATAGAGACGTCTTTGCATGGTCCTACAAGGAGATGCCGGGTCTTGATCCCAAAATCGCAGTACACCAGCTCAGCGTCAGACACGGAGCTAGCGCCATCAAGCAAGGACAAAGACGCTACCGGCCGGAACTGGTACCCCAAATAGAAAGCGAAGTGAACAAGCTAATTGAAGCCGGATTCATCCGAGAGGTCAAGTACCTGACATGGATCTCTAGCGTCGTCCCAGTCAAAAAGAAGAACGGTCAAATCCGAGTGTGCGTGGACTTCAGAGATTTGAACAACGCATGTCCAAAGGACGACTTCCCCTTGCCAATCACGGAGCTAATGGTGGACGCGACGACAGGCCACGAGGTGCCAACTTTTATTGACGGATCCTCAGGCTACAACCAGATTCGGATGGCACCCAAAGATGAAGAGCTCACAGCATTCCACACACCAAAGGGAATCTACTGCTACAAAGTTATGCCGTTCGGCTTGAAAAACGCAGGAGCCACCTACTAACGAGCAATGCAGAGAATCTTCGACGACATTCTTCATCAAAATGTGGAGTGCTACGTCGCCGACCTTGTTGTGAAATCTAAGAAGAAGTCGGCACATCTGCAAGATCTTGAGCTAATCTTCAAACGGCTTCGAAGATACCAACTCCGCATGAATCCACTCAAGTGTGCATTCGGAGTCTCCTCAGGCAAATTCCTTGGCTTCGTCGTACGACATCGAGGCATTGAGATAGATCAATCCAAAATTGATGCTATATTCAATATGCCCACACCAAAGACAGTGCGAGACCTCAGAGGTCTCCAAGGACATCTGGCGTATATCTGAAGATTTATCGCCAACCTAGCTGGGAAGTGCCGCCCGTTTAGTCGCCTCATGAAGAAAAGAGCGCCGTTCAAATAGGATGATGCTTGCCAAGAAGCTCTCCAAAACATCAAAGCCAATCTACTGAAACCGCCAGTTCTATCGGCGCCAGTTCAAGGAAGGCCGCTAATCCTCTACATTAGTGCCCAGGAGCAATCCTTGGGGGCACTCCTGGCTCAAGACAATGAGCTGGGTAAGGAGACGGCGTGCTACTACTTGAGTCGCACTCTCGTCGGTGCAAAACTAAATTACTCCCCGATCGAGAAGGTTTGCTTGGCACTCATCTTCGCCACGAAAAAGCTGCGACACTATATGCTGGCTCATACCGTCAGACTCATATCGAAGGCCGACCCCCTCAAGTACATCATGTCAAAGCCAGTGCTCTCCGGACGTCTGGCAAAGTGGGCGCTATTTCTCCTCGAATTTGATATCACCTTCGTGCCACAGAAGGCAGTTAAGGGACAAGCGCTCGCGGACTTCCTCGCAGAATATCCTCTCCCGGCGGAATGAGAATTATCAAAAGATCTCCCAGACGAAGAAGTGTTCTTCATCGACATCGCCCCCTCCTGGAAGATGTTCTTTGACGGCGCAGCAAGGTAGGACATAGTAGGAGCCGGAGTCATCTTCGTCACTCCAAATGACGAGATACTCCCCTTCTCATTTCTGCTGTCGGAACCATGTTCCAACAACGTGGCGGAGTATCAAGCTCTACTCATCGGCCTCGAACTCGCCAACGATATAAAGCTTCAGGGACTCGAGATTTTTGGTGACTCTCGGCTTGTCATCCAGCAGGTCTTGGGGAATTACGAAGTCAACAAAGAAGACCTAGTGCCACTGCACGCGCGGGCTTTGGAAATCCTTGGCAAACTCGAGGCTGCTTCCCTTCAGCATGTCTCCAGAAACCTCAACCAGCAGGCTGACGCACTCGCAAACTTGGCGGCTACACTCCCGTTTTCAGAAGAACATCAGCTCATCGTCCCCATCTGCAGAAGAATCGTGATCACCAAAGAAGAAGGCCCTCTCGGAATTCCAGTCCAAGCCAACGCGGTGCACGTCCTCGAAATTGAAGAGCAAGACTGGAGGCAACCTTTCGTGGATTATCTCGTCCATGGTAAACTCCCCGAAGAACCAAAGCGCAAAGTTGATATCCGCCGACGGTCTCTAAAGTTCTACCACTTCAACAACGAGCTGTACCGTCGAAGTTACGATGGCACACTCCTGAGGTGCTTCGCAAAGGAAGAGGCAAAAGCAGCAATGGAAGAAGTACACGCTGGAATCTGCGGCTCGCACCAGTCCGGTCCAAAGCTCCACTTTCGCGTCAGGAGGATGGGTTATTACTGGCCCACCATGATTAAGGACAGCTTGGAGTTTGCGAAGAAATGTCACGCTTGCCAGCTACACGGAGACTACATTCGTCAACCGCCGGAGCCTCTGCACCCAACAATCGCCTCATGGCCCTTCGACGGATGGGGACTCGATATTGTTGATCCCCTGCCCAAGTCATCCAAGCAACATCTTTACATTCTGGCGGCAATGGACTACTTCTCCAAATTGGCTGAAGCAACACCTTTACGAGAAGTTACAAGGCATTCCGTCATCAGCTACATCCAGAATGACATCATCTTCCGATACGGAGTCCCTCGCTACATCGTGACGGACAACGGGAAGCAATTCAAAAATACTGCTGTCAGCCAATTCTGCGCCAAGTATGACATTAAGCAGAATTGCTCGACGATGTACAACGCTCCGGCCAACGGTCTGGCAGAGGCCTTCAACAAGACTCTTTGCAAGCTGCTGGAGAAAACTGTCTCGAAGACAAAGAAGGACTGGCACGATCGCATGGGCGAAGCGCTATGGGCCTACCGAACGCCTTTTCGCAATCCAACGCAAGCAACTCCATACTCCCTCGTCTATGGAGTAGAAGTCGTTCTTCCGCTCGAGCTCCAGACCCCATCGCTTAGGATAGCAATACAAGAAGGCCTCACCAGCGATGACAACGCCCAGCTCCGACTAGCAGAATTAGAGGCCTTGGATGAAAGGCGCCTCGAAGCTTAGCAACGTCTGGAGTGCTATCAGGCCAAACTGACTCGCGCCTTCAATAAGAAGATCCGCCCTCGATCATTCCAAACGGGAGAACTGGTGCTGGCAGTCAAACGCCCCATCATTCTCTCGCATCGAGGAGGGAAGAAGTTCGACGCCAAATGGAATGGACCGCACTCCGTCAAAGAAGTCTACTCCAACGGTGCTTACCTCCTCACCATGCCAGAAGGGCGCACACTCAGCCCTATCAACGGCAAGTACCTCAAAAGGTACTATACCTAAAGCAAGGCCACACCCCTTGCAAAAAAAAAAAATGATCCCCCTTAGGGGGGTACGTAGGCAGCCTGAGAAGTCACTTCAGGTTCAGTCCAACCAAAAGAAAAGGTCAACAATGGTCCATACGAATGAGCAACGAAACGAGGTGATATTATTAGATAATCACAAGAAGGCGGTACATGGCATAAGTTTTAAAGGTGAAACTACAATGCAAGATCACCAGACAAGAAGCATTTAAAAGAAAGTATCCAAAGCTTGAAGGCGGCATAGTAACTCCTCCCTAGTAGCCTCCACTCAGTGAAGTTCCAAAGGACGTGTGACCAAAAGCCCGCGTCTTGAAAAGGCTCCAGCGTTGACTTGATGTACTACCGACAACTCGCAAGAAGAAACTCCGAGACTCTGCTCCTCGGCCTTAAACTCGGGCGAGATGCCTCAGAGTACGTAGGCAAAACCTTCCCTTCCACTATGGTCGGCACGGGAGCTGCCTTCGCTAACGAGGCTGGTAAAACTGGGGAAACTGCCGCCACTGTTGCAACAACCGTCTCCTCCACCAAGCTTGAGAGAACGACAGTCGGGGAACGTCGCTTGTCGACACTCGAAACTTCGGCCTCCTCATAAGAAGACAAAGCGTCGACATCGATGCGGTCCAGGTCAATGTCGCCACTAGGGAAGTTCTCCCCGCAAACCCCGAGGAGGTCTGATCATCCGGAGGAATGTCTAGCCCACACTCCCCAGGCACTTCCTGCGCGGCCCCAAAAGACGAATGCCCGTGAGATGCCTTCAAGGAGTTCGCCTCGCATTCCACCACTATAACGGAATCTGCCCAAAAGAAATACACTACTCAGCATAATGGAACCTCCTGAGCACGGAAAGGGAGTAAAACAATGAGAACTTCATACCTGCAAGATCGGATGAAGCCGCCCCAAAGACTTCGGAGAGCTCGCTCATCCATTCACGAAAACCGCAGAGATATTGGACTTCCCCCCGAGGCCAGGAGTCGGTACCCCATCGGGTCAAGCGAGAGCAGATCTTCGAAGCAACTACCGGTGTGGGCACGAAATCTTCATCGCAGTGGTGAAAAGGCATACTCAAGCTTGGACGAAGGAGCTTCATGGAGATCGCCTCGTTGGTATAGACCTTCTCGCTCAGCTTCGACGCCCCGCAGGTCGCATCGGCACCTCCATCTTCCGTGATGCGCTCGTGGATGAAAATCTGGAGCAATGACAGAAGATCTTCTCTCCTCGAGTTACGGTAACGGTACACCCGAGTAAGGGGGAAGCGAAGGCACCTACTCCCATCGGAGAAGTCCTCAGCTATCCACCCCGGTGAAGTCCTCAGCTATCCACCCCGGTGAAGTCAAACCCTCAAAAGCTCGGATCCTGAAGAGACACGAAGAGAAGCAAGTCAAAACAAGCAGGGGGAGTGGGCAGAAAAAAAAAAAAGGGGGTTTACAATTGAAACCCGAGGGGCCCACAGCCCCCCTGTCAGGAGGACCGCCCGACTCAAAGTTACGTCACAACTGCGCCTTGGCCTTCGCGCCGCACTCCCAGGATCCGCGCACCGCCCGTGCCGGCCAACTACCCCTCTGCCGTGCGGCATCCGCACACTACCCGCGCCGATACCGCCTGTGCCGGCCACCTACCACCGCTCGCCCGTATTTGGCCTCGCATCGCCAGCATAATGCAACCGGCTGTCACTCGGAACTCCCGCTTGCACTAAGCCCGCAGCCACCATTGTCGCCGCCGCTGCCTCCGTGAAAAAAAAAAGAGAAAAATAGAAGAAGAAGAATAAGGAGGAGAAGGCAGCGAAGGCGATTCACACCTCAGTCGCGCTCCTCCGTCCTCCTCGCCGCGGTCGTCATCACCCCGTCGCTTCGACCCCGCCTTCGCAACAATCTTCAAGTCGCGCACCATCGTCGCCGTCGCCGCCGCCGACGAAAGAGGCGACACCGGGAAGATGGAGCAAGTCGCGTGCAACCCCAGGCAGCACTCTTCCGACTGTAGTCTCCAAAAGCCAGCAGAGTCTTCGCAAGAGCAAGATGTTGAATGAAGAGGGTAGGGGCCCTTAAATAAGCCACCAAGCCCATCCAAGAAAGGAATCAATGACAAGTGCTTCGCGTTTCCTATGTACACAAGTACTCCACGTTCCGCTGGCGCACTCATCCTTGAGGGGGCACTTGTAGACACACAAATTATGTCTAACCCGAACCCGACTCGCATGCGCTAATTCGGAGGCAAACCCGACACACTCGGGCCCGGACCCGACTTGCATGCACCAATGCGGATGCAAACCCGACACGCACTCGGACCCGGACCCGAACTCGACTCGCATGCACCGACTCAAGGGGGGAAACCGGACCCGACCCGCACCAAACAAGAGGCCGGGTGGGCCCATCCCCAAGTGGGGCCCACCTGGCCCCCTTCTTGAAGTCCGAACCCCTTTAGGGGGGGTGGCCGGCCATGCAAGGAAAAGAAAAGAAAAGAAAAGGAAAGGAAAGGAAAGAAAGAAAGAAAAGAAAAGAAAAGAAAGAAAAAGAAAGATAAGAAAGAAAGGAAAGGAAAGAAAATAAGAAAAAGGAAAGAAAGACCGCCATGCGCAGGGGGAGGTTGCGTATGACGTCTACTTATGCGTGGATCTGCGTCGATCCCTCGATCCGACGGACAAGAAACGAAGCCGGGTCGCCATCGACTTTATGTGCAAGATTCAAAATAAATCCAAAAATGATTGAGCCATAATTACCCCGCCAGAAAAGGAAAGCAAATAAAGGTTTATTCCCCTTTTCAATTGAAGAATAAATCTTGGGTAGTTATGGTAGAGATATTAAAGGGATTCAAATAAACTTCTCATATCTCTCCCCTCCCCCCTTCACCTATAAATAGAGGGGGAGGGGGAAGGCTCAAAAGGGAGAAGATTGAAGACCGAAGCGAAGAAGCTCTGCAGAGGAGGAGACACGCCCTTCATCGACACAAGGCTTCACGAGGCACGGGCAAGCCTATCCCTTCGGGACCGGCTAAGTCCATTGAAAGTCCTCATCAAAGTGAAGACCCTTGCACAAGAAGATCAAGCCTTCGACTCCGTGCACGAAGAAGAAAGTTTGGAGAATAACCCTTCGACTCCGAAGACGCCAGAAGCAAAGGCCGGAGAAGAAGATCGGAGCGGCATCACCCCGTCGTCTCCAACAACCCTTCGACTCCGAAGACGCTAAAAGCAAAGGCCGGAGAAGAAGATCGGAGCGGCACTACCCCGTCGTCTCCAACAAGCCTTCAACTCCGATCAAGCTCAAAAGCCCGGAGAAGAAGAACGAAGCGGCGCTACACCCGTCATCTTCAACAAAGCCTTCAACTCCAATTACGCCGAATACGCCCGGAGGAGAAGCCGACGCCACAACCGTCGCCAGGTCGAAAAGGTGGCAAGCTGAAGACAAAGCTAGGAATCTCTGCAGAAGAGGAAACGCGCTCTTCATCGACCCAAGGCTTCACGAGGCACGGCCAAGCCTATCCCTTCGGGACCGGCTTAGTCCATTGAAAGCCCTCATCAACGTGAAGACCCTTGCACAAGAAGATCAAGCCTTCGACTCCGTGCACGAAGAAGAAAGCTCGGAGAAGAAACCTTCGACTCCTAAGACGCCAAAAGCAAAGGCCGGAGAAGAAGATCGGAGCGGCACCACTCTGTCATCTCCAACAAGCCTTCGACTCCGATCAAGCCCAAAAGCCCGGAGAAGAAGACCGAAGCGTCATCACCCGTCGCCTTCGACAAACGTCCACTCCATCCACGGAGAAGAAAGCTTGGAGAGGACTACCCGAAGCGTCGCTACACCCGTCGTCTTCAAAGCAAAACCGACGCTACAACCGTCGTAAAAAGATCGGTGCCACCCCCGTCGTCTCCAAAGGTACCCTTCGACTCCGATCACACCAAAGAAGCCCGGGGAAGAAGAAAAGTCGAGCCGACACCTAAACCGTCGAAGAAGCCAGAAAGAAGTAACCGCCACCGTTCGAGGAGAAGGTCGAGTCGACGCCGAAGCAAAAGCCCGCGCCAAAAGCTAAAGCAAAAGCCCCGGTAAAGCCTGCGCCAAAGCAAAGCAAGTGCCAAAGCCGAGCGACTACGCCGGTCACGAGCAAAAGCACCGCATGTTCTAGCCGATACGACGCGAAGTTCGGAAGAACGAAAGCATCGCAAGTCTCCCCCCGTCTACGTCCAAGTGCAAGCACCAACGCAAAGCAAATGCCAGAGCCACGCCAAAGCCGAAAGCCAAAGCCAAAGCCAAAGCCAAAGCCAAAGCCGATGCCAAAAGCACGATCGACACCGCGAACCGACGATCAAGGACACCGAGGTCAAGCAAGGATCGAGGAAGAAACGAAGACCGAGGAACGAAGCCCAAAAACCCCCTAGCCGAGAAAGCGCGAAGCACGGAAGGGACAGAAGCAACGGCGGATACTCCTTAGCCTTTCAAAAACCCTCACCCTGTAAAGACCTCTGTCCTGGGCAACCCCTTCAGTGCTCTCGCACGAATCCACGTGGAGACGCGGATCAAAGGGACCCTCCAGAGCATCTCTCCCACAATCTCCTGATCAATATTCGTCGCACCCGGACTCGTTACACCCGAGCCCTCGGGTCCCGGCACTCTGTAATCTCGTGTGTTCGCAATAAAGACGACCCGTATCTTTTTCTGCGCTCACAGTGGGTTAATCGGATTAGGGTTGATTAACGAACATTTTGGTGTGTCACCGGAACAGTTAATCAGGGATCTAGTTGGAGCTAGAGATCCTGAACCCTGTCGTTGCATATAGGAATTGTTCCTCGACTTGGTTGGATACGTTGGATGCGAAGTAGCGCGATGGAGCGCAAGCCCGGAGCCGAAGAACCTAATTCACTTGTGTTAGGGACCGTAGGAGTATTTTGGTAAATACTAAAATATGGCTCAGAATATATTGAATATGGATCTTAAAATGAGCGGAATAATTCCAGGAGCTCATAGGCACTGACGGAACTCGATTCCGAATAGCACACCTCACTCAATCTCTATTACAGTGTTTCGCTTTTCGTGAAGAGCGTTTTCGTCTAGGCTTCACGATAGACATGTGGAAACCCTAAAAACCGCCCCCCTCATCCCAATCTCTAGGGGGCCGGCCCTAGCTTGCGTATATGAGTTGGGGCCGGCCCTATATAAGGATTAGGGAGAGAGGGGCCGGTCCTAAGGCTCTCCCCTCCCCTAAAACCCGAACCCCTCTCCCTCTCTCTCTCTCCCTCTTTGTGGTTTCGGCCAAGGAAGAAAGAAGAAGAAGATGGAAGGAGGAAGGAAGGAGAAGGAAGAAGAGAGAAAGAGAAGGAGGAGATCTCGCAGCTCGCCGTCGTCTTCGCAACGAATTCCTCCGTCGGCTCGTAGCCCTTGCACTCAGAGATAGGACTTCGAGGATTTCTCCCTTCGCAAAGGACAAGGTGCCATCCGACAGCTTCCTTTGCGATTCACGTGTGGTTCATCATCGTTCCGTTCTCTTCGGATCATAGATCCACAAGGTATGATGATTTTAAACCCCTAACTAGATGCATGCATGTCTTCCGTAAATCGTAGTATGCCTTTAGGGTGTCCGCACATATGCTAAGATCATAGATTTGCATATAGATTGTTTTGTATAATTAATTGTAATGAAACATACACCGTAAAATCTTCGGATCTATATTTTGCTTCCGCTGCAACTCTAATAATAGGATTTAATTCCAACAGTCAGGCCATGGATGAGGAGTTCCAGGCCTTTCAGCAGACTCAGACCTGGGATGTTGTCCCACTACCCTCTGGCGTTGAGCCTATCAGCTACAAGTGGATCTATAAAGTCAAACATCGACCTGATGGATCCATTGAGCGACACAAGGCTCGGGTGGTGGCCCGTGGCTTTACTTAGGAGTATGGAGTTGACTACGAGGAGACCTTTGCTCCGGTGGCTCAGATGATCACCGTTCAAGCTCTTCTGGTGGTTACAACCGTTCATCGCTGGCCCCTTCTTCAGATGGATGTGAAGAATGTCTTTGTTCACGGTAACCTGTCTGAGACTGTTTATATGGATCCTCCTCCTGGTCTTCGCGTTTCTCCTCAGCACGTGTGTCGTCTTCGTCGGGCTATTTATCGGCTCAAGCAGGCTCCTCGCGCCTGGTTTGAGCGGTTCCGCCGTGCTGTCAGAGAGCTTGGTTATTCAGAGTGCAGTCAGGATCATTCTCTGTTTGTGAGGTTGTCCCCGCAGGGCCAGGCGATCCTACTGTTGTACGTAGATGACATGATCATTACTGGGGATCACTCTGCTACGATTGCTTGCCTCAGCAAAACTTGAGGAGTCAGTTTCAGATGAAGGGCTTGGATACTCTTCGCTACTTTCTCGATCTTGAGGTTGTATACAGTGCAGATAACGTTCTGTTCTCTCAGCAGAAGTACCTTTCTGATATCCTTAGCCGTGATGCCATCTCAGATACCCGCATAGTAAACAACCCTCTTGAGCTTCACCCGAAGCTACGTCCTATAGATGGAGTCCCTCTTTCAGATCCTACTCGGTATAGGCAGATTGTGGGACAGCTCGTCTACCTCTGCATCACTCGACCTGACATTGCACATGCTGTCAGCATTGTCAGTCAGTTTATTGCAGCTCCATGCTCAGTTCACTACGGTGCTCTTCTTCGGATCCTTCGGTACCTCAGAGGGACAGTTACTCGCTCCTTGTTTCTGTGATCGTCTTCTTCTCTTAGTCTCCGAGCCTACTCAGATACAGACTGGGCTGGAGATCCGACTATACGCCGCTTCACTACTGGTTACTGTTTGTTTCTTGGTGACTCTCTGATATCCTGGCACAGTAAAAAGCAGAAAGTGGTGCCTCTTGCCAGCCCTGAGGCTGAGTACAGGGCCATGGCCTCCACGACCAAGGAGATAGTCCACCTTCAACGTCTCCTCAGTGATCTCAGTGTTGCTTTCCCTGGGCCTACTCCACTTCACTGTGATAACCGAAGTGCTATTCAGATTGCTAGCAATCCGGTTTTTCATGAAAGGACAAAGCATATCGAGATTGACTGTCACTTCGTCCGACAAGAGTATGAGGCCAAGACAATCTCTCTACCCTTCATTCCCTCAGCCGAGCAGATAACTGACTTCTTCACGAAGTCACATCCTACGCCACGCTTTTGATCTTTGATTGGCAAACTCTTGGTGCATGATCCACCTTGAGTTTGAGGGGGGGTGTTAAGATATATTTATGTATATACATACACTTAGTGTAGAGAGGACTCATATTGTATTGCCCATATATGGCCGTTGGTCTAATGAGGGAAAACCAACCTTCTCCCCAAATCCTAGCCTCTCTCTCTCTCCCCAAGCTAGGAATCCTCGCAACAATTTAGATATGCGATTTCTTTTGTTTTTTTCCCTTTTTATAGATTAGTCGTGATTAAAGGGCCTTACAGATGGATGGATCGGATTGAACCGGAGCTCAAATGAAGACCTAATCTATAATAGCTGCCACATATTCCTCTATCCTATTCGTATTGTATGGCCTAGGGACGTGCAACCCTTCTCCCAAGGTCGAACCACTCATGTACTGTCGCTCCTCTCTCACCCACGAGTTTCTCTCATACAATCTCTCTCCCTCTTATTCAATTGCATACAACAAATTGTAGCACTTTATTTGATTGCTCATACTGAAACCCTAGGTTCTCTTTCTCATAAAAAATGAAATTCTAGCACTTTAGGAGATCTGAGTTTTTTGACATAAAACCCTAATTTCCACGAAGTGTTTGTTGCGTGATCATGAATCTACCTCGAAAATCGACCTTGGTTCTTCGACTTTTCTTGTGGATCATTGGCTTCTACCTCTCTGCCCCGATTCATCTCGATTCTAGCGAAAGATCGGCACTAGAAGGCCTCTTCCTGGAAGATAGTTCATCTCGGCTTCTAACCTCTTGCTTCTCGGTCACACTTGTCTTCCGTCAATTCATCTCTTCATTCAGGCTTCCCCCATGCAGTCGACCTTCCCTAAGGTACTTTCTGGCTATGTTTGGCATGTGTCTTCTATACCAAGGTATTGTTAGGCTCAGATCCTACTATCAGTGACTTTACAGCCATATTTTCTTTATTTGAAATAAAATCTGCTTGATGTCCTTATTGCAACCCTAGGCTTTTTCCCTAGAACCATCCTTGCATGAAAGGTAAGATTCATCATTTGGGAGACCTATGTGAGCGGTACTTATTACTCTCCCCCCCCGGTTTCCCCCTTTAACATGAGTCTTGCACACTGGTTTTTTAAAGAGAAAAACAAAGGATATTGAGGTGTAAGAGGTAGGGACAGCCATCGGCAAACCACCAACGATTACCGGTGAACATTGGAAACTACCGGTGAGCTCCAACGACATCATATTTGGTTATTTATTTACTTTTATTTTTTGTAATACTCCCTCCTTCCTCCCTATCTCCACCTAATCTTTTCTCAACTCCCCTTTTCTCTATATATATATCCATCTATTTCTATCTAAACTCTGTCTCATTCTTACATGTTTTTTTTTCATTTTTTTCTTCATAAGTATTAAGAAAGCTTTCGTCGCTTAGGTGGTTCCTAGGCTTTGCCTCGTCAACGCAGTGTAGGGGCCTAGGCATCACCTAGCCGCCTTGACAACATTGTAGTAAAGTTTACCTTCTGGCCCTTCATTGCATATTACATATTTTGCCTGAACCGCACATGCATCAAATCTGGTCCATCTTGAAGGGGAATTGACCTTTGTTTATATAATCGAGTATTAGCAACATGTTTTAATCCCATTTTAAGTTTTTAACCATCCCAAACAGGTATGTTGACTTTATAAGCAATCAGGTCCTTTCTAGTGGTAACTTGGTCAATAGGCCAACATGAGGGATGCCTAATCTATTAAACTACTTAAATGAGGCGTTGAACTATACTGTGGCCCATCTCTTCAATCTCCTCTCATTTTTCTGTTTTTCTTTCTTTCTTTCTTTCTTCAACCATTTTTTTATTTAATTCATATTATTTGTTTAACTTTATTTTTTCACTGTTCCTTTATAACGTAGAAATATAACTTTTGCAAGGATGAAGGTGTGTATGATGGGCTCCTTTCAGCCTATAAGGCATGTCTAGGTCCTACTACCTATGAAAATTAGAAATAAAATTATGACCCTGTAAATAATGAGAGCAAATAGTCACAAATTCTCAAATAAGCAAAATAAATAGAAGTTAGGTACATACTGTCTTTGATAGTTCAGTGCCAACTTCCATGGTGCGCAAACACAAGGGCATAACTTCTGTCGAAAGAAGAAAACTAATAACATCGGTATCATCAACCTGAAACAATTAACAATTTGAATATTATCTCAGCAGTTGTTATAGTATATAAAAACGAGAAATAATTATCCAATACACCATCTTTGAGGGATTTCTCAAAAAAAAAATTTGTCCAATACACCATCAAATTAATGATTTATATCGAAAACTAAAGCAACAATTTTGAGTTATTTTCAAAGAACTAGACAATTTTAAATAACTAAATGTTTTCCTTTAGTTCGTATCAAAAATTAAATAACCACTTGAAACAACCTGACCATCCAAAGAAAATAAGGGTAAAAAAAGAGAAGGTAAAAAGGTAATAACATCATGGCAGTGTCAGCAGATATTGGAGAAATACTAATCAAACAGATAAAAATTGGCAACCAATGATAACAATAACAGAAATAGAGGCATAGTAATGGGGAAAATATTGATGAGGCAAAGGAGTGTCTGCAGAAGGGAATGAGAAAAAAAGATACGACTGTAGCTTCTATGGTTTAATGCCCAAGCACACTATCCAAAAGTTGTAATCAGGCAAACATCACTCATTATAATCCAGGGAATAACAATTACACCTAGTAGTTTTAACGTTTACTTACTCAAAGCACTCAGCTGAATGGCAATAACTCACAATCATCCAATAGTAAAAGCCTTCTAACAGGAGCATATGTACAGAATATTGCTATCAATTTTCATCTTATCTGAGCACAATTCCAAGTATTTTTCCTCTTGCTTCAGTTCAACAATTCCTCCCAGCTAATGCAGATTTGGAAAGAATTACTTAATTAGACAGATTAAGGGCCTGGTTGGCTGTGCATTAGACTTTGGCAAAGTGCTTTCCCAAAAATGTTTTTGGGCAAAGCTTGGATCTACTTTAGCAAGTAGAGTTTTTAAGCCTCCTAAAGGCACTTTCCAGTGGTCTACAAACATGTTTGAAAGGGAGACGGGCCCTAAGAACTTCAGTTTGTTACACAAAGATACTTAATAGGGCTACTCCAAATGAGCTTATAACAAAGAAATGGATAAAAAAGGCTTGCTTCCTTTGCTGTACATGAATGCAAGGTCGTCGGAGTCCTTTCATCCTACAAGCTTTCTAAGCATGGCTTCTTGTTTTTTAAAGGAAGAAAGCTTATCGCAGGAAACATTAGTAATAGAAGTTGGTTACAGAAATGAAGCCACTCTACTGTTCCTCTATAAGGAGTTGTGTATGTGTGCATGTGTAGTGACTTGACTAAATATAACAAAAAATTACCTTTACTAGGCCGCCAATAACTCCCAAGCTGGTAAGTCTAAGATATTCAAATGGCCTTGTTTTACTAGTAGTATTCAGAAACGGGTAGAGATACAATGGCATATGAGCTGCAGAGATTAAACAATATACAAAAAAGCGAGGGAAAATTTAGTGTCGATCGTATCAATTACGCTGATAACATCCACCTAAACTGGCTAAATATGTGAACATAAGAAAACTTTCAAAGACAAAATAAATCAAATTAAGAAAATGAGGATAATTATCAACTGACAAACTCTACCTTGATTTAAGTACAAATATGCAACTACATCAGCTTCTAGAAAAGTTGAATAACAATGAGAAAGAATTGAGAGACTTGGTTTCAACATGTCAGAAGATATAGCGTTTCCATTGAATGTTATATGGACAATCGTATCCATCGATTTATCTTTAGTTTGTCTCCTTATTTATATCTGAACCACAAGTGTAGTCACTTATTATAATAGATATCCATAGAGATGTTGGTTTTGACTCATACTTTGACATGTGACCCATTGCACCTACATAGAGGTTTGAGAATTTTTTGCTTTTTTGTGAGGATGACCACCTTGCAATATGTAGCACATCCCAAAAATTCAGCACATTCCAAAACCTCTAGGCGCGTCAAATATGATCTTCAAACTATTGGTTATAATGGATGGAAGTTAATACCCTCCACATTCGATGCGTTTAGAGGTTTTAGAATGAGCTGAGTTTTGGTAGATGTCCTATTTATGTCAAAGTGATCATCCTCACCAAAAATCAACAAATTCGGAAATCTATATGTAAGTTTAATGGATCGCATGTCAAACTATTAGTCAAATCTGGCATGTCAACTGATCCTGGGGAATACATTTATTATGTAATGCTTACTCATATAATTATTGTGGTCTTCCACAAGCATATAAATTTCAGAATTTGCTGATTTTTAGTGAGGTTGATTACCTAATCATAGATAACATATCCATCAAAAATCGATACATTCTAAAACGTCTAGGGCCATCAAATGTTAGAAGCTTTATTGGCCGTTCATTTAAACTATTAATTTGAATATCATATTTAATCTGTCTGGAGGTTTCAGAAATTGTTCATTTTTTGTGAGGATGATCACTTTGTCATAGTTAGCACACCCATCAAAAAATAGCAAATTACAAAACTTCTATGTAGGGGAAAGTCCATAAGTAATTATATAAGTAAGCATAAGAGAAGTCGGCATATCCCACCACTATATATATATATATACACACACAAAGTAATTATCAAGTACTCACCCTTATGGCGCACACCTCGTACACACCAACTTAGTAGACCAACCTAGAGGTTTCAAAATGGGCTAATTTTTTGTGGATGTCTTATATATGCCATAGATAAGACATCCACGAAAATGCATACATTTCTATAACTTCTAGGTGCATCAAAATGTGATCCTTAAATTAACGGTTAAGTTGAACGGTCGATAATGCACATAATATTTTACCATGATAGAAGTTATAGAAATGATTGGTATTTGGTGGATGTCTTATCTATGGCATAGATAAGACATCGACAAAAAATTAGCACATTCTGAAACATTTAGGTAGGTCTACTAAGTTGGTATGTACGAGGTGAGGGCCATAAGGGTAAGTACTTGTGTGTGTGTGTGTATGTATATCTATATATATATATATATATATATATATATATATATATATATATATATATATATATATATATATATATATCTACATATATATATATATATATATATATATATATATATATCGAGAAAGAGAGAGAGAGAGAGAGAGAGGAATGTTACAGTGAGTTGTTAGCTGCGGGTGGAGAAAATGAGCTGCGCTCATTTTGATCCCCCTAGGAGTTTTGGAATTTGATGAAATTTGGTGAGGGTGTTGTCTAGGGTAAGATGATCATCCTTACCAATTTTCATCAAATCCCAAAACTTCCAGGGTCATCAAATGGTAGAAAAAAAATTAACGGTGACTGCGGACGGTGGATAAAGCTTCTACCATTTGATGACCCTGGAAGTTTTGGAATTTGATGAAAATTGGTAAGGATGATCATCTTACCCTAGACAACACCCTCACCAAATTTCCTCAAAGTCCAATACTCCTAGGGGATCAAAATGAGCGCAGCTCATTTTCAACCACCCGCAGCTAACAACTCACTGTAACATTCCTCTCTCTCTCTCTCTCTCTCTCTCTCTCTCTCTCTCTCTATACACACACACACAAGTACTTACCCTTATGGCCCTTCATTTTCATCGATGGGATCTGACGGGCTAGCGGGTCTACAGAAGGGCTAGACGTAGGGCGCATGGCGGCGGGCTCATTGCGGGCGCAGGCAAGGTCACCGGATCGGGGAGAAAGGCAGCAGAAGGGGATAGCAAGGGGATTAGACCCGCTCTGATACCATGTTAGCACAACCCTAGGAGAGAGAAAAAGAGACGACTAGGGTTTGGAAGAATTACGAACAATTCTTATTAGGGCAATATCCATGAATATATAGGCATCATACATGTATAGGGAATAAGTGATGTACATCAAACTCATATGTATAACCTACAATATACATTAACAGTTAAAATGGATGGTCGATAAGATTTTTATATGTGATACACCTAGAGGTTCTAGAACGTGCTGATTTTTTGTTGATGTGCTATCTAAGGCAAGGGAATCATCCTCGTGAAAAATCAAGTAATTTTAAAACCTCTATCCAACGATTTAGATGACCGGTAAAAGTATAGCTTTGCCCTAATGATATATATATATATATATATATATATATATATAATCCCTCAAGTGCGATCCTGTTGATGCGACCCTGATGAGTTAACATATGCACTGGGAGTAGGGGTGTCATCGGTTCGGGTTGACCCGCCAAACCGAACCGAACCGGTCTATTTGGTTCGGTTTGGATCGGGTATTTTTGACCGTTCGGTTTGGTTCGGTTCCAAAAAAAAAACCCGCTATGGTCGGTTCGGTTCTGGGTTGTGAGTTTTTTAACCCGAACCAACCCAACCCGAACCAATGGTACTATATCTTCAATAGTTACTACTGTACAGTGTACAGTCTCACTAATATTGTACAATACATGGTGGTGACTCCAATTACCACCGTTCGGTGCATTCAACACTTTTAAGTGTTCAACAGTGTGATGAAACTGAAAAGTGAAGGGTGTTGCTATTTGCACCCACATAATTACTAGCACCCCCAAATCCCAACTTATGAAATATCTCAAAATGAAAATTAAGATTGTTGTTAGTAATTCTATAGGGGCAAATAGCCAGCACCCAAAGTTAAAGGCTTAAAATGAAATCTGAAGATTCTGAACCAACTCAGCGGCTTAACCATTCACGCCTCACGGTGTAGTTACGAGCAATTTGAAAGACCCACAAAACCGAACTGAACCAAACCGAACTTTTCCGGTTTGGTTTGGTTCGGTTTTTACCAAGGAATGGTTTGGTTCGGTTTCATTTTCTAGAGAACCGATCAACTTCGGTTCGGTTCCAAATTTATCAAAAAACCGAACCAACCCGAACCATGAACACCCCTAACAGGGAGTATTGCAACATATGCAGTGGAGCACATAAACATGTGGATATTAGTATGCATGCACCACCCAGCCCGCCCAGCCGCCGAGTGCAACATATGCAATGGAAGTAGTGCAACATATGGATGTTAGCGAGCAAACATATGTTAATTGTGAGGCATGCACCACCCAAACAATACATCACAAGTTCACAACCATACAAATTAAATCCAACGGTCCACAGCGAGTCAATATATGTTAGCTGTGATGCATACATTGCCAATACAATACATCACAGTCGTACAAATTAAATCAGATGGCCCAAAGTGCTCGGATCGCACCAACAATATCACACTAGAGGGGGCCTATATATATACTATTACTAGTGCATGCCCATTCCTGTCGGCACTATAGCGGGCCGCCTTCGGCGACCACATCTGAACGCCTTTGGCAACAAAAACACTTTCGACGACAACACCGGCATTCATAGGGACACCCATTTCCTCGCCCGTGCCGATTGGCACGAAGCGGGTTCCAATCCCCCTATAATCAATCAATCACAATTGTCTCTGTTCGAACAGATTCCTCGAGATCGACCCGATGGTTTGGGGCACCCGAAATTTCACTAGACGGGTTTATAGCCATTGATGTGAACAACGATAACGGGATGAACGATCAGGTTTAGTGCAGTTTAAATGAGCCGGGATTTTAGGGGTTTAGTGCAATTTTAATGGGTTGGGATTTGAAACCAAGGGAGGGAATTGGTTGACGGGGAAATAG